>OZ008371.1:184091184-184691184 GCA_963931995.1 Phaonia tiefii | reverse complement strand
TCCTGCATCAGAATATGATGGTTGGAGTGACTGAGCAGATGACAAGCCATAAGAAACTGTCTCGTCAACAACACATTATGTTGTTCCACTGACAGTAACTTGGTCTCCTCATGTAAATGGTCAACGTTCGTCATTTGTGTGCATCCGGTTGCGATTCGTAGTGCACTATTTTGGATCCTCTGCAGACCTTTCCATTGGGTATCACTTAAGAAAGAGGACCACACCGGGGCGGCATAGTTGAAGACCGAGCGACTTATAGCTGTACAAGTCACTGCAATTGTCTCCTTCTCCTTGCCCCAAGTTGTCCCTGCAAGGGCCTTTAGGACCTTGTTGCGCGTGTGGACTTTTCTTCTAATGTAATCCGCATGTTTATAGAAAGTAAGGAGGTTATCGAGGTTATTCTTGGGTTACGGACTGTGGGTATATACCCCCCATTGACAGAGATGTCGAGCTCTCTCCTTACTTCGTTGGTTAAAGAAGTGAAAAGGGTCACAGAAGACTTCGATGGAGATAACTGTAAACTCCTTTCCTGCAGAAAGCTAGTACGGGTGGCTAGATAGCCGTTAATCCTAGCACTTATGTCGTCTACATTTACCCCCGGGATGATAGTACAATCATCGGCGTACGACACAATACTAACTCCTTGGAGGGGTGCAGGAAGATTCGCAAGATAAATGTTAAAGGGTATAGGTGACAGTAATCCTTGTGGCACACTCATTTTTATCTTGCGATAACGGGAATTCTGGCACCTGAACTCTACAAATGCCTGCCTCCCATTGAGATAGCTGTCAAGCCAGCGCTTGGTAGTATTTGGGAGAGACGAGTTCAAGATGTCCTGGAGCAGAATCGAGTGATCAAGTGTCGAAAGCTTTAGACAGGTCTAAAGCTGCGACGACTGTGCGTTCAGCGGGTCTGCTCTGATTAAGGCCATTGGTGATATGGGTAGTTATCTCATTTAACGCCGTCGAAGTGCTATGCGCTTGCGTGATCGGCGATCCGAAAATGCTCTTTCAGGGTCGGCAAGAGTAGGGAGGGACTCCAAAACCTTTGCTACAGGTGGAATTTCGTGTGGTAGTAAATGCTTGAGAAACAGATAGGGAGTTATGGATGGCTCGAAACTGAATGATCAGGTAGGGTATGTGTGTGTCGTCTATTCTAGAGACCTAGGCGTGTCACCTTGTAGTGGACTATCAAATACATTATATCTAGTTAAAGTACATACACATGTGAATTTATTATGCCCATTAATTGGCCATGAAAAACTACTTTTATTAATCAGGGATCGAATGCTATCGATCTCATATCATTTAAATATTCAAACTAATTCCGAAATATCCTCAGCAACTGTAGTTGAAGTTTGGTATTTGCATAACTCCATCCATAGCGAAAATCAAATAATACCTGATGATATAACCACCCCGTATTTTAGTCTCCAAATAAGTGCAGTAGTGAAATAAAAACACCAGTTGTATTTTTTTTATTTTTTATTTATTTTTTTGTTTTGTTTTTCATCATTTTTTATAGTTTGTTTCTTGTTTTTCTTTTTTTTTTTATTATATGTATGTATAATGTATGTATGTATTAGTAAAATATTTTTTTATTGTAAGGAATATTATGCAAATTGCATAATAAACACAAAAAAGTTTTTTGTTTTGTTTAATAATTTTTTTTTCAAATGAAATTTTTTGTTTTGTTTTAAATTAAATTAAAGAATAAAACAAACACCAACCTTATTACACAGAAACAAAAATAATAGACACGAACGAAGGAATAAATTTGAAAAATTCATTCATAAAAAAAAACAAAATCTGAATGATATGACAAAGACAAAATGGTAGGTAGTTGAAAGAAGGGGCGGCTATATAATTAATAAAATAAAAACATACACACAAGATGGAAAATAAAAATAAATATAATTAAAACAAAATTTCTATTTTTTTCCAAATAAAAAAGAATAGTTCTTGTTTGTTTTCTTCTCAAAACAAAATAGCACACAAAACAACATAAGAAAAGGACAAAAGACAACGGTTTTTTTTTAGTTTAAAAAAATGAAACGTTAGAGAAATTGGTTTTAAACACAGATTTTTGTTTTTTTTCGGTTTGTTTTTTATAAAAAAGCGATATAATTTTGTTTGTTTATATATAAAATATGTTTTCCTCTTCGTCTGCTTAGTTTTTCTCATATAAATTGTTGAGATGTTGGTAATGACGATGATTTTTGTTTTCTCTTAAATTTTTACAAAGGATTTTTTTTAAGAAAAAAAATTGTTTTCTGTTTTGAAATATTTTTAGTGATTTTTTTAAATTCTTAAGTTTTTTTTTTTTGTTTGTATTTATTAAGAAAAAATATGAATGCATTTAGTTTGTGGTAATTGTTAAGTTCATTTTTACAGTTTAAATTGGCGGTTTATTTTTGTTTTTTTTTCTGTTGTTTAATTATAGTATGTTTTGTTTGTTTTTCTTTTATAGTAAAATATCAGTTTTGTATACGTTTATTTTTAATTTAATGTTTGTTGTTTATAGGAGAGTACCACACTCGTTAGAAAAATATTTGAAATATTTTATTATGATAATAGTTTGTGTGTTGCTTTTGTTTAAATAAAACACAAGACACATACATCTATGTTAGTGTTAGTTATTTCATTAAGGTTTTGTTGCGAAATACATAAATCATCCATACAAAAAGAAATGAAATTAATTAACAATGAAGGACCTATCATTATTAAAAACGTTCAAGTTTTAGGTGTTCGAGAAGAAATACACATTGTAACGAAAAGGATAGAAATTTAGGGGAAAATTAAATCCTTAATGGCGCTAAAGAAATCTCAATTAGCAAGCCCACGTGTCTATATCGTTAGCTAAAATGCAAAACGGCGGGCGTAACTAACTAAAAATGCAAAATCGAGTTTTTGATTGATAGTTAATGAATGCCATTAGACTGACTACATGTCTTGAAAAAAATGTACACTTCTGCGATCAAAAATCTGTCTGTGTGCTTAAAGTGAAATTAGAAAAAACTTCGTTAAAAATATTTATAGTTTTCATTTTACAAACTTGTTTGCTTTGCTTCTCCTGTAAAATTATATTGTTGTTAGTTACGCCTTTTGGCATTTTAGCTAACGATATTATTTAACTCAATGATTGAGCATCCACATTATTCCCTAAGAGTTTGAAATAAATTGGACTGATATTCCAACAGAATGGGCCTATTCGGAAATGCTTGTTTGTTGCGCATTTTGTTTGCAATTACGGTCTCAAAACACCTGCAAAGTTGTCAGATGTTCCATTTACGAACGTGCTGCGCATCAGTTGCAGAGCAGTGATGCATTTCCGAAAAGGCCCAATCTTCACAAAGAACGTGTCCTACAACTTCAACCGCACAACTTTCACACATTTAAGTCTTGCTGTTAAAATTGTCCCCCAAAACCTATTCTGCTAGAGTACACAACGACCAACCCGGTTGTAGATAACGTTAAAAAATCATTCACTGCTCAGGTTCGAATAACTAAACTGCAAGTTAAATAAAAATGAATTTATTTCAAATTTGTTTCTTACAAAGAGATTTTTACTGTAAAAAACAAATTTCAAACGAAAAAGGAATCTTATAGCCTGTTTTTCTATCTCGAACGAAAAACTAAGCGAAAGAAAAGCTGTCACTCCCATTCGTCTCCAATTGGGTTTATCTAAGTCGAAATTTTCGTTTGCCTTACTCCATGTTTGTTCGTAAGTGACAGCACATACGAAATAGAGAAACCAACATTTGTACTGAAGAGTTTTATATTTTCATTCGACTTTAAAAGACAAGATTGTGAAACCCAAATCAACTTTCTTTCGTCATAAACACGAACGAAAGTTTTCGTTCGAGATGGAGAAACAGGCTGTTAATATATTTATAATGTGATTCATCTATCCCGTGTTTCTAATTTTCACCAGCTTTAATCTGATTTGGTAAGCAACTAATATCACTGAAACTGATACATTGTTTGCCACCAACAAAAGAGCAACGTATTTGGAATTAGGTACACATTTTTGTTAGGCAAACGAACCAATCGCAATTATATTAATAATTCGTTTAGGTTTCTGAAATGTTTGTTAATAATTTTGTTATTTCACCAAACAAAGTTAAAGATGAGAATTACAAATTCCATACAAACTGGCAGGTAAAACTGTTCGTTAGCTCAAACCAGACATGGTGAAATCGGCCTTCAATCAAACAAAAATTTGGTACATGTAACAAAAAATTACAAATTATCATGCAAAGTTCCCGTTTATAGTTTTGAATATCTACTTCAATCTATTACTTACTGAACTTCTGTAGTTTTTCTGTTTCGCTTTTGACTCTAAGGGGAAATGGGTATTAGGTTCCTTTCCTACTTTCATCTTTGTCAAATATAGCTTTATAGACTTTCTACTACTTCCCTCATTTGTAGCAAATTCTATAGTTCGCTAGAAAACATTTCAAACAGCCTTTCATTAAAACATTACCCGTATATTGCTTGCCAATGATATTTCTCCCTAGCTACATATGCCGCCGTTTCATAGTTACGATCATCTTGTTTGTTTACGGTTCTTATATGTAATAAATGTATATTTATTTCTTTCATTTCTTAATGCTGTTTTTTGTTTTGGATATTTCTCCAATTTCTTTTTACAATGTATAAATATTTTGTTTTATATGGTAATAAGCTGGAAAAATGTGTAATAATTTGGGGTGGGTGTGTGGTATGCGTTTGTTTAATTGGGTTCTTTCGATCCTCCATTTCTTCAAAAATGTTTGTTGCGGCAAAGATTTTTTTGTTTTGTTTTTCTTTTTGTGGAATTAAAAAAATAATTGTAAAAATTATATTTGTTGTGGAAAACCCCCATGTGTTTTTTTTTCTTAATCTTAATAACTAAATTTAAAACATTCTATTTTTGTTGTTTCTTCTTCAAATTAAAAGCAAAGGAATAAACCACATACATAAAAGTAAATTTCAAAATATTAATTATATAAAATATTTACGAAAACATAAACGTAAAAAAAAACAAAAAAAAATTAACAGGTTTCTTGTTTCTTCATCTTTAGTTGGTTTGTGTGTGTGTGTGTGTGTGTGTGTGTTGATTAATCAAATGTTTACTTCTCATTTTCTCGAAATTTGGTTGATTCTCTTTTTTAATTGAAGGATGGTTGAACGTATAAAAACCTTATGTAGTGATTTTTTTTTTTTGTTTTTTATCAATTTCATTCATTCGTAGTAAAAATGTGCTGGTTTTTATTGTTGTAGTTTTGTGTGTATTTTATTGTAGTTGGTTGTAGAAGTAAAATTTTATGTTGCTGATTTTTAAAAAAAATATGTTTGTTGTTGCTGTTGTGTGTGAAGCTGTTGTTTCTGTAGAACTCTTTTAGAGCAAATAACATTTGGTCCTCTTCCTCTTTTTAACTTGCAAGGCAGCTCTTGTGGCTGTTTCGAAGACTTCTCTAACACCTTCCTTGGACTTGGCCGAACATTCCAAATAAGCAAAGGCATTTATTTTTTCAGCCATAGCACGGCCCTCTTGTGGCTTGACTGGTTCTTGCTTCATTTTTGAAAGATCCTGTAGTAAAAACGAAAACGAACAATATTATGTTTAAAATTTACATTTGATTCGAGTTTTTCATTGTATTTTGAACTTACCCGAATTGTATTGGGATCATTTCGCAAATCTTTTTTGTTACCCACCAAAATAATGGGAACATTTGGACAAAAATGCTTGACCTAGAAAAGAAACAGAAAGATGATAATCAGAATAAGTGTGAAATCTTAAAGATGTAGGAATTAAAATATAAACAAACAGTGGTGTATTGACGTCGTCGTACATTCCAGGAAATTACTAAAATTGAAACATTATGGTTTACAAATTACTACAATCAAAAATCAAACTCGGGGGATGATCGAAAATAGCAATATTTGAATGTTTTATTTAATAGAGTGGGTTTACCAAACTATTTACTTATTCGATGCACAGGTCTATGTCGTTCTCTTCATGAAAACGCATATAAATTGTGTCCCAAAATGCACGCAATCTTGAATTGTAATTGCACTGTTCTCGGAGTATGTGGCATGTGGGCACAGTCTTGTTAAACCCAACAAGTCGTCCACACAAAAATGGATATTATTATGTGGCTATATGGCACCAATACTATTACTGCCCGACCAACTGTATTTTCGACGATGAATGTCCGCTGCCCAAAATCTAACCCAAACAGTGACACGTTGTTGATGCATTTGTCTCTCAGCAATCATCACTCGTGTATTTTCTGAACTCCAAATGCTACAATTTCGACGATTAACGAAGCCAGCAATAAGAAAACGAGCCTCATCGCTGAAGATGATTTGTTTGGTAAACCCTTCATTATTTTTTAAAATATTTCTCCATAACGAAAATTTTCTTATTCTGTATTTCAGAGTTCCATTTTTAATAACCTTGAATGTCAGCTGTCAATTTTACTTCAATAACACTTCACCGCACATATGGCAGGAAATTTAAATCTTGCACGAATTTTCGGACATCAATTACTACCCAGTTAGAAAAAGATCTTGTTTGGAACTAATTTCTGGACCAAATATGTAACTAGTTCCATTTTTAATATCCTTGAACTGTTACGCTGTATATTTTTCTTCAACAAAAACACTTCACCGCACATATGGCACGATATTCAATTCTTGCATGAATTTTCTACCCAGTTGGCAAAAATACTGATTTGTAACTAATTTCTGGACCAAATATGTAACTAGTACTTTAACATACACACAAGTGTAGATATGATAATTTTGAAATCATTGTTTTGGAAATTATTGTGTCCGTTTTAGTTGTAGACCAATTCCGCATCGTGTTTCAGAATCTAGTGGTAGAGAACTAATTCATATTTCACCAGTTCTTGAACTATATTACTTGTAACTACAACATTTCCAATTGAAATTCAAAAAATATTATATTAATTTTTAAATATATCATATGGAATTTATAAATTCTATTTGAAATTTAAAAACCATATTGCTGGAGTTGAAAGTACATTAAATGAAATTTAAAAAATTGTTATTTATTAAAAATTATTTATTATTGTTATTAAAAAAAAACAATCAAGTTTTGAAAATATTAATTAAAATGTAAAATACATCAAATGCAATTCGGGTCACCCAATTGCAATTCGAAAGGATCCAATTAAAATTAAACTACGACACTTGTAATTCAGACAACAAATTGATATTTGAAAAAAGTAGTAAACATTTAAGATATATCAATTGAAGCTCAAGAAACAGGAATTAAAATTTAAAATATATAAAATGAAATTAAAAAAAGATGAAATGAAATTAAAAAAAATCAATTGAAATATAAAAAACGACAATTGAAATTTAAATATCATAATTTCAATTAAAAGATATCAATTAAAATGTAAGATGTTGCATTTAAACATCAATTGATATTAAATTTTATTATTATTTTAACTAGTAAGTTAACACAGATACGGATAAATACGAAACTTTAGTGAAGGGTACAAGTATGTTGTAATCCACGCAATTATTGAATTTAATTTTTAATAATTAAATTAATGTGTTTTATATTTACATTGATATGTTCTAAACTTTAATTGATGCCTTTCGAATTTCAAGTGAAGTATTCCGAATTTTAATTGATGTCTTAAAATTCTATTCTTCTTCTTTTTTTCTTTTTTTGAATTACAATCATTATTTTTTAATAAATAATCTATGTATATTCACCGAACTTGAGGTCATATTTGCTTTTCTTGTATTTATTTTCCGCGATATTTCGCTACTCCGTTGTGTAGCAATTAAAACCAAATAATAATGTATGAGAAGTTCATACTACAGGGTGCGGCTAAAGTTACTATATGATGTAAAACAATTGTAACTTCTTTGCTTGCGAGTATTTAACTTTTTCTTTTTTCCTATTTCAGAAATTAGACTTGGGAGAATATTTAAAAATGGAACGCTATACAATTGCGCAAAGAACTAAGATTGTTTTTCTATTCATTGAAAATCATCGTTCGATAATTAATACTCAACGTGCATACAGAAGATTTTATGGTGTAAGAACTGCTCCAACGGGTCCAACCATTCGTTCGTTGGTGAATAATTTTGCTGAATATGGGACTGTCGGAGATTCAAGACGTACGGGCAGACCTTGAACTGGCAGATCGGCCGAAAATATTGTTGCACTCAACAAAGTTATGGAAAATGCCATAAAAAGAGCACATTTTTGCGTTAGAGAAAACGGTTCTCATTTAACTGATATTATTTTTCATAATTAATGTAAAAAAATAACATAAAATAAACTTTCTTTTTATCATAAATTTTTTTGTTTTTTTCATTCCATTCAATAGTTATTTAAAAAACAAATCATATAGTTACTTTAGCCGCACCCTGTACAAGCTTCAGGAACATTTTTCTAATAGAAAAATGGTTGGGTTTTGTTGGAATAATAGACAATTTAGTTAAGCACCTACTCACTGGCATGACTAGTTTCGAACTCCGTGACAAGTTCATTATCAGATGCCTAACTACTGTGCCTGAATTGATACCATCGGTAGATCCATCTATCGTATATATACAAACTCGAATATGCAATTTGCATATGCGAATTAGTATCAATGCAAGATCCCTAATTGATGTATTTTAAATTTCAAATGAAATTTGTAAATATTACTAAAATTTCCTTTCTTAAATTTTAAAAATGTTGCTGTAGTTTAGCCATTTGGACTAACCAGATACTTGATAAATGTCTTCAGTCCATTACCAGTTTTGAGCCACAAGTACTGGACTTTTTATATTTTCTCTAGCATAGAACTAGTTTAAAATCAACATCGGTTGACATCCAAAATGTCGCGGGCGGAAAGGGTCAAATGCAACCAAATCAGCGGCATAGCAATGTTAATTGCTACTATAGTTTGTAATAGAGAAGAAATAGTTATAAAGTACCGAAATATTAGCTCCATACTAGATCCGAATTACTATTCTCTCTCACTGAATAAGTGTTCATTTATCCGACCTTTCGTATTATATTCAAAAATTATTCAATTTTCCCCACTGGGAAAATCTGCAAATGGTGGATTATATTACGACTTTTTTAATTACTATATACATATTATCTGATACATCTATTAGATTTATATAAATCTTTTTGTACTTACCTCTGGGGTCCATTTCTCAGGAATATTTTCAAGTGAATCTGGTGAATCCACAGAGAAACACATTAATATAACATCTGTATCGGGATAACTGAGTGGTCTAAGTCTGTCATAATCTTCTTGACCTGCTGTATCCCATAAGGCCAATTCAACCTAAAAAAAAAACAACGACAAAGGGAGAAAAGAAAAATCAATAAAAATGCAATAGAAAAAAATACTTGTGAATACAATGTCTAAACTGTTGGCGAGGGTTATGAGCATTGATATTTTGCACTTAACATCTCGTCAGCTGTTGATTGATTTATTTGTCATTACGTATGCATGTGTTTAACAACAACCACAGCAGAAGTAATAAGAACAAGAACTTAATGACGAAGATATACATATAATAATAGCAATAAAAATCAATACTTTATTACTAAAGTAAACAACATAAATGGAAACGAGAAGATAGATGATATAAATGCTCGATTTTGACTTCACTCAAACCGAAGCTTATCGTAGTACCCTTCCTTGATTGAATGTATATTAGACCGACTCACAAAAAAAGTCCAGCGCACGGGATCTTAATGCTAGACATGAAATATTTTGTGAAACCATCATAAAACAAACCAAGGTAAATTTTGAGGGTGAACAAAAAAGCTTTTTTCCTCCACCATACAATGTGGTGAGTCGGTCGGTCTATTGTACATAGTTGACAACTTAAATAAATAACCATTTATCAATTTACATTTCCAGCAAAATAGACCAGAATTTAAGGACATTTATTGGAATTAAAGTTAGTTATTGGAATTAACATTCTCAAGGTTATTAATATTTAAAAACCGGATTGGTTTAACCCATTTGTAGAAAACCTAGACCTTACACGAAACAAACCACATTTTCAATACATTTTTTGTCTCAAGAATCAATAAAGTTTTGACTGGACGACGGTACTGAAAATCTAGCCCTTAAGATAACATTTGAAGGTTGTGCAAGTAGCAGATTTCTATCCAAACAATAATTACTTTCAACGGCACATGGTTTTTAATCTACGCCGTGAAAATGGATCGACCAACTAAATATACCCCCATTTATATTGTGTAGGGTACACAATTTACAAATTGTTAAGCTCATAACTGCCACTGCCACCGTGTATTTCTGGAATAATGGCAATTAAAAGAGGAAATACCATAATTATTAATCATCGGCTGTGGTGGCGGTGAGTGAGATTGTGTTTTTTTGTTTCGGTTTTCTGTGGCAAAAAAAAACACACAAAGTACTAACAACGCTAGAGGAAGAACAAACAACATCGTAAGTACAGCATATAGTGTATACTCGAAATGAAGAAGACCAAAGCAAATCAAAGAAAAATAGTAATAAAGCAAAACTCAGCAACATTCGAGCGATTTTTATGAGTTATATTTTTCAGAAGTTTTAACAAAACTTCATATCAGTAAATGCAAACAACATGGACGGATGGATTAATGTTTGGACGGACATCAAGTCAAACTGATGCATCGTGATGTGCAAAAAAAAAATTAAGTAATCTTATCGAAAAGTAAATACACTTATAAAATTAAATACACAACAAGATGAGAATTATTAGGAATTATATTCATATATAAAAAAAGGGGGAGATAAAAAGCAAATCTTTTTTTAAGAACAACAAATTGGGCCGGCCCAGCTTTTACTTAGTTCTAATAAAAACAAAAAAAAACAATATTCTTTTAATGACAGATTTTTAGAACATCAAAAAAGAATTTGATTTTTATGTTTTTTCTATAACAAATTCAGGGGCTGGTTGAATTAATATAGTAGTAGTATTAATGGCTGAATTAATATAGTAGCCATAAACGGGTTTTATATTCAAAGTAACTATCATTTTAATATATGTACGTTATGACCTGTATGGTGTATTAGACATGTTAGAATTGAGTCACCTTTTAAAGAAACGCAACCAAAATAATTATGAAATAAAAATTTATCAAATAAGCGATTATCACACAGTATGACGCACAACTCTCCTATTGCACTCATAATTCAACAAGTAAAGTTTGGTGTATAATACACAAAAGTACATGCAACGATTTATTTGAATTTTATAAGCTGGCTATCCAAATTCCTACCACCATTGATATAACCTCCACCATAGAATGTGGTGTATTTTAAATTTGAGATAGCGGAAAAATTTACAGGAATATCCACTTCTACACTGCACTTAGGTTCTGCAAATTGCTTGGATAAATTGGTTCACCATCCATATCAGCAATATTAAGGGAACATAAAATACCAGAAGCTAAAAGACTGTGACTGATTTAACGGGCAATAATTCAGGAAAACTTTTAATGATTCTATTATCTTACAGGAACGCAGCGAACAGTAGTGACATAAGATTGCTGACAGTTTTTCTCGTCGGACATTCTAAACTGGTTAAAAAAAATAGTCTTTGCAACTGGAAGAGGATGAAATCAATGTTTACTTATTATAGGAGTGTCCCGTACTAGAAGTCTAATGTCGGGCAACTTACCCCCTATTCATAACAAAAAGTTAGCTACCGGTTATCATCTGAGTAACGATTTTTATTCAAAACACATTCAATAACACCGTGCCAAACGAGTGACGGCGAAGGGAACTAATGGCTGTCGTTCCACTGACAACAATAACGACTAGGGATGTGCAATTAACTGATTAATCAGGCAACCTGATTAATCGACACCCTGATTAATCGAATAATTGATTAATCATACAGTTTGATTAATTATATTTACAATCAATCGATTAATCTGCATTTTGATTAGTCAATAGTCGTTACATAGAATAATGCATACCATAGAAGCTTTTATTCGCTCAATAAATTAAACGTCATAGGTACGATGGAAAGTAAACATTGGATGGTGGAAAATATGGGTTCAATAATACCAGATAGTGGCAATAGTATACAGCGATCAACAAAGGAACAACAACCGAATTTCGTGTTTTTGTGGCAAACTAGTTGTGTTAAATACAATACAAATGTATACCAACGATAAAAGTCAACAAAAAAAGTGCAAAATATATTTACATTTTTCAGTTCTACACCAAAAAGACTGGAAAAAGTTAAGTGAACATATTTTGTAACTCCACCTGGTGTAAGGTAATTTAAAATTTAATTGCTCTCATTTCCACAAACCTACGATGAAGAGTGTGAAATGAAACGTCAGATGAGAGAATAAGTTTATCTATGTATGTATTATTCTATGAGTCGTTATTGATTAATCTAACGTAGATTGTGAAAAATTTGAATATTTGCCCCATAGACTAATACATACAAAGGTACTTTTATTCTCTCATCTTACGTTTCATTTCACACTGTTCGTCGTAGGTTTTGTGGAAAAGAGAGAAATTAATTTTAAAATTAACTTACACCAGGTGGAGTTACAAAATATATTCACTTAACTTTTTCATGTCGTTTTGGTGTAGAACTGAAAAATTTAAATGTATTTTGCAGTTTTTTGTTGACTTTAATCGTTGGTACACATTGTATTGTATTTAACGCAACTAATTTGCCACAAAAACACGAAATTCGGTTGATGTTCCTTTGTTGGACGTTGTTTACTATTGCCTCTAACTGATATTATTGAACCCATGTTTTCCACCATCCAATGTTTACTTTCCACCGTACCTATGACGTTGAATTTTTTGAGAGAATAAAAGTATCTATGTATGTATTAATTAGTCTATGATTTGCCCATTTATGTTATTAGGTTTTTCAGTTTGCATTTCAATAACCTTTACTCAAAATGTTCAAATTTATCGCTTTGTTTGTATAGCATGTTTTCGGAAAATTATTTGAATGATGAATAAAATTATTCAAAAATTTTCAAATTAATTGATTAATCATAATAATTCGATTAACTGATTAATCACGATATCGATTACGCAAAAGTTTAATTAATCGATTAATGGTACAACCATAGTCACGACTATTAGGGATGCATTTGTCAAAAACAGACATGTTCATGTTATAGTTAGACAGTAGTTACATAACTGTTATGAATTAACTCTGGACTAATGCGAGACTAGCCCTAACTAAGAAAACATTCTAGTTAGTCCTAGAATTATTCTAGTCCGCACATTATATCCAGTGACTAAAATTTCGTTATACAGTGATGAATGTATGAGGCTCGGAAAATGAACGCTAGATCTCAATTTCGTGCCATGGTGGTGTAAAATGCCGTTGTTGAAGAAAAGACAGCGTGATAGCTGACAGTTGAGAGTTACTGAAAATTGTTATCTAAATTAAAGAAGGCGTCTAAATTTCATTGTTGAGAAATATTTAAAAAAAATTAAGGGTTTTCTATAGGGATGTGCGAGTAGTCGATAATTAAAAATTGTATCAAAAAATTTGATTAAAAATTTAAGCTGATTAATCAAAACTATAATTAATCAATTAATTTGAATTTTTTTAATCATTTTTGAATAATTTTATTCATCATTGAAATGTGTTGGAAAATATTTAACTACAAACTTTACAAACAAAATGACAAATTTCTACATTTCGAGTAAAGTAGGTTGTTGAAAAAATAAAAACAAAAAACCCCTAAAAACATGAATTGCTCAGTTACTCACAATTCAGATTAATCAGTTTTTCGATTAATCATAAATAAAAATAAATGATTTCCCATTACATTCCATGAAGGAATTGGGGAGAGCTTCTCACTACTAGTCAGCTGTGCGCTTTCTAGTTTTATACTCACTGATTGGGACCTACAGTTTTTATACCGATTCCGAACGGTATTTTGAAAAGCTTTTTCATGTCTAAATACATGGCTAATACTAAATATAGTGTCGCGGTCACTATGCGAGGTGACCGCTGCCGAAAGAAATGTAAGGTGTTCGGAGCAGGGAAAAATCCCGTGATCTCATGTACAAGAGGCGCGCACAATAATCATTGCACCACCGACTGCCACATCAGTTAAACATGACTAATGATTAATCAAAATGGTGTTTAATCGATTAAACGCAAATGTTATTAAACAATTAATCACAAAAGCAATTAATTAAAATGTATGGTTAATCAATTAATTGATTAATCAGAATGTCGATTAATCAGATTGCCTGATTAATCAGTTAATCGCACATCCCTAGTTTTCGAACAAAATCATCTTGAGCGCGATGAGGATCATCTTGACGGCTCCGTTAATCGTCAAAATTGTCTCATTTGGGGTTCAGGAAATACACGAGTGATTTTTGCGAAACAAATGAATCAACAACGTGTCACTGTTTGCTGTAGAATTTGGGCAGAGGCGGCCATCGCCGAACCATTTTTCTTCGAAAATGCGAATGCTCGTATAATAAAAATTAATGGATCTGTCACGACATTGCGTTATAAAGATGTGGGCGACGCGTGGTTTCAACAAGACCACGCCACATGTCATACACCTCAAGAAACAATTCACTTACATACAATGCAATCTTGTGTGACTTTTGGGACACACACCCTTCTAAGGAAATCTACTCAAACTGCGGTTGGAGAAATATGTTAACTTCTTTATGTAAGGCCCCTAACGCTCCTGGGTTGTCCGTGGCATCCTATGTAAGTAACGCAATCCCGCCATTAATAAATCTGGACATTAGCAGATTAATAATTTCTATCAATTATAATTGGTAAAAAATTGATAAGTATTGTTATTATTTTTAGTCATTATGAACATTTTCTATCCTGCAGCCGATTGAAAAATAATGTACTAGTTTCTACTATTAGAACATATAAGCGGGATATGACTAAACAATGTATCTCTGCTGTAAGATAAGATTTCTAACGATATATTATTTAACTAATATTAGACTTTGTCAGCAGAATTAATTGTTCATACCATCATCTTCTAAACTTCCAACGTTAACTAATAAATGAAGTCATTATTTTTATAGCAAACGATTCGTAATCAAGCCAAAGCAATAACGGCAGTTAAAAAATCTATTTTTAATTTTAAATGATTAATAACTTAAACACTCTACATTCACATACATACATACATGTGTTGTACATACCTACAATTACTACCTCAAAATCACCAACATTTCTATTCAGATATTGTAATTACATTTAGCAAAAAATTTTAATAATTTCTCAATAACAATAACAAATGGCTTTCATACCATTATCATTACATCGACGACATCACCACACTAGACTATGAGACGCAATAACTCTCTTGACCCACAGCACCTCCTTCTTTCCCATTGGTCAATACATTCCTTGTTTTCTTTCCCTATATAATACTGACTGGCTAACACAATAATAGTAGGTATAAAAACAAATCACCTTAACATCTGTTTGATTTGTATAGACGCCGAAGGGTGGTGGATGGGGGAGGAAGGTGGTGGTAGGAACATGATTTCATTATTCTACACACAAGCTCGTTGAAGATAGAGTTTTTGGAATTTCATTGTGACTCAAATGTAAACAATGCCATAATATGAGGGAGGTATTACAATTTGTGGTAGAAATGTAAATAAAGATAATAAACATAACAAATATGCGAGGGAACCAAATGGTTCTCTATACTCGTACATACAAAGAAGAGTTTACGAATGTTTGTATTGAATGGATGCGATATTTTATCAACAATTGTTTACAAAAAAAATTCGTAATGAATTTTGACTTTTCGTTTGCATTTAAGCTTGATGAATGTTTCAAATGGCATAACTTCAAACAACCGCTTCTGACGGTCTGTGAATAGACCTGGAATCGTGTGGATGCTTTTTGCAAAATCCTTTTGAAAACATAATCTCTATTGGGCTTGAATAAACAAAATAATCAGTTCGAATAAAACAAACCAAATAATAAAAAATCTTTACTTTCAAATAGCATAACTTCAAACAACCGCTTCTGATGATCTATCTGTGAATAGAACTGGAATCGTGTGGATGCTTTTTGCAAAATCCTTTTGAAAACATAATCTCTATAGCGCTTGAGCTTGAATAAACAAAATAATCAGTTCGAAAAAAAACAAACCAAATAATAAAAAATCTCACACCAGTGAGAATAAATATCTATAAAACTACATCAGACATTGCAATTTATATTTTAATGACGTTTTAACATTGTGATTGTCATAATTCGTTATGATGGTTTTTTTTATAGCTGAGGATCAGGGCTCTATTATCGATTTTACTTCAATAAATCCTAAGCGGTTTAAAATTTTGGTTTATAATCTTCGAAAATAATGTAGTTCTTTCATCAGTTTATAATTAGTACACATTTCTAATATACATACCTTTCAGAAAAACATAGTATGACTCGATAAAATGAAAAAACGTCAAAGAAAATTTTAAATATTTTTGCCAATTTCCGGTTCATGTACAGAAATTGTGTATTTCCGGTTCATGTACAGAATTGGTGTAATTGTAGCCTCAAGCTGTACCAGACTCTCATTCAACCTGTCTTGATTTATGGCGCAGAATCCTGGGTCCTATCGCAAGCAGACGAAACATCTGTAGGAGTCTTCGAGAGAAAAATACTCCGAAAAATGTATGGCCCTATAGTGCACAACGGCGAGTATCGGCGACGCATGAATCATGAACTGTATGTGCTTTATCCTGACATTGACATAGTTAAGCGGATCAAGATAACACGATTGTGCTGGCTAGGCCATGTCAGTAGAATGGATGAAGACGAACCAGCACGAAGGGTTTTCGAAACCGAACTCGAAGGAAGACGAAAAATAGGAAGACCAAGACTCCGCTGGAGGGATCAGGTTGACGAATCCCTGCGTACACTTGGTATTGCCAACTGGAGAAATAAAGCAAAAGATCGAACTGGTTGGCGAAATATGTTATCTTCGTTTTGTAAGGTCTCTGACCCCCCGGGTTTGTCCGAGACCGGATAAGTAAGTAAGTAGCCTAAAAATTTCTTTGACAACTTTGTAAAATAAACTAATCAATAACCCTTTTTTGAGCATCTAAATATAATTGTTCTTGATTAGTGTATTTTTCAGTTTTCAAGAAATATGTATGTAGGCTACAATTCTTTGGAAGAGACTTAGTTAGCTCAATTTCTCTACGGCGAAAAATATTAAATTTGCTTATAAGTTTCGTCGTCATTTTATAAAGGGAGTTTTTTTAGCTGGACGAGAACTATCGATATCGATAACTATGGTTTCACAGCTGAGAATGTCAAACTGTGTTGACATTTCTGTTCAGTAAAGTTTGGCAAGTCATAATGAATCATTTAACGCTGCAACAACACTTCCAAATTGTGGAAATTACTTTGAAAAGAATAAATCTATTCGCGAAGGTCATAAAGCACCTCGTCCATTTTACGGTCAACATAATCGGCCTAGTGAACAAGCAATTAGTGCAGTTATTGATCGTTTGGAGCGAAGACAGTCCTGTTTCCGTTAACAAATCACCATTACATCCATTAAAATTGACTGTTTGGTGCGGTTTACGGCTGGTGGCATAATCGGTCCTTATTTCTTTTGAAATAAGCAAGCAGCTGCCGTTACGGTGAATGGCGAACGATATCGAGCCATGCTGACTGAATTTTTGTTTCAAAAAATTAATCAGCTTAAATATCGACGACATTTGGTTCCAACAAGACGGCGCAACTTGTCATACAGTGCGCTTAACAATCGATTTATTGCAAAATCAATTTGGTGACAACTTTATTTCCAGAAGTGGTCCTGTTCACTGGCACCCTCGTTCGTGCGATTTAACGCTTCTGGATTACTTTCGATGGGGCTGTGTTAAGACATTGCTTTATGCCGAGAAACCATCAACTCTTGGAAGCCAATATTCAAAACACCTTTGACGCTATACGGCCAGATTTATTGGAAAAAGTATTCAAAAATTTGTAACTTGTAATTTGGACCATGTAACTCGTAGCGGCGGCGGACATATGCCGGAAATCATATTTAAAAAATAAATGTCGTAAAATTATGTACCACATTATAATAAACAAATACATTTCAACAATATTTCTGTCTTGTATCACTATTTTAAGTCCTCATGCTTCTAAAAAAGACACCCACTATAGCCAGATATGTCTTTTCTGAAAGGTATATTCAAAAGAATTACGAAATGGGGAAAGAGCTACAATATCGTCCACGATTACAGTGCAACATGTTTAACTGGTTGGGATTTATTGAATCTAAACCGGAACCCTTATCCTCAGCATAAATATTATTTCGCCTTTAAAAAAAATTGTGACGATCAGGAGCAAAACCTAGTGAGGTTTTGTGCTACCAAATCCATGTACGTTCATAACTTGTTGGTTTGGTCCCTAAATCCACTGTCTCAGAGTGTAATAAAAAAAGTTGTTAATAGTAATTATTTCAAAACCAAATATGCAACGTTAGTGAAGAAGAGTTTCTTATCTACCTACTGTCTATCTATACTAATATTATAAAGAGGAAGTGTTTGTGAGTTTGTTATGTTTGTATGTAGATTTTAAAAGATCTTTCACTAGTAGAAGGCTACATTATCACTGAGTGCTATAGGCTAATATTTTTGCGAAACTACTAGGGCTTCCTTTGCAGGCCTTTTAGGGGGATACTTTACTTTTATTTGACGACCTACCAAAAAGGAGCGAGACCGGAAGGTGTTGCACTACAATCCTAACTTATGTTAATTTGAAAATAGTTTGGATTGCAATCACGTTTGTTCTTCCCACGAACACCTTAGGAAGGCCTTAGGAAAGACATTTAATTTCCCACTCAGGTATAATATACGAGACTCAGGTTGGGTTAGGTTTAGGACACGTGAAAACAAGAGAGAGTATAAGTATACAACTTATTGTCACTACACACGGAGTTCGGTTGACCCATATACGAGACTTGCTTGATCTATCTTAAAAATGTAGCCGACGTTTGGATGACAAATCCTATCAGAAATTAAGGTGTGTCAAATGTGTTCAAATGAAGAAACGTGGCATCATATTGGTCCATTTAACTTCCACCCAAGTATGCTTCCACATTCCATATGAAGTGCCCTCGTACTTTTATATGTATGCACATATGTGTGTAATTATAAAGGAGCAATATAGTGTCCGGATTTTTATATCAATTATTACAGCAGCAGATTCCAACACCGTCATTCCAGTTTTTCACAATAATAAACTGTTTTCTATTCCAAGAACAACAACAAAACATTATTGTTTATTTCCCTTTAACGAATATTTTTATTTGTGTTCCGTTTAAGTTTCAAGTGCACCAACACCATAATGATACCATCCATCCCGTCATCCTTGCTAGTATCTTATGTACCACCTACCTACCACTCACTCGTCAGCTTCTTTCTTATTTGTGTCGCTCTGCAATGAGACGATCATGGATGAAAACACCCCCATCCCCACCGCTAACACCTTGCCCTCATTATTCTCTCATTATTAGCAGTGAGTGCTTCGGGTAATGAAGGTGAAGATGGTGGTGATGGTGATGGCAGTGCACTGTAGTATGATGATCTCTACTCTTGGTATTCACACACAAATCGTCGATGTCGTTTTTATTTTCTTTTCTTTTCAAATGTCTCGTTAAACAACCGCATTTGAATATAAAGTTGTCTGTGCATTTCTTGACTCCTCCTCTCCCTGCTGTCCCAACCGAACGACAAACGAACGCCTTAGTTGCTGGTACTGATGTGTTTGTTGTTGTTTTTGTCGTTTTTATTATTATTATTTCTTCTTTGTACGTAAATTTATTTGTATTAAAAGTGATTTCGTATGACTCTTTTGACTGGCTATGGGACAGAGATGATAAACGACAAGTTTTGTCAAAATCTTGTGCCAAGTACGAGTCAGCACATAACGTGGTGAAATAAATATCTTACATATGTGAGAAAATGTAACTTGATTCACAATTATATCCAATGAAAGGATTGAGAATAGCTTCCTCCTCCTCACTGGGTGTGTGCGAATTTAATTTTTTTGTACACCTACAGTTTTATACCGATTCCGGTGTATTTTTTTTTTTTTTGTTTTTGAATAAACATTAACTTGAGGGGCCGGGCAGAGGTTATTACAATCCACATGCAGTGCATTTTAACATAGTTTGCAAAAGATTAATTGTAATGCTGATTCATTCGGAGTATTTTTCTCTTTCTAATTTGTAACAAAAGTAACAAATACTTGTTTTAAATAATTTATTTTTCAATTGATGAAATTTTTTTGTAGAAGTTTGTAACCGTATTTGGCCTTAAAGGCTTGGTTATTGAAATTAATAAATAAAATAATAATAAATAATAAATGCTTAAGGCGAATTTCAAAGACATCATTAAACTTCAAATTTATTGTTTATAAAATGCGCTAGAAATTGTTATTGACAACTGGCTGATAACGAGCTAATAGTTAAAAGGCATTTAAATCGAGCTTCAAAATTAATTTAAATGCCGCCATAGCGATAGCAGAAATTAGGGATGTGCGATTAATCGATATCATGATTAATCAGTTAATCGATTTGAAAATTAATTTGATGAAAATTGATAATTTAAAATTTGATTAATCATATTTGCATAGTTTTATTCATCATTCAATAATTTGTTTCTATTTTTTCAATCTTTATTTTATTAATTTTTCTTGACTCTTTAGATTTAGATAAATAGTATTACTTTTCACAATTTGTCAAAAATTTTCATTTTAATTTGTATTGAATTTTGTTTGTTATAATCATAGAATAATACATACCATAGAAGCTTTTACTCGCTCAATAAATTAAACGTCATAGGTACGATGGAAAGTAAACATTGGATGGTGGAAAATATGGGTTCAATAGATGGTGGCAATAGAATACAGCGATCCACAAAGGAACAACAACCGAATTTCGTGTTTTTGTGACAAACTAGTTGAGTTAAACACAATACAAATGTATACCAACGATAAAAGTCAACAAAAAAGTGTAATATACATATACATATTTAAATTATTCAGTTCTACACCAAAACGACAGGAAAAAGTTAAGTGAACATATATTATAAATCCACCTGTTGTAAAATAATTTTAAATTTAATTGCTCTCATTTCCACAAACCTACGATGAAGAGTGTGAAATGAAACGTCAGATGAGAGAATAAGTTTATCTACGTATGGATTATTCTATGGTTATAATTAATATAAAAACTTTCCTGAAGAAGATTTCCGAAGGAAATCGAAATATTGAAAAAGAGAAAAAAACAGAACATTTTTAAGAAATCTAAAGTAACCTAAAGCTGCAATAATTAGTTAAGAAAAATTCATCATTCAAATAATTTGTAGAAAACGTACATTTAAACATTTTGAGTAAAGAAGGTTGTTGAAAAACTTCAAATAGAAAAAAACTAAAAACTTGAATTGTTCAATTATTCAAATTTTGTATTAATCAATTGTCAGATCAATCATGAATATTGATTAATCAAAATTAAAATTAGTCGATTAATCGTGAATATGATTAATCAAAATGTTAAATTTTAATAATCAGGGAGTCGATCAATTAATGACACATCTCTTGAAGAAATATATCCCACTGGATAAACGTAACGAAAAAAGGGGGCACTGATGGCAGCTCCTCAAACGATGCGTAATGAAGAGCTAATTACGGAAAACTTGTTTTCGGGGAGTTCTTCTGGTTCCCCTACCGTGGTTGAAGTTTAAATTATAAAACATTTCCAATTGAAATAATTTTGAAAAATATCAATTGAAATTTGAAAATTATTTTTACATCAATTGGAATTTAAAATTTCTATTTCAAATTAGAAATACATCAATTGAAATTTGAAAGACATCAATTGAAATTTAAAAGACATCAATTGAAATTTAAAATTTGTCAGTTGATTTTGTATATTACATTTTTAAATTTCAAATAATGTATTTTAAATTTCAATTGATGTGTTTTAAGTTCCAATTGATGTGTTTTAAATTGCAATTGATGTTTTAAATTTCAATTGATGTTTCTTAAAATTCAATTGATGTATTTTATATTTCAAGTGATGTGTTTGAAATTTAAATTGTAATCTTTAAAATTTCATTTATTGTCTTTTTAATTTCAATTAATCGGCCTTATTCCCGTTGTCGTCGTCGACGTCGTCATCAGATTTTTGCCAACTTTAGAACGTTATAAATGTATTGTCCCTTCGACAACAACAAAGTTTTTGATGTCTATGATCCAAAAACAACCCTCTTAAAACTATACGCAAAATTTTTTTTGTCCAAATGCCTTCATGTCGCCAATAAAAATGGTGTCGATATTGTATTGACGTCGACGACGACAACGGGAATAAGGGCGAATGTATTTCAAATTTCAAATACAAATTTTAAATTTCAATTGATTTTATTAAATTTCAATTGGGAATGGTGTAGAACATATTAAGAAAAATTAATACTGCTCACTGTGGTCAATATAGTGTTCAAACGACGTATAACGTGATGAGCATTTAGTAAAAATATAATTTTAAAATGTTGGCAATTGTATTTTTTTAGAACTGTTTATTCGGTGGATCACAATCGAACATCGCAGTAACATTTTAAAGAGCAGATTGTTTTAGAGAGTTTTCGTTCCCCGACAAGTACGATAAATAGAATCAATGCATTTGCCATGACCACTTTTCCAAACAACTTTTGCAACTATTTCAAATTGTTTAGCAACATTTTTAAAACAAGTTTTAAAATATATGCAAATTGATTCCTAGAATTAGTGCCGAACGTGACAGTTCTATACCAATAATTCCAATTAAATAATTTGTTCAATAACTGGTTCACCAGAACGTAGACAACTGGTTCTGAATCCATTCTAGAATTAGTTTTGATAGTGCACATTTTTTTACAAATAACTCGAATGTATTAATCTGTTCTTTATATTTAGCTGGTTCTGCAGACAGTGGGTTCTGTCTGAATGTTTCAAATAAATATTTGGATCAATTTCGCTCTACATAACGCGTATTCCTCAAGTGTAATGCATCTTTTTTTTTTGGTCTTTTGACTAACAGTCAAGTGATGACCCCTATAAATCGCAAGTGCATTGTATTAGATGTAGAAAGTAGGAATAGTAGTACGAGGGTAGAGGGTAGCGTTTATTGATGTTTGACTTAAACCTTGGTATCATAAGTAATGGGGAACATATAATCGTTGGAAGCTTTTTCCACATTCTGCCGAAAATGAAATTTTCTCTATAGTGTGTAGTTTGATCTACTGGCAAAGTAACAAAAAATTTATGTGAATCCCTGTACAAGGCCTGGGGCCTAAACACGGCAATCATGATCGAGAACACAATCGGCAAGGCAAAGGCAACAATGGTCAGTGTGCGCGTCTCTTGTACATGAGTACCTGGGTTTGGTCCCTGCTCACTATCGAGTATTTAGCCATGAATAAGCTTCTCAAAATACCGTTCGGAATCGGTGTAATAACTGTAGGTTCCAATCAGTGAGTATAAAACTAGAAAGCGCACAGCTCACTGTTTGTGAGAAGCTCTCTCTCCCCAGTTCCTTCATGGGATGTAATGGCAAACCACTTTTTTTTTAACAACACCAAGAACCAATTTTTATCATCCCTGAGATGGTATTGTGGATGTGCCTTTGCCTTATTGTGTATACGTGTGTGTATTTGTGTATCTATGGCTATGTAAGTATATATCATTTTGTTTTTTTTTAATTTCAATTTTGTTTTTCATCATCATCACCATCTCTTTGTGGTAGAATTTGTTATTATTTCGAATACATTTTTCATATTTTGTTTGGGCTCCGCGTCGTTGTTATTGCTCGTTGATTTATTACAAATTAAATTTTGAAAAAAGAAAATATTATTCATTGTTTAAATATTCTGGTTAATTGTTCAAAGGAATAATAAAAATCAACAATTGTTGGACGATGGTATGTTAAAACGCCATCTCCAAGCAACAATATACTCACTAGGAAACGATCGAAATACACAATTCCCAATTGAAATACAAAAAATAAAATTTAAAATTTTCATTTCAAACTTTAAAATATATCAACTGATATTCAAACACTCCCGTTGCAATTCAAGGAAAATAAATTGAAATGCAAACACACCAATTTAAATGTAAAACGCATTTCAAGTGATATTCAACTGATTTGTATTGATATAAAAATTCTCTTTGAAATTTAGAAGACATTATTTGAAATTAAAAGGACGTCAATTGAAAATAAAAACACATCAATTGAACTTTAAAATGTGTAAAATTGGTTAATAATTTTTGAATTGTTTTTGAAGAATTTTAAATTTCAATTGATGTGTATTGAATTTCAATTGATGTCTTTCAAATTTAAATTCAATTCCTTTAAATTTCAATTGATATTTAATGAAATTTTAGTTTATGTCTCTCAAATTTCAATTGATGTTTTTTGAATTTCATTTGATGTATTTTAAATTTTAAATTAAATTGTAAAATTGTAATTAATGTATTTTAAATTTCAAACAGAATTTTTAAATTTGAATTGATTTTTGCTGAATTTCAATTCAAAATGGTGCAAGTCAAACAAATACTAGTTTGTGAACTAGAGAAATTTGAAGAAGTTCTAATGCCACCAGTTTGTGAACTTGTTAAAACTGAACTAGTTGCTACGAGTTTCATACTAGTTGGTGAACGTTGTACTAACTGCTTGTAACTATTTTGAAACTTTAAATTGGCACGTCAGGCTTTGTTTGAATTACACGTAAAGTTTAAATAAAAAATAAAATAAATGGTTTCCCATTACATCCCATGAAGGGACCGGGGAGAACTTCTCACAATCACTGAGCTGTGCGCTTTCCAGTTTTCACTCACTGATTGGGACCTACAGTTTTACACCGATTCCGAACGGTATTTTGAGAAGCTTTATCATGGCTATATACTCGATAGTGTCGCCGTCACTATACCAGGTGACCGCCACCGAAAGAAATTTTTTTTTTTGAGCCGCGCGCACACTAACCATTACACCACCGACGGCCACAAGCCACAAGTTTAAATAAATGATCATATTTTGGAACTAGTTTGAAAGTATTTACGTACGTGAAGGAGACAATTTCTTCCATACCCAGGACACCGCAATGTTAATTTCTACAGCTGTTTGTATGATGGAGAACTAGATCCTTGGTACCGCAATATTAATTCTTAACTTGAATTTTTCCTACTGGTTAGTTACAAAAATTTGTTTAAAGTAAATAATATTGAAAATTTCAGAGATAATAGAATTTTGATGCGGCGCTCAATTATAATATTGTTCAAATACCGTTAACAGGAGCAGAAATAATGGATTTTTAATTTGTGATTTGTATGGAAGGTACCACGCCCCTTGTCCAATCCCGCCCATATATAGTTTGCCTGCGAAGTTTCAGCTCGATTGGATCACGGGAAAAGGGTTCAAAATCAATCCAATATTTTTTCGGCATGCATGCACATTAGGGTGTGCTGAAAAACGTTTTTCTTTGGAATTTCAAATGTGGGAGGATCTCAAATGGCGCGTATTAAACAGGTGATTACGGGAGCGTAAAACTTTTTTTTATACGAGGGTACTTATAGTCCCCTACCGGCCGTTGAAGTTTCGATTCCTAGTACATTTTCGAAAACAAAAATTATTTTTTGTGGCAGAAATATACATATATAGAAAAGAATATTTTCAATCGAATTAGAGTGGCTGGCTTTCGTTCGAGATCGAGGAACAGACCATAAAATGTGTATAAGAAAACTGATGTGATTCACTGAAATATCGTTTCACGTGCCCGTTCCTAGTACTAACCAACACTCAAGAAATTCCCACTATTAATGTACTATGAGGGGGAAATAACATTAAGGAAAGGAGGAAAAAAGAGATAGTGTTTGTTGACGTTAAGTCTTGAATTTCTTCAAAGTAATAAGACTAGCAAATTCCACAGACAAATTTCACTGAAGTGCATTGTTCTCTGAAGTGCGAAATTCAAGGAAAAACGATTGCGCCCCAAGTACTCCTGCCAAATATTTTACTATGAGCGACAAGTCAATTTATCTACGAAGAATAATACCTGTGAAAATATATATAACGGGTCCGCCAAATAACTTTTTTTTTTTGAAAATGCTATAAAAAAAAAAACTACTGAATATGTTCTCAAATTTCTTTTTTTATTTGAAAGTACAATCCTTCCGGTTAATAACGGAAAATAATTTCATTCAAATGGCTGCCTCGGCTCGCCATGCAGTAGCCTACACGATCGGTCCAATTTTTAAGCACATGCACATTTTAAGCACATGTCTCCGAAATGTTCAATTGTTGAGAACGACGGTGAATTGATATTGATGGCGCTTCACGCACACTTTCTGCCACAGCGGCAATATTCTCGGGTGTACGCACTATTTTTGGCTTTTCACGCTTTAGTTTATCGATGAGGATGCCAGTTTCTTTCACTTTTTTCACAAGATAACGAACATACGGAGCAAAATACGCAATTTTCGCACACATTCTGCAACATTACCATGATTTTTAAAGTAATGTCGCAATATTTCCCAGCGTTGTCCAAGCGTATACACAACCATATTCGTTCAGCGGAAGGATAAAACTAATTATCTGTCAAATCAGACATGAGCTAAGTGTTACCATTCACGAAATAAGCACAAGTTGAAAAAAAACGTTAGATGGCGGACCCTTTAGAATGCTGAGAGACAATTCACAACTCATGCGATATACGATGGAAGCAATTGACTCAGGCAACGTAGCTTCCTCTTTTACTCAGACTCTAACTCAGTCTAGTAGTTCCAGAGAATGTCGGAATGCTTCAGCCCATATGTGGGAGTTGAATGTCATTGTATGCCACGTGTAAGTAGAGTTAATGTTTAGAATGTGTGATATAGTTAAGTCTTTCTTGCATTTAAAAACTTCAAGCACTTAAATGTTTCTTTTGACTCTTCAAATATGTTCCTACTCCCATAGACTAAAATACTAGATATCCACCGAGTAGCTCTTTGTTTTTTTTGTAGAGGGTTTCGATGGCACAGTTGATCGACCTCCTCCTTGCTGCAAATTTGATACAGGGTAAAATGTGAAAGAGAGTGAGTTATTAAAATAACTTAGTTTTGATTTGAAGAACTCAACAAATTCTGGCAGTAAAAAACTATCAAAACTATCGATAGCCCAGTGACCATAGACAAATACTAAAGAGAAGAAGCCATAAGTGTTTCAGTTCCACCAAATGCTCGTCGAAAGTCACTGGGCTAACGACAATTTTGATCAGGGGGTTTCGATGACACAGCTTGATCGACCTCATAGCTGCAAATTTGATACAGGATAGAATTTCAAAGAGAATTTAGAATTTAGGTGAATTGACTGACTTTTGATTTAATATTATTGGCACTTATGAAATAAACTAGTAAAATAAAGTGTTCAGATTTGTTTCGGCTTGAGGTCATAAGTGAAAAATAAAACAATGTATAGGATTGTCGTTCCCGTCACGATTTTACTAGTTAATTCCAATATTTCGACCAACTTCGTGGGCCATTTTCAAGGATCTAAAAATAACTTTATATGCAATAAATTTGATTTGAAGAAAACAACAATTTCCTGTAATTTTTATTTGTTTCTGCAAAAAAAATAAGTGGCACCAAAAAACCCTTCTGTCCAAAACATAAAGCGCTTCCAATTTTTCAGTCTTCACTTCACCCAGATACAGCGTTTGAATATCAACAGGCATTTGCGTTGAATTCCGACTACAAGCAATCGAACCTACTCACATATTAAAACCATGTGCTTGTACAATCTCGAATTCATTATTTGCCTCCTATGCAGTTCATCAGAAGTACTGGAGGACTGTCGAGAAAGAATTGAAGTGATATACATATGTAGTTATTGTCGTCAATGAAAAACTGTATACATACTCTTGGAAGAATCCCCATCCTTAACAGTACGTTTAGTGCGGATTTATCAGAAAGCTCGAAATAAAACGAGAGAAGTCTATGGAACTTTTTATAAGAAATAGTACTACATTGGAATATCATTGCACCAAAAGGAACTACCTGATCTTATAAAAAAACTATCCACAAACATAAGCATAGTGTCTTGAGGTTAACGATTTACAAATGTCTCTATAGTTTAAACTGTCTCAAGGTTTTTTTTCTTTTAAAAAATCTATAGGGAGAAAATAAACACGAAATTTAACGGATCCACCAGAATGGGCAATGTACCAAGAGTATTTCCTTGATCCAAAAAAAAATAAACAATTCATTACGTAAGCTCATTTATATGACATAATTTTAAATGGAATCCAATTTCCTACAATCACGTTCCATTGTTCTAACTTATACTCACAAAAAGAAAAAAACAAACAATCAGTTTTGTAGGATACAAAATCACAATTGCAACTCTGAGCTTTGACCACTAACTAGCCAATGTGCTAGTGAGTGCAAACATAAAAAGCAACATGAAAGAGAAGACATAAATGACAAAACTAAACAAAGAGATCATCATGACATTCTAGTAGAGAAGCAATAGCGCAAATAGAATTGTCAATAAATACAAAACAAAACACAATAAAAAATAATTTGAAAAAGGAAAATAAAACAGATAATGAAAAGCACTGCTGCTCATTAAAAAAAACCCCGTAACGAAAACAAAGAACAAAATTTCTAAATAAAAACAAAAGTTATTTCTCGCTTATTAATGTGAACGTTTCACGCGAGCTATTTCATAAATGTATACAAACACTAGGATAATAATAAAGGATTTTGCTAAATAGGAGGATATGTTGTTTCCAATTTCTTAAACTATAGTATACAGATTGATCGATAATAATGTAGAGTGAAACTTACCTGTTTACTATCTACTTCAATGTCGGCCACGTAGTTTTCGAATACAGTGGGCACATAAACTTCAGGGAATTGATCTTTACTAAAGACAATCAATAAACATGTCTTACCACAGGCACCATCGCCGACAATTACCAATTTCTTACGAATCGTCGTCATTGGTTCTAGATGAGAGAAAATAAAAATTTAAATTTAAATAAACAAGAAGTTCAAATAATTGGTTTTGGGAGAATTTTCTATAATTTTTGAAATTTGTTTAAGATTGAAATATAATGCAAAAACCCACTATTGGATGCCAGGCAAAATTCAGCCATTTTATTGTATTTTGTTTGCAAGGAAAACACTTAAATTATATACGCGATAATGATGATTGAATAATTTTTAAATATATCACAATCACAATTACTGTTGTCTGCCCCAAATGGCCAACAGATGAATGAGGCTTAATAGTGCAGTACATATTTACGATTTAGGGTATGAACGGAATGAACTATTTTGCTTATTTGTGTCAATACAATTGTGGTTTTCAAAAGAGCTTGTTGTCTGGTGGTGAGTGCTTTTTGGGTTGACGTCAGATATGATAAATGTGACGTTATCAAATTGCTTTTATACATACTAAGTATGTTTAAAAATGTACTAGTTTTTGTTTCCGTTGGTACGAAAAACATTAATAATGTTCTTGTAGAAATTTTAAAAATATTGTGGAATACGTAAAGCTTTTAAACTTATGATTATGATTTTTAAAGCTTTCAAGTATTGTTAAGCATAAAAGAAAATACTTATGTTGTTAACATTTAATATAAGCAATGTTGAAAATACATCGCTGTTAAGAAAAACGTTATGAACAGGAAACTTAGTTTAAACCCTTGTCTAAATTTTTTCAGTATAAATGTGGTTTCCATTATTTTCTTAAATCTTTATTTATTCAGGCTTGTATTTAAGACACGAACTATTATTATTTTTTTTTTAGTTTGTTTTATTTCGACATCGCTGGTAAAGCAACCAACAAACTCAACACATATCATGGCAAAATTTATTGAAAATGTACATATGATTCTTCCGGCAAAAGAAGATGTTAGTATGTTAGTATGCCGGCAAATGAAGATGTTAGTATGCCAATCTCTACCTGCCGTTTGCATATCACGCAGTGGGCCGATAATATGTTCAAGGACAAGTGGAGACTTACTTCAACTTGCAAACAAGCCAGGGTCCTCTGGCCAGGACTAGGCAACTACTTAACTTGCCGAGAGGCTGGTTTTCCACAATGATAGCAACACTTACGGGACATTGTCTTGTAGGAAAACAAGCCCTAAGATTGGGACATAGAAACTCCACTCTCTGTAGATGCTGCATGGAAGGGGACGAGGAACCTTCTCTTGGATTGCCCTGCTTTGGCAGGACTGAGATGTAGGATACTCGGAAAACATTTAGTTAGCACCGTAGCCCTACAGGATATTCCTGTAGGTCTTATAGACAAATTCATTGAAAGGGGAAATTGGCTAGACGACTAGTCAATAGTTGCTATAGAGGAAACTGCAGGTATCACAATGGGCTTCTTTAGCCTAAGTGTGCTAGACAGCGTGCTGTCTTGCAGCCTTTTCAACCAACCAACCAACCAACATATGATTCGGTATGAATTGTTAGAGCTCTATTACACGATGCCATTTCGTGCGGCGATATTTTTCAGTTCTCTTTTAAAGTTTCTTCGTAATTCATCGAGCTATTACACGTTGAATTATCATAATATCTATGCTTGCATTTTTTTGACATTCTTCTTTGATATTGTCTTGTATTTGTAAACGAATGTAATAACACACAAGTAACTAACAACACACACAACCATGAAATGTCAAAAACAAGAGAAAAACGGAAAATGCTCAGAGAAATTGAAAAAAAATCCCTCGATACACAATACCATGGCACATCGTGCGATTTTTTCCTCATTCCTTACTTCTCTACATTTCTTGCCATAGAGCGAAAAGTGCCAGAACGAATTATAGCATCGTGTAATAGACCTCTTATTATGTATTAGATTTGAATTTTCCTAGGAAGTAAAGCTCAAATTGGCGGACAAGCTCAAATTGGCGGACAATCGTTAAGTTTGTCACACTGCTCATCAGCGACTTAGCGCTCTAGGCCAGTGACCGTCTTGTTCAAAGTTCAAACGTTTGACTAATTGTAGTTTTTCATTTTCTCTGCTATTTCTTCTCGTGTGAATAGCCATATTTCATTATAAACACGTGAAAATATCTCACCAGTAGCTCACCAACCAAGAAATTTTTAAAGAAATACCATTGGTTGCCATGGCGATATTCATTTCCACAAGTTTACACATACATCACATGCAGAGAATTGCGATCATAATGATGCAAATATTTTTCAGAACGAGGCCCATTCTGCCCTTGATAAAAAACAACCAATTCAATGTAAGAAAGATCACCGTAATCTTCCATATAAAATTAGGATATGCTATATTATAGCCGTAGACCATGAAAAGAATTGTTACTAACTCAAATTGTATGAGTGGGAAATGCAATATTTTTCCAAAGGGGAAAATATTTTAATGGTCGGACGCATAAAAAAATGTGTCTCCCTAATAATAAGGGCAAGAAGAAACATTTCCATCTGTCAGTAAGTAATGCAACTGCATTTGGTATTTCAGCAAGGCGGTTACACCAAGTATATTGGCAAAGTCTCGAAACATTGTTTTTATATTATCAAAAAGTATGTCCTGAAATAGCGACCTCAATCACCACTACTGAATCCAATAGAAAATCTGATGTGCGAAAGGAGGAAGGGAGTGGATTATTGGCAATCCACCTAAAACACGCAACATTGGGACTCTATAGAGGATGCTTGAAAAATCAAAGCTGAAAACATAAGTATGCCAATATGTGATAAATCTATTCTGCTGTTATTGCTGAAGAATCGCTTACAATCGAATTCCTATAAAGAGAAAATATATCAATTTGTGTTTGTGGATTAATACATTGGCCCAAAATATGTTTTTCGTATCTTTTCGAGGGAATTGTGCGACGGACTAAACGATTTGTTCTCGTTGGATCCCACATAATTTGCGGATGCTCAAAAAAAGGCTCATGTCGATTGGGGCAAAGAAATGTTTAAAAATACAAACGCGGTAACACAAATGCAGTGTATATATATGCATATGAGCACGAAACAAAACAGCAATCGACAGTATGGGCCTTCCAAGACGAGCTAAATCCAACAAAAATTGTTCGTGGAAGAAGCACATTGAAGCAAATGATCGCATTTTTTCGGTATAACCGGTCATTTGGCCGCACTGCCTTTACTGGAACGTAGTACTGTCAATTCTGAGTGGTATACCACCATCTGCTTGCCAAGTGTTCAAACTTCAGTTTGCATCGGGACAATGCGAGCTCTCACACTTCAGCTGAAATAATGGACTTACAGCTGAAATAATGGGCACTCAACATGTCAAAAGCCATGTTTTACAGGTGCTCAATCAGAGTGGAAAAAGTGTTTATATATTTATGTTCAGGAAGAATATTTTGAAAAACAATAAAACCATTTCCAATGATATATTATTGTTTTAATTAATAAGTATTTGTTATCTTCTTACCCAATCCTTAGATATAGCTTAGATGAAGTATTATGAATTATAAATCTACTGTCTAACTCTAATATGAACATGTCTGTTGTTGCAAAATGCAAACCTGATAATCATAATTGTTCTAAGTAAAGACACAACTGTCTATCAAAAGTTAGTACTCATTTGTTCGCTTCATAGCCACGCGTTAGACACAAATTGGATTTACTGAAATTTTCGTTGGATAACGAAAATTTCATGAACCTAAAATTAGCTCACTTTTCATTTGCTTGGTACTCAGCTTTGCAAAAATTTCGACGGCAAAATCAATTGCAGGGTTGTTACGCCAAATTTATTTCGTACGAAAACAATTGTTGGTAATTGTTTGGGGCCGGAATTTTGACTTTTCGTTTATTTTAACAAACAAAAGTAACACCACATGCGTTCAAAATGAAGCAGAGTATGAAGAGGAATTAATGAAATATTTGTCAGTTAAGTCGCAGACTGTTGGACGCTCTTTGCAACAGAATTTTCCGTTTATTGATAAATGACATTTCTTACGATAATTTCGCAAGAACTGAATATGTGGCTTTAAAATCCATATACAGCTAATATCCGGTGGCTAAGTTTTCGTTATGAATATGGGGTGTTACGAAAAACAATGTCAAAGCCGTTATTAGATCCCCCAGCCGAATGAATGCCTTCCATGCAAAATTTTTATAGGCAACATTTCGCGAGGAGAATACCTTTAATTTGAGTACCCACACTTGGTTGTTCGTAGATGTTCGGGCCCTTGGGTTCGAACGTTAAAATTTTGTTTCCTTTTTGTAGTTCCCATATTTTACTCGATTTTTGGGTTTTTTCTGAGCCGGGCGTGGTGTGGTGTCTAATTGCATTTCAGCCAAAATATATATTATCTTCATAAGCTTTTTAGCGATAATTAAACACGGAAGATATTGGGAACTAATGTTTCCGAATTGTGGGGGTCCGTTAATCACAGCTTTATCAATGTGAACAATATAAAGTAAATACGGTCTAGTACCTGAATTAGATTTAAGGCAAGACTTTGAAAACGTCTAAAGTTCTGTTGATGAAATTTTATTTGTTGATGCAAACTTAGGACCTTAACACACGACGTTAAGACAAAATTGTTTTCAAATGCTAAAAGCCTTAAATATTGGTACCAATTAGTGTACCATAAATGACAAATTTGTCATCTCTGTTGACGTACTAGAAAATTTGACAATGGCGTAGTTTTTTTTTGAGTTTTTCTAATTATTTCTTTTATTATTGTGACATTTCTCTCACAAATGATTGTTTTTCTGTCTCTTTTCACACTCGCGTTTAGCTAAAATACTTTTCTTTTTTTCAAACAATTTCGAAAAGGAAATGCAACTAGTCTTGTTTTTACCCGAACACTGACCACACTTGTATCTCATCTCTTTCTGGTATTTTTTTTTCTTTCTGGATGATGGTCAGAATAAAGGTGACAACCGACAAAGTACTGTAAGTGTATACTCTAACTTCCGAGTCCCTTTAATTATCACCAAGTATCTTGTCTTGTTTTTAAGTTTTTACTATTTGTTGCTTAAGCACTTTTTTTCGTTCATATTCATATAATTGAGATATTTTTCTACTTCATCATCATCTGTGGTGAAGTAGCAGACAACAACGAAGTCTACAACGAGAAGAAGCAGAGATAGCAGAAGTAGTAGGCAACACCCTGTGTATTTGTTTGCCCTTCCTTTTACACTCCCCACACAACCCTTACTGTGTAAAACCGTATACATTCCACCTTAATCATCATCACACAGTTCGTTTGTTCATTTTGTTTTTGCTTCATTTCAATTTCTTATTAAAACACCACACACTCTCCTGTATACACACGGTCACGCACGCACACACATATTCATCATCATCGTCATGATCATAATTCATTTTTTTCTCCGTTTAATTTTATCAAATTCTTTTGCTTGTTTTCTCAAATATATATATACATAAATATACACATATGTGGTTTTCTCCTTTTATCAAAATCCAAAAATCTTTAAATAATTGTTATTTTGTCATTTTCTATAGATTTCTTTTTTGGTGTTTTACACCCAGTTTCGTACATACATTTTTTTAATTTGTTTTATTTCCTCTTGAAAATGTCCAAGTTTCTTTTGCTTTTTTCGCGTTAAATGCACTCGATTACTTTCTCTACTTGTGTTTTTACGATTTCGTTTTGTTATTTCTTCACTTTGAAAATTATTTAAAAAGTTTGTTGCTCGTACAAAAAATATTTCTTATTTCAAAAATTTTCCTCTCATGCAGTCTACTTGAAAATTATGATGACAACGCCTTGACGTCCGATGTTGTACGAAGAAAAAAGAAGAAAATGGCGTATGTTCGCAGGGTATTGCCAGGTGTTAGAAAAGCTATGTTCAGTTGCCTTAACGACTACAAACTCAGTGTTGTATTTGTGTTGATGTTGAAAATCAAAAAGGTGATTGGCAAGCATTGCCCTCCTAAATTAATACCCTCCTAAATTAAAGTGGAAAAGAGAATAAAACTGAGTTCACACCATTATACCATATTTAGGTAAAGACCATAAATGTTAGTAAAGCAAAGCGAAATTTTAAATGACGCAGAATTGGATCTGACAGAATCTTCTCATCCATGGTAGAATGAGAAGGTAAACTCGGTAGACAGCTGATCTCAATTTTGTTCGTTGTTTAGTTGGCCGCTTCTGTCAGATTCAAAGGTTTTGTTTTTGTACTTTTCTGTTTACATTTATTTGTTGGTATACGTATGTGTTGACTTTGACATAAGGAGAGCCTAAACTAAAACAAAATTCCTGTTGTTCTTGCCCACAATTGTTGTTGTATCTACTGCGACTACTTGGTATTTTTACTATGCTCTCATCATTTAAACATTTTGGTTTTCGGATCTGTTTGAATTTTTTGCTGGTTCCGATAAAATTAAATGCCAATGGAAAACAGACAGTGAGAAGAAAAATAGAAGAAATACAAAACATCGTTTTTTAATAAGAAAGGACGAAACAATATTTGTGTGTTTAAAAAAAATCTCTAGCGTGTAAACGAAATGAGAGAGCGTAGTATATTTTTGCGGCTCTTCTGAATTTGGTTGAAAATTTGGATAATATATTTGCACAGGAATTAATTTGCTTTTACAACTTTTAAAAATATAACGATTTCAAATGATTATTTTGAGGTTATCGATAAAACAGAGCGAGAGATAAAATAAGCGTATTTTAGTTACACCGCTTACTTGTATAATCGCTACTATTATATGAAGCACTTAGCGAGAACTTAGCGACGCGAATCAGTTTCGCCAAGTTTAAAATGTTTCTTTTTTACATCTTTCTTACTGTTTTCTACCCTTTTTCATATTTCTGTTTTCTACCCTTTTTCATATTTCTTATATTCCAAAATACGACTAATGTCGGAGAGAAAAAACGAAGAGACAATCGGAAAACTACAAATTACATAGAATTTAATGTGAAATGAAAAAAGAAATCTTCAGTGTAATATGATTTAATTTAATTATTTTATTAAATTTTTAAATGAATAAAAATATAAACGCTTGTAAAAATAAAGAAATTACATAAGCGGGGAAGTTGGGATGTGTGTGTTCTTACTTTTTTCCTAGAATTTAGTTTCTGTAATTATATGTACTATTTTTGTGTGAACGTGTGCATAACAAGTGTTCTTCTCTTCCCTTTCGCTTTCTGTGCACAATCAAGTAATGTTGCAAACGCATTTGTAAGCGTAAGCCATTGATGTTAACACTGTGGTGTCTTGCTTCAAATGAAGTCTGTCAGATTAAACTTTCTGTCTGGCCGAAAAATCGATAATTTATTGATAACTCCTCAAACACTTCTTCCTCAAACTTCTCCAAAAACATCTTGCTGCTTTAACACCACAACCATCGCATCAGCAGTGAATACATTCACTTCAAACTACATTACATTAATAAATAGAATAATGGTGAATAACGTCTGCCAAAGTATGCGTTAAGTTGTATCATAAATAGTATAGAGGAGCTTCGGGTATGATGGAACATGCGGGTAAAGTGGACTGCCCTTTATTTCGGAAGCTAAATATTTGTCTACACAGCAAATTTATTAACATGAGCTGATATTTATTATCCTTTGACATTACAAACATCGATGAATATCTTAAAGGTCGTGCTGAATTCTTTACTGTTCCTGTTACGATTTCTTGCAGTAGGAGAAACCAACATTAAGAAATCTGTAGAGAATATGGGTAAGTAAAGTATCTCAGCAACAACATAAATTGATTTCATTTCTGTTTGGTGATTTTCTAGGTGTTTCATCGGAACGCGTTATATTTGTCAATGCCGCTTGTAAGGATACGCCTTTGTGCATCCACTTTAGTGGATGTTTTATGGACTGACACTCCTATTGTTACATTGCCAGGTGAAACATTGGCGTCAAGGTATGCTTTCGCTTGTATTTTTTAATCACGCTTTTTATGCTAATATATTTTTTTACAAATGTGTGCGATTATTAACATGTTTTCTTATATTTATTTTACAGCGTGGCTGGTTCCCAATTGTCTACTATGGGTTGTCCTGAACTAATCGTCAGTACCCGCCAAGAGTACCAAGAAATTTACATTCGCTTGGGTACTGATCGTAAATATCTCAAAGGACTACGGGCAAAAGTGTGGAAGGCGCGTGTGGAAGGCGCTTTTTAATTGCCAGCAATATGCCTAGAAATTATTAACAATAGGTGACCAGATATCAATAGACTTCAGTGGGTCTGAAAGTGAAAACACATGTATAGTATACATATACTGTTACTCACAAAAGTTTGGAAACAATTTAGAATTTTTTAAATACTTCAATAAAAAACAAATTTATGAAAGAAAAATAAAAATAGTTTTTTGTATTTCAACTGTTGGTAGTATTGTTAATAATATAATCCAACAAAAAACAAACAAAAATATTTCCTATCCGCTAGGAGCAATGATTAAACATATGACACATTTTATAGTAACAAAAGTTTGGAAACACTTAGAATATATTTTGTACATTGCTTATAGAGCAAGAGCCAGCGACGGCCAGACCTTCGTTATTTTATAAAAGCTGAAAGTTTTCTTATATATACTCCTAACACAGATAAGAAGGATCCCCAATTATGAAATTGGGGTAGTGGTGGCTTTGGTGGTGAACAGGTGGTAAAGGTGTATAAAATTACACCTGAAATTCGTTATAGTATAAAGCTCAATTTTTATAAAATTGTATTCGGAAGGATATTAGAAATCATATCGTTCATTGCCAGACACTTAGTACAGTTCCAACCCCCTGCCAGACACCCTTAAACAACAATAAACTGTAATTAAACTTTCGTCATTTTATAAAAGCTGATTTTTATATATGTCACTGGGGCAACTACCAAAAGATGTTTCCTCAGTAGCCAGACAGTTTCGATAGTTCCTTCACCTTGCCAGACGCATTAAAAACCTGCAGTCGATACGAGCGCCAGGAGTACATACAAGCGGGTGCGAGTGAGATAGAACGTTCGGTTTATTGCGATCTTTTACAAAATACATACATACATACATTGTAAAGAATGAACTAAGTAATAATTTCATTCAGTAAACGCCTGGGGCGTTCCACATTACACTCCAATTTTCAAAATTAAAACGAACCCCATTTTAGATTTTTATTTAACAAATATTATATTATATTATATAATATTTAACAAATATTATATCTAATATGATTGTTGATCGATTGGTTAAGTGAATTTATTATAAAAAGTATATTTGGTGAATGTTACATTATATTACATTTGATGACAATTTAATACATATTTTAACTGATTGCACAGTAGTTTTCAATATTGGCATGTTTCAATACTTGAAATACTTATTTTTGTTCTTCAAGCTTGCCATGTGCATACATAATTTGATGCTCTAGATGTAAGGTTTTACTAAACCATCACTTTTTAATAAAAAATAATAATTTAAGAAATCATGTAAATACAATTTTATTCAAATAAATAAATAAAAGTAAAAAAACACAAAATTAGTGAGCGAGTAGGGTGGAGTAGAGTGCCACAACCACCAACTTCCTATATTTCTCATAAGTTGATAAGCAAATAATCCACAACGAAAGTTATAAAAATTATAAAACATATTAGTGGTCTTCATGAAAGCTCGAAAGAACCTCGTAAACTTGCACAGCAAACGTCAAAACAAACAAATTTCCCATACAAAGCGACTTTCACAAAAGTGGAAAGTTTTCGAGGCAAATTTGCTGAGCAAACCTGGAAAATGAAACGTGAAAACTTTTGACATTTCAATGTCAATATTTTTGTATTGAAAAAAAAGAGAGGGTTTTTAATTGTGGAAAAAAAGTGATATGTGAAAAAAAAATAATAATAATAAAATAATAAAAATAATACTTTTAATTTTACTTTGTTTATTTACTTTATCAGATACACTGAGAAACTTTATTTGGTGCCTCATGTAACGCTTCGGGACAAACTTACGCTGAGCAAACGTTTTAGGTTTATTGTTTGCATGAATACCACTATTAAATCAACGTATTTACTGAATACAAGTATTACTTAGTTCACTCTTTGCAATATTTTATTGAAATTTTAGAAAAATCCTAAATAGGATGAACAATGTAACACTTCGAATCCACACAAAACACAGTCGTGTACATGTATTTTCACTTTCAGGCCAACTGAAATCTAAGGGCTATAATATTGATAGCTGGACGCCTTATGTTAATATTTCCTCTTAAGCTATGTGTTTTGCTACGTAAACTCAAAAGTTAAATAACTTTCTCAACAATTATTAGTTAATGTATTGAGATATTCGTTTGAATCTATCGCCCATGAATCTATCACCCAGTTTTGAGACATTATTTTTGTTGGACGAAAACGGTTTCAAGTGTCACAAAGATAAATTCTTTTCGTTCAAAACTTGAAAATGTTTTTATTAATTTAAGTACAAGTTGAAAACCAAAATAAATGTAAGGTTTTTTCAACATTGATGAAAAGTCTTTTGAAAAATACTTTATTATTTTGAACATGAGCGATAAACGAACCACTGACTTGTCATTCATGATGATGAAAATCAGCTCTTACTGATGTTTATTGTCGGTTTACCGACCTTCTTGATACCAAATACAAATGTAATCGAAGTTGTTCGTATATTTTTTCAAATTCATCGGCCAGGTTTGTGGTTCGGTATAGATGTTCAAACGAACATTGTTGGTAAAGTTATTAAAGTTTTGAGTTTAAAATTTATTTTCAACCTGTGTGATATTTATTTTTTTTGAATGCAAAAAGAGTATAGTTTTCCGATCCTTGCGTGAAATATAGAAAGTTATAAATATGTATTTTCTGTTTTCCACTTTTATTTTATTATTGAACATCTGCAGCATTGTTGGCAACACATAAACAAACAAATATCAAAACGTATAACAAAAACATTTAGGTTATTCACGAAGGGCTGATTAACAGTGTAACCGCGTAAATGATTAACTCACCAACAACAAAATATATGGAAATATTTTCATCAACTTCGAGCAACCCTTGCCTTTGGGAAGTGATTAATAGAGTATATGATTGTTAGTAGTGTTGGAAAATACCACAACTGACAACACTAAAAACGGGAATTTTTAGCATCTGGCATCTCAAATTTGATATTTAAATATTGGTAGCATTGTTGTTTATGTTGGTTTTTTTGTGCGAAAAAATAAATATCAACATGAGTGAAGGTAAGTAAAACAATTTTTTTTCATAGATTTCTTAACCAAATCATTTATCCATTTATATTCCATTTATTTATATTTATATTCCATTTTAGTATCGAATGATAGCCGAAAAAGATATCGGGATAGCCGAAAAGATTTGTCGAAAAGCTGATTGAAAACAGCTGATAGAAAAAGTAATCAAATATGCGACTAAATAACATATAAGGGTGTTCACGCAGCACAGAGATTATTTTTAATCTTTTCATCAAATATCCTATTAATCAGCCCTTCGTGAATAACCTAATTGTTGTGTTTGAAAGGAATAAAAAAACGTCGTTTCTGTGTTGGAAACTGGCAGGGACAAGTGCAAAACTTACTTTTAAATTCCGCAACACTAGTAGTGTTGACATGTATGATAAACACGACATTATCATGATAATAACGCATTTACACCACCGTTTATCACGGCCAGGTTAGCGATAACCTTGTTCTCTAATCTTTGCCGTTTACACCACTAAATATGAGATTAAATTGACAAAATTATCGAAGACGGCGGCACAACAGACAAATTAAGTTGGCGGCTATTGGTTTTGCCAGTTTTGTTGGGATGTTTTTAAATTGGGGATGTTTTTAAAAAAACTGAACCTTTAAAATTGGATCAGTGCGTCAAGTCGGGCCTGTCGATAAAGTCGGCTCACAGTTTAAACCAATATTTATATCGGCGGCGGCGTGACTTCAGAAAAGTTTTGCTGGCGGCGACTCGTCGGAAAATGTTCGATCGGCTTTCATCTGTCAAACAGTTGATTTTTTGTGTATATTATTATTATGGTTGCATTTTCTTCGTAACTATTATGGTTGCATTTTCTTCGTGCATCGAAATGTACACCAGTTTAAAATTAGATTAAAAATTAATCTTCAGATTTTACGGATTAAAATTGTATGAATAATCTTCTAGGTTAGTGTGGGTTAACGGAGTTAACCTTCGAAATGTGCTAATCTTGAACGCGCTATACGTTTTCTACTTTATTAATTTCATATTACATGCTCATCATATTTCTGCTCATCGTTTGTTCTCGCCGACATTTTATCTCTCTCCCTCAACACCGACACTGGCAATTTTTTTCCAGTACCTCGTTTCTGTAGTTCTCGAATCGAAAAAGTTTTCACATTAACCATGAAACAAAAAATTCCATCGTTTCTCGATTTGTGAGTAAAAGTGAATGCGAAAAGAGGCAACACTTATGACGTTTTTATTGGAATATTCCAAGAAAGCTGTCAAGTAATACAAAAATATAAACAAACAAAATAAGCTAGTGCGACAACAAACAGAAGTTGTTTTAAGAGATTTCCACTGCTTCTTACAATTTGTGTTGGAATTTTACCCTCCAAATTGTCTCTTGCTAATTCCAAATTAGTTGACATATATTCAACTATATTTTCTTTTTGCTTTTTGATTTTTCTGTAATAATTAGGTAATTTGTTCTTTGAAATACATAAGAAAATGGTATAATTCTTGCCTTCTCCATTTAAAATATTAATTCTTAATTTCTTAAAAGCCTTTTTGTAGAAACAATATCAAAACCTCGCACCGTTTTAATTTGTGAGTAATTTTGACGTTTAAATTTTTAAATTTTTCGACTCCCTACTTTTTAGAAACAGTTTATCTCGCATTTTTTCAATAAGCATGAAAAAAAACATTACCTGACAGAAAGTTTTCACAAAACAAATGTTGTAGAAACAGTCGCATGTGAAAAGCGGGTTTTTGTACCGATTCGCAGCGCTTTTGTTTCAATTCACATATTGCATGTGAAAACTTTTTCGATTCGAGAACTACAGAAACGAGGTACAGATTCGACAACTGTCAAATCCTCTGATTATCGGAACTCCTCTTAATTCTGAGTGAATGAAATTCGACTTATTATCGATAACACCGACAAATAAATCTGTTAATGGGAACGGCGCTTAACACATTCAACTCTGTACCATGTGTAGCGTTTGTTTATCATTCGAAATTTGCACGTTCTTGCCAAATTAGCCGTTTTTTGGTCTCAGGAGTTCTGCAATTGTGTCTCGTTACCTTATCCCACAAATTACCTTCGGAATTTCGCAACATGAATGCTAAACAAGAAAATAAAGAAACTTCCACATCTCCCAAGGAACAGGAAAAACTTAAGCAACGATTGAAAACATTGTTCAAGCAACAGGAACAAAAGACAAAGCAAAAGAAGGTACCAAAATCTTCCCAAAAGAAAAATCAATACAGCAAGGAATCGCAACAAGTTAATGGAGAGCCGGCAAAGAAACTAAATAAGCAAAGTAGTAATGTGCAACAGAACATAAATGAACGCAAAAGTGTGAAAAATAAGCACATTAATGGACTTAGTGGAGGACTATCTAAGAAGAACGTTAATGAGAAGCAGTCTCCCGTGCAACATGAGCTACACGACATGCTTGGTGGCGAGTTGAAAAATAATCGCAAGCAAAACAAAAATAAAAAAGTTAAATCTATGCAGCCTGCCGCAGCTTTACAACCAGAACTTGCAAAGAAAAATAAAAAATCGAAGTTTAATACTCCAGCAACTTTTAAAAGCGAAGCACAATTGCCAAGTAAAATACCCAACTCCAATGTTCCATTAGCAAGCGATGGCCAGAAGAAATTGAGCAAGAATCAAAATAAGAAGGCTAAAAAACGAGCTGCTGTGGCAGCACCCGTTAGTAATCAAATCAATCCGAGTAAGAAACGCAAATTGGACCAACAGGAATCTAAGAAGAAGTCAAAGAAAGCCAAGAAACAAAATTTTGGACTTCAGAACAAGCAATTACCACCTCATCTAGCGAAGCACGGTGTAGCTAATAATCAATTCAATGCTTCGAATATGCCCGGTTTGGTTAAAGGTGGGGATTTCGATCAAGATGCTAGTGAGGATGAAGATTATTGGAATCCGGATCGATTGTGTGATAGTGATATCATGGACGATATAAAATCTGTTGATGATCAAAATCCTGAGGAGGGTTTCTATAGGTTTTCTAATATCCAGGAATTTCATGGTAATGGAGGAATCTCGTTTGACCATTCTGAAGATTACGAATCCGGAGATGATCCCTATAATTATAGTGATTTAAGTGAAGAAGAGGAAGAATTTATCAACGCCAGTTACAATAACACCAATTTCGAAGAAAATGAATTGGATAAAGAAAATCCATTTGACGAAAATGAACTAGGTGATGATCCTTACAACTACAGCGACTACAAGGAAGATGAAGAGGAGGAAGAGCTCGAGAATTATTCTGATCTTGATGAGGACGATTATGAAGTAGATGAAGATAGCTATGGCTCTACATCCGATAGTGATTTCTCTTCGAATTTCGATGCCAGTTGTGATGATACTGGAAAAATGGGTTACTCTGATGAGGGCGGAGAAGATGAAGACTACAAATTGCCAGATCACGTGCCAGAAGATTTGATTATACATTCAGGTAAGTGAAATAGTTGATTAGAAAAAAAAACAAAATATTTAGAATTTTGTTGCTTCAAAACGATAAATATAACAAGCAGACCGTAGTGTAGTAGATTGTGGACTGCGCAATCAGTTAAATCAAGATTTATTCATTCAGTTTATGTCAGTAGCGCAGCTGATTCCACTGTTTTCATTTTGTTCGTGCCTAATATGTCAAAGTTTTTTTACATTTCTTATTTTGTTTACATTATTAGTTTGTTCACAAAGTTCCAAAGAATTAATAATAAGGTAGATGAATTTATTTGAGAAAACAATTTGTTAAATATTAAAGGGCTTTACAAAAATCGACTTAATCTTCATTATGAGCACTGAATTTAACACATTTGAAATTAAAATGCAATTTTCATATTGTATTTACATCAGCTGACGACGTTGACATATTAGGCACTATAATTTCAACAATAGCTGCTGCTATAAATAAATGGTTTCCCATTACATCCCATGAGAGGACTTCTCACAATCACTGAGCTGTGCGCTTTCCAGTTATCACTCACTGATTGGGACCTACAGTTTTACCCCGATTCCGAACGGTATTTTGAGAAGCTTTTTCATGGCTATATACTCGATAGTGTCGCCGTCACTATGTGAGGTGACCGCCGCTGAAAGAAATTTTTTTTTTTTGAAGATGGTCAGAGCAGGTTTCGAACCCAGGATCTCATGTACAAGAGCCGCGCACACCAACTATTGCGCCACCGACTGCTGCTATAACTTTAATGAATAAATCTTGAGTTACATTTTTACCACGATGTTTACCTTGCATTCATGCATGAGAATCCGTGTTAGAGTTTAGGTTCCAATTAGTGAGTATAAAAACAGAATGCACACAGTTCTTATGAGAATCTCTGCATGGAATATAATGGGCAAATGAGAAAAGAAGAATGTAGTAAAACATATAGAACAACTGTTATGTATTTAAACTGTTCAAAGAAAATAAGATTTAGGTTAAACTTTTTAGAAAGTACACACCTTTTGCAGAAATGTGGGCCTTTTCGGAAATGCATCACTGCTCTGCAACTGATGCGTAGCACGTTCGTAAATGCAACATCTGACAACTTTGCAGGTGTTTTGAGACCGTAATTGCAAACAAAATGCGCAACAAACAAGCATCTGCAACAGTTGTTGCATTTCCGAATAGGCTCTGTACCTGCATGCAAATCTTATCCTGCTTTCAATTAAAATTGCATATGCACATGTTTTCATTAAATCCTTCATTGCAGGCACTGCTACGAAACGCGATCTCCTCCCGGAAGATAATGTTGATTTCAAGGATAAAAAATATATGCAAATTGTGGAATTGAAAGATCATGCGGCTGTTAAAGTTATACGCCAACCCACAGAATACCAAAAAGAAGAATTGCTTAAACTGACCTATAAAGAAAACCAAAGCATTAAAGTTGTCGTAGCCACTAAGAACGAAAAAGTGATGGCGTCATCGGCTTCAGATGTCAAGGACGATTGCCCGAAATTAGTGCCTATTGTTGATGATGATGGTTTTCAGTTATATAATCCTTATGAGGAAGACGACGATAGTGCAGAGAACGAATATGAGTGTAGCCAGGATGAAGAAGAACAATCGTATGAAGAAGAAGATGATACGATGGAAACCTATAGTTTGGGAAGTGAATATACCGAAATAAATTCCGATGATGCAGACTCTTTGCTTTCGGAAGATATTAACGACAAATATTTGAACAGACGGTGGAATGATGACGATGACTTCTACAGTAGTGATGAAGGAAATGCTCTATTGGCTGCACAACAAAAGGTTGACGTTATCGATGCCACAAATTGTGCCTACAATGCTGGCGAAATTGGACAAGATCATGAAGAAAGTGGAGACTCCGATCAGGCGCCTTTGCGTACATTACCCAAACTTGGAAAAGTTGAAAGAAAAGTTCGTATAATTAGTACTCCAGTTATAGATGACAACATGCTAAAAGATAAACGAGATAATTGTAGCGAAGGGAAACGTGAAAATAAAACCAAGAAAACCGGAAACAGTTTAGATGTGTCAAATTTATCAGAAGATTCAAGAGATGACACAAATAAATCTGAACATGTTGTGTCAACTTCATCGAACTTGGAGGACTCTGAAGGAAATAAAAGCAAAGATACAAAACAATCAGCTGTACGTTTAAAAACTACTGCTCAAAGTCTGGTCGGGTATAAAACAATATTCTGTAATGCCGTTAATGCCAATTTAGTTTTAGTCCTTCTCAAAGATCCATTCTACATTTATGGTACAGCGCGTTTAACACTGCTAGCCGGTACGGTTGAGGTCTATGGCCATTTCTTAGCTAGAGGCAAAGAAATGGAATTGTTTTCTCCCAGAGGCTGTAGTGAAATTGAAATCTCTGCCATACAAACGCCAGCTAAGGAATTTAATTCCAAAGACAAAATAGAAAATACATTAAAATACTATGAATCCAATTTCACTAAGCCAGATCTAGAGAAGATTGCGAGCGGCTATGAACCGGGGAAAGACGCTGTTGTGCTATTAAAGCGTAACGAGGAGCGCAAAAAGATTGTGCAGCAGTTTAAAAAGTTTATGAATGAAAATGTGTTTCCTAACTTGCAAAACATTACAATGGATCGACCTTTGTACGATTCTGAATACTTGTTAAGATGTATGATTAACATTTCTGTCACAGAACACAAATGTCTACGTTTACCGCAACAATGGCAGGCATTCGAAGTGACTGAAAATTCGCGTGTCATGTTGGTAGGCGGCAAAGGTGTGGGCAAGTCTACCCTCATAAGATATCTCATCAACAGACACATAACCCTCTACAAAAAGGTGCTTTTAATCGATTTAGATATTGGACAACCGGAAATATTTGTTCCCCAAACTGTTTCATGTTCCGTGGTGGAAAAGCCTTTGTTAGGACCGGGTTTCTTATTGAACATTCAGCCAGAGAAATCATATGTCGTGGGTAATACCAACATTGCTCTGTGCCCCCATAAGTATGTGGAAGCTGTACGTAGTATATTAAGATATTGTCTGGCACAAGAGAAATTTAAAAACATTCCTTGGTTTGTTAACACCATGGGCTATAATAAAGGCTTTGGGCCGGAACTGATATCTGTAATCGCCAGTGAATTACCTTTAACAGACGTAATACAACTACAAAGTAATAAGGCCATCAATAACTTTGATAGTTTACTCTTCCCCCAAGTGGTTATTCAGATACCGCGCAATATGTTTGTGGAGGATTTTGAGAACCCCAAGGAGAATTCTCAAGAGCTAAGCTATCGTCTGCATGTGTGGCAATCGGCAGTCATGCAGGAATCGCGCTATCAAAAGGAATGGGATATGAGCCCCAAGGATATGCGTTATGCAATTTTGTTAACGCGTCTAAGTGAAGCTCTTCAAGGACATGCCGAATGGCTGAGCGACTGTAAACCAATGAGGTAAGCAGCAAAACTTTTATTTTTTTCATAATAAAGTCTGTTAAGACAACATGTAATCATTTAACTCTGAAAAGCAATTCTTTGGCGATTTATACACGAACCTTACAGTATAAAAATAAGAATGACTACAGGGTTAAATGGAAGACTTTAGTCAACAAAATCTCTTCTAATAGAAAATGCATTAGATGCACTTATACACAATAAACCATCGTTTGTCCTAATTCATTTCCAGCGCCTCACTGGATCAATTAAAACTGGTAAACTTAATGGATGACATTCCTCCCCGTTCGCCCGAAGAATTGGCCAAAGCTATGGAAGCGAATCTAGTCCACCTGTGTCACTATAAAGAAGATCAGCATTCCGTAGAATGCCTCGGAATAGGTAAGAGTTAACGCTGCTTTTTTTTCGGTTGACTGTAATTTTGTTTTAATTGCAGGTGTAGTGCGAGCCGTAGACTATCATGTCCAACAATTGTATCTCCTCCCGGCGATGTCATCGCCCTCACTCCTTAAACGTGTCAACTGCTTGGCATTAGGTGAAATGCCACTACCCAGCTCTGTGTTTACAAACCAGGGCTCCCGTGTCCAGAAAACAGCTCCATTTGTCTACAATACCATAGAAGCTAAAGCCTCCAAAGCCATAAAGCAAATCTATCGTCGGCCTACAAAATTTCTTAAAGGAAAACATACATAAATCATTGAACTGAACTAATTGGTAGACATGGCATTTACTGATTATTTTTTCATCCCTTTTTGTTGTTAGTAGAATGAATACAATTTATTTATTTTTTTTTAACATTTCCTTTTGTTTTATTCAACCACAAATTTAAAACTTTAATGTGACAAACAATAACGTCCCTTCAATATACGTCTCATAAGCACGCGTCGTCCACCCCCGGTGGCCATGCGAGTTTCCCAACCATGTACATTAATGCGTTTAACTTCTCTGGGTTTGGGAAAATGACAGCGTACTTTGGGTTTCAGCACAGCTCTATTAAAAATGTGAGCCTCTCGTGCGAACATTATTTGACCGCAAATGGCGATTGTCGAGCAAGTTCTGGATTTTGAATGAAAATTGTGAATTTTTATACAAAACGAATGTCTGAGAGTCTAAACATACCTTTGCAATAAGTTTGTAAACATTTTGTTAAACTTTTTATGTCGTATTTTTAATAGAATTAATTGAGAAATTATTTAACAACCAGTTGGGATTATGAATGCATGCTATTTTCTCCCCCATCAAACAGCTGACTTTTGTGGTATGTGTTCAGTGAAAGCTGAATGTTATCAGATGCGTAGCCATAGAATAATATATACGTAGATAAACTTATTCTCTCAGCTGACATTTCATTTCACACTCTTCATCGTAGGTTTGTGTAAATGAGAGCAATTAAATTTAAAATTATCTTACACCAGGTGGAGTTACAAAATATGTTCACTTAACTATTTCCTGTCGTTTTGGTGTAGAACTGAAAAATTTAAATGTATTTTGCACTTTTTTGTTGACTTTTATCGTTGGTATACATTTGTATTGTATTTAACACAACTAGTTTGTCACAAAAACACGAAATTCGGTTGTTGTTCCTTTGTAGATCGCTGAATACTATTGCCACCATCTGGTATTATTGAACCCATATTTTCCACCATCCAATGTTTACTTTCCATCGTACCAATGACGTTTAATATATTGAGCGAATAAAAGCTTCTATGGTATGTATTATTCTATGTGCGTAGCTGTAAACATAAATTAAACCATAGAAAAATAGAAAAGAGCCGCTATGCTATACCTCTCTTCGTGTACTCTTGATGACGACGAGGTAGTAGGCCATTTCATCGAGTTCGAGTTGCTTTTGTAATTTAATTTACTCTTTGGTTGGACCAACACGGACAGAAATAAAAGGGAATGCGGATTTTCGTTCGATGCAAACGACATAAAACATAATTTAGCTGTCATTAGTATCAATCAAACAATTAAACTTAGTTTGCTGCATGGTCTATAATCTGTAGATCTTCCTTGGTCTCTCATTCTACATCATTTCCCTAGTATCTTTTTGATCAGCTGTGGCATAGAAACTCCCGATTGTACTCAAAGGAGAGTTCAAGCCATGCGGCAATGTAATGAGAATCGCGTGATTTGCAAATCACATGCGATTTGTTTCGCCATGTGCTGGAGCTCACGCGTTTCACTTACGATTTGAAAAATGAGAACATATGTTTTTACTTTCAAAAGAAGAAGAGCGGATTAAAAACCGGATACTATGGGACTCTTCAAATACATTGGACATACCAGTAAATGTAACTAAAAAATGTTTCGTAGTTGGTAAAATATTTAAATCAGAAATTCAATTACATTCGCCCTGATTCCCGTTGTCGTCGTCGACGTCAATACAATATCGACACCATTATTATTGGCGACTTGAAGGCATTTGGACAACAAAAATTTTGCGTGATGTTTTAAGAGGGTTGTTTTTTGATCATAGACATCAAAAACTTTGTTGTTGTCGATGTGACAATACATTTATAACGTTCTAAAGATGGCAAAAATCTGATGACGACGTCGACGACGACAAAGGGAATAAGGTCGATTAACACTTCCCAACATATGCGGAAAAAAAAAATAAATTGGGGCATAAATAGTAATACTTATTGCCCGTATTAGTAGCATACAGTCAGTAAGATTTTATATTGCTTTATGTGTAGAAATAGCTTTTTATTTAATTAAATATATTTTTATGTGGAATTTATTGAAATTTTGTTAGTATTTACAAAATAGAGAAATAAAGCAATATCAGCTGTCCTTATAACACTACCTCTTATATTAATCATGTTTGTATGTGCTTTCATTAATGTACATGTTCAGTGAAGTACGTTTCCTTTGTATTCGCATTTCCGTTACAAGTTCATACAGTATCATGCTCAAAATGCGTATACAAATCTGCGGTTGAAATGATTTCTGAGACATGATAGTAACATTATCGAGGTAATGTTACAACTACAAAACTGTATACGAACTACAAAACTGTATAAGAAATCACATGATAATAGAGTGATTTGTTGATTATCGAGTCAATCTGCAAGATCGAGTGCATGTAAATTCCCTATTATACAAAGCCAAACGTTGGGCAACACCAATTTTTCGTAAATAAATTAAATCAGTTGTGTTGTCTTAAATCGCCAGTGTATCAGTATTCAAATGAGGAAAATTGTTAATACAATTTTTAAACTAATATAGATACTGTATGAAAATTGTTTGTAAACATTACGAGTTTTTCTTTGTACCCCAGAAATCCGAGATAAGTTTCACTTTACAAATTATATACGTTTCCAAAAGATTGTAATTTGTAATAACATGCCTGCAGCGGCCAACCGATTACTGTAGTAACATTTTATGGTCAGATGAATCAACACTAGGTAGAGGGTCTTGACAATTTGTAAGACGACCGCCTAGTATGAAGTACGTCACGTCCACCGGCATGCTAACAAAACATTAGAAATACTCAAGGGGTATCGATGAGACAGCTGATCAAGTTAGTACTTGGAGAACAAATAGAGAATGTGCTATCAAAGAACACTCGGTGACAGAGACTGGGTTGCGTGGTGTGATTTTCAAACTTCAAACTGTCAAGCCAAAACACATCAACTGGGAATAAATTTTGCCTACTAAATCGATTAAAAAAAGGGATATTCAGTGAAAAAAATCAAAATGTAATGAAGTGTTAGAGTAAAGTTATTTGTGTAGATCCCAATTAACACGAAAATTGTTAAATTAAAGATTGTTCTCATTCTCTATATGTTTTCCTCGTAGGTCTCGGAACTCGTTAGTACAAAAAGCAACTAGTGCATATTCTTAATAATATTACTCGGTGGAAATACTACAGAATAATGTGAATCCATGTCTAGAATACGAAGTACCTCTTAAATTGGTCTTTCAGCAGGATAATGACCCAAAACATACCAGCCGACTCGCCGAAAATGTGGTTTGAGTACAATAACATCGATGCTATGGAATGACTCGGATCCTAATCCAATAGAAAATATTTATCGTGATGTCAAAAGAGTTATTCCAAACCCGATACAAATAACAAGCTTTAGTTATAGAGGCATTAGCAGAAAACAGTGAAGCAGTAATAGGCAACAGTAATATAGTGGATACAAATTTGACAATGCTCTAATTTTTATGAGAACAAAAATAAAAAATCTCAAACAATTGAAAATGTTAGTGACGGCGACAATATCGAGTACTTAGCCATGAAAAAGCTTCTCAATATACCGTTCGGAACCGGTGTAAAATTGTAGGTCCCAATCAGTTAGTTTAAATCTAGAACGCGCACAGCTCCTTGGTGTGTGAGAAGCTGTCCCAAATCCCTTCATGGCATGTAACGTGAAACCATTTTTTATTTTTAATACATACAAATCCTGGTGCCGTCACCTGACATAATTCCATAATGCCATCATGAAATACAAAAATTACATAAATTAAATCGAGTAAAAATGCAATGTAAGAGCGCATTTACATGCACTCTTTTATCGTGATAATGTCGTGATTATTATTTTACGGCAAGAAGGTGTTTATATGCATTTTTACTCGAGTTAGATTTGACATTTATGCATTTCATGCATAGACGAATATATGCATAGATACATTTATTCTCTCATCTGACGTTTCATTTCACATTCTTCGTCTTCGAGAAATTAAATTTAAAATTAACTTACACCAGGTGGAGTTACAAAATGTGTTCACTAAACTTTTTCATGTCGTTTTGGTGTAGAACAGAAAAATTTAAATGTATTTTGCACTTTTTGTTGACTTTTAGCTTTTTATTTAACACAACTAGTTTGTTGGACGTTGTTTACTATTGCCTCTATCTGGTATTACTGAACCCATGTTTTCCATGTTTATTTTCCACCGTACCTATGATGTTTAATTTATTGAGAGAATAAATGTATCTATGTATGTATTCGTCTATGATTTCATGATGCCATTGTTGAATTATACCAGGTGACGGCAGGAGGATTTGTATGTACAAGGGCGAGTTTCACACTCCTCATTTAAAAGCTCAATTTAAAAGCTCACATACAATTTTCATATTAAATGACAAGCATCGGACATTTAAAGTACATTTAAATGGAGAATTTTCAACTGTAAAACTGGCCATTAGTATCATACAATTCTGTCAGTTAGTAATTTTTTCTATATTTTTATGTGTAGAAACAACTTTTTATTTAATTACAGATATTTTTATGTGGAATGTATTTAGAATATCTGGAAATTTTGTTAGTATTTAAAAAATAAAGAACGATAGTAAAATCATCTGATCATATAACACTACCTCTATATCAATAATTTTGTATGTGTTGTCATTAATGTACATGTTCAGTGAAGTACGTTTCCTCTACATTCGCATTTCCGTTTCATGTTCTCTGCTGTTGAAATGATTTGTGACATGATAATAGCATTATCGAGATAAATTTACTCGATCGTGGGTACAAAATTGTATGAGAAATCACATGATAATAGAGTGATTTGTCGATTATCGAGTTGATCTTCAAGATTGAGTGCATGTAAACGCCCTATAAACACCTTTTTGCCGTAGAATGATAATGACGACGTTATCATGATAAAAGAGTGGGCGTAAGCGCGCTATGAGAAATTCAGGGTGATAAATTTTCATTTACCTCTACACGGAAAAATAAATGTGTAGATGTATGTAGATGTGTATGTTGCATGTAACCATTATCAAAACTTTATTTATCACTTATTTTTTTCCAAAGTGTTTAGCGAATTTGTTGGTCGAAAAATGTTCAATAATTTTTAGATTTAGCAATTTTTCCAATCCGTCGTGGTGTGGCCGTCGGTGGTGCAATGGTAGTGTGCGCGGCTCTTGTGTATGAGAGCGTGGGTTCGATCCCTGCTCGGACCACCTTAAATTTCTTTCGACGGTGGTCACCTCGCTTAGTAACGGGCGACACTATCGAGTATTTAGCCATGAAAAAGCTTCTCAAAATACCGTTCGGAACCGGTGCAAAACTGTAGGTCCCTATCAGTGAGTGTGAAACTAGAACGCGCACAGCTCACTGGTTGTGAGAAGCTCCCCTAATCCCTACATGGGATGTAACGGGAAACCATTTATTTATTTTATTTTTTATATTCGTCTAAGTTTATATTATTCGATCTTTTATTTGTTATGTTATTAATAATTGTTCGGTTCAAGATCAATAACTATTAAAAAGTACTTTTTCTATGAAAAAGTAAATTTTAATAGAAATATTAAAAAAGAAAAATTGTCAAATTGATCATTGTTTGGACCACTCACCAGTTCCCAATGATGCGTCGATCTGCCGTTCCGTTCCGTTCTCTCGTTCCGACGATTTGCCGTTCACGCACAACACCTTTTAGCCCAGGAGGCAGTGTTCTCAAATTTCCCGGAGAAATTCACTTTCAAATTTTCCCTAGGTTAGCACACAGCCTATGAGGAAGCTGCCTACTTTAGATTACAAAACCACACACTCGAACCAAATGACTGACAATATAAATATACTATTTATTATTTATTAGCTTTATTCTGGCACAACTTATTGCTATAAACTTCAAATGACAAGTGACCAGACAAAAGCGAAAAAGGTAAACAAACATATAAAACGGAGTTTGGTACGTTTACATATGTAGGTCACGGTTGCAGTTTAATGGCACTGCATCAGGGATGAGAAAAAATATGGCCCTAAACCATGCCGGTGATGATATGACCTACATACGTAAACAATCATTATGGTGGATGGTTGGGAATATAGCTATTTCAATGCCCTCCCAGGCATATCATCAGCTCCCTTCTCCACAAGTATTTAGGTATATCATCACACATTATAGGGATAAACAAATCTCAAGTAAGCGAGAATTGTCTAAACTCCTACTTGTGCGAAAACATCCACAACAATACTTTGCCATAACCATCAATATTCACAACACTTCTTTCCTATGCATGCTTTCATCGAAAGCCATTGCATAGATGTTGTTTCAAAAAAGAAACAACGATTGCCAAGAGATTGGCGTTTAGAGTGTACCGTCTACAAATTTATATTCGTCCGAGTTTATATTATTCGATCTTTTATTAGTTATGTTCTCAATAATTGTTCGGTTCAAGAGCAATAACTATTAAAAAGTACTTTTCTATGAAAGATCTTGAACCGGACAATTATTAAGAACATATTTTATTTTTTCAATCCGAGTGATCATTGTTACATTCCATGATTTTGGAGATTCACCATGTTTAGGAGGATTTGTCCTACTGCGTTTCAGTTATGCAAGATCATACTTGTTGATATTTTATTAAAATCCGATTTATTTTGTAGTTCTCTTACGTTCTAAAATATTTATTTCACTGAATTTGAATATCGTATTTTTTATTGCTATGTTATTAACATATTGCACTTCACCAATCGAGTCTCTGATTTCCTTAATACTATCCACGAAATAATAATTAAATGTATTAGCTATTTGTGTATTTCCCTTATATTAAATATCACAGATTTGATCACATTTTTGGGTGTGTTTTTTTTTTTATCACAAGGCCTTTAATTTCCTTCCACATTTGTTTTTGATCTTTGGCATTATATATTTTGTCGTTTACAAATTTGAATTTGTCATTTGCAATGTCCACTTTATACTGGTTACGTACATGATTGAATTCTAACCACGCTTCATTATTCTGTATATACTTTGCTCGTTGGTATAAGTTATTCTTAAGCTTTTTCATATTTTTTAATTCGCTGTGTTCCTTTATTCGTTTACTTTTCGTGAGATTTTCCACAGTTTCCGCAAAACATATTGCAATATCTATTGCACTTGGGTTAATATCACTTGTTGCGGGCTTTAAATTATTACAATTAAATTTAAATTATTACAATCGATTAATTTCTGTATTTACTGATATGGCAGCCCTATACAAAGTTGCCTCTAACTAAACATACCTCTTGCATACTTTTACCCCCACTCATACTGTCACACATATAATATCACACGCACACATTTTTTGACACTCTTGCGCTCTAAACAAGTGATGTTGTACTAAAGAGATACTAAACAATTTTTTTCTTTATATCAATAAACATGATAGGAAACAAGTAAAAACAGCTGTTAGCAAATGAAAATTTTGTACAAAACTAGAAATTAATCTTAATAAAACAAATAATTTTTGAAACATAATTTACATAGTGCGGTGTTAGTGGCAAATGAGATTCAATAAAACTGAATATATTTTCTAAATAACTTGCATTAGACTTGCATTAAGGAAGTGGTAGGTATTTTCTCGTTTGCAAAAAAAAAAAAACAGAAATTGTGAAGAATCGTATATGAAAAAACAAGATTTTACGAATTTTGGTAGAGAAGAGCGAAACGCCAATGACAGCGGCTGTCATTTGCAAAATACCGTGTGTGTGTGTGTGTGAGAGAGAGATTGTACAAGTTTATACAGAGAGATGGTGATACATTTTGCGTACATGTATGAGTGCGAGTTTACGCGATTCTCTAGCTCTTTTAGTGCTCCATTAGTAAAGTGTATGCGTGTTTGCCTGCTAGCCGCATTAGTAGTGTAAAATGTGTGGTAAATAAGCATTTTTGCTCTGCTGCATTAACTTTTCCAACTCGATTCGAATCCATTCAATTGCGAGTTGTGCGTGCTCTAACAACTACGTTGAAATATTCCGCTGTGCGCGTAGTTTTTTTGTAACGAGTTCTGCTATTATAATTTTTTTCATAATTCATTTTGAGTTTTTTTCCTGTTTTATTTGTTGTAATACGAAGGAAGCTAAGGTAGATGTGTTTTTACAACAGCAACCAACAACAGAAAAACTAACGTGAGTTTAAAATAGTGAAAAATATAAAACCCACAAATTCCACGAGTGAAATTAATGGAAGCAGGGATTGTTTTCTAACAAAAACAAGTGTTTTATAAATGTAAAAAAAATTCAAGAATTAAGTGCTAATTTTTTGAAAAGTATTTACTACTTAACGTGGCTAAAAATAACGCTAATGTAAAACTAAAACGAAACAAAACTTAATGCAAATTTCCCTTACACATCCCAAAAATAACCACAGACTACGGCCAAAATACCATTAACTTGTGTCAGTCTGTCATTTGTTGAAGAAGAAAAAAAAATCGTTTTAAATTTAGAAATTTTGAGTTCGAGTTTTCTGTGCGACAAAGTTTTCCGCTAAACGAAATAAAAAAGTTGGAACGAAATCTGGACGCAGACAATTTCTACGAAAGCAAAACTAACAAATAGAAATCTTACACATTACACGGCTCCTGTGCTATTCCTCCTCTTCATTTTTGCTTTTCTGCTCCATCTTACGGTTTGCACCGCCTCCCCACAACCTGCATTGCCAGGCAGCAGCTACAAATTTAGCCATATTATCATCAACTGTGAAAACATAGCAACACCAAGAAGAAGAAGTTAAAAAGGTAAGTCCACCACACAAACAATAAACCGACACACCGACAAAGAAGAAAGAGCACAGCACACAAAACATAAGCAAAAACACAGTGTTTAGTAGATGATGAAGCAGCACCAGAAGAAGATGATAGGACGGCACGGCATATAACTCTTAGGTGAAAAGGGAATAGCGTCTGTCTGCATGTTGTACGAATAAAAAGAGTGACAGATTGAGAGTACAACAAACAAAGTTCATGCTCGCAAGCAAGCAAAAACAAAATCAAGGTGTCTGATATGCCCTTACAGTGTTGAGAAGTGTCACCGAACAACAAAAAAAAGAGAAGAAAATATAACAATTTCGCATGCTTAGTTAATCAAGCGATAATTACGATTATAATGGTCTATGATATAATTGTAGGTAGTTAGGGAATTTTTGGGCCCAACAACTCTTGTTCTTACTACAAACAACATGTAACCGCAACAAAGGGGAACAGGATGAGGAAACTGTAGTGTTACCAGGGTTCTCAATTATGTTATGAGGATATGATAGGAAAATGCATAAAATTTGACAGAACGGAAATCATTCTAATTAAAATATAAAAGATTATGCATGGCTTATTGTTAGCCAGCTATAGGGGAAAGGCTAAGGTAAATAATGTATTACCGGATTAAGGCACGGCCGTACTAAGGACGAACCATATATCACAGGAGATCTGAATTTGTAATTTCAGCTAGGAAATTGAAGACTTCTGGGTTATTGGGCTTCAATTGTAGGGATGTGGTTACTAAAGTGCTATGGTGGTTAGCAGCTAAGGTTCTGCTGACAGCTGATATACCAAACACTTAGGCTAAGAAATGGGATAAAGGGATTATGTATTTTGTATACATTTATTTAGTCTGGCATGTAATAAAAACTAAACTTCAAATAAACTAAAAAATATTGAACCTCTGCTCCACAGGGAAGTCAATTGATTGCATCAAGAAGTTGAAAACTTTGCCAATGCCTAGATGAGTCAAATCTTTAATGCCCATATAGAAGTAGGCTTCTATAGAATACATTCTCCTGCGGACGATTTTTAGTGGGTCCTTTCCCATTCTCACTATTCCGGTAAAAATTAGTTTTGACTTTCGCATTTCTACTATCAGACAGTGTTCTGTCAAATTTGAAAGGATTGAGAATTAGGCTCCCATAAAAAAATCTTCTGCTGGCAGAGAAGAACTTCAGAGTTTTTTCTTGACCTCATCGATACAGCAACACAAAAAATCATGAGCTCTGAACCTTCATTCCAACCGCATATATACATTGGATAAACGTGACCTTAACATCTAGTTTCACCAAAAAATCGTATAATGAACAGCATTCAGTGTTGCGATGTAACAAATGAATTGCAGCAATTAACTGTTTCGAACATCTGTCGATTTTGGATTTACTGCAATGAAATGTTTATAAATGTATACGATAGCTCACTTTTGATGAAACTTTTTTCTGTGTACCATCAGACAGTGTTCCATCTAAAGCCCGGTATTCGTTGCCATAAGAAGTACGTGTATAAAAAATAACGAAAATTTCATGAACCGAAAATTTCGCTCACTTTTCATTACAGGGTTGTAACGCCAAAGCTATTTCGTACGAAAACAATTGGTTGATAATTGTTTGGGACCGGAATTTTGATAATTTTAAGAACTAAAAGCAACACGACATTCGTTAAAAATAAAATGGAGCGCGTAGAGGAATTACAAATGATACCATTACAAAAAATACCATGACCGTTTTATCTGTCATAATGTTCATAATAAAAAAGTGCTTTACTTTTACTTTTATTGACTATATTACAACCTCATGAGGTAAGACGTCTTACACATATTAATTAAACAAACAAATTAAACAAATTTAAACGTGTTCTTCCAACTGGCTCTATCCTTCGCCTTTTCTCGCCAGTTGGTAACACCAAGGATACGGAGGGATTCTTCTGCCTGGTCTTTCCAGCGGAGTCATGGTCGTCCTCTTTTGCTGCTTCCATCGGGTACGTTATCAAAAACCTTTCGCGCTGGCTCATCTTCATCCATTCTGATAACATGGCCTAGCCAACGCGATTGGCCCACTTTGATTCGGCTAGCTATGTCCACGTCAGAGTAGAGATTATATAGCTGTGCGTTCCAGCGACGTCGGTACTCGCCGTTTTCCATAACAGTACCATATATTTTACGGAGAATTTTTCTCTCGAAAACTCCCAGGTGTTTTTCATCGGCTTGCGATATGACCCAAGTTTCGGAGCCATATGTCAAGACAGGTAAAATGACAGTCTGGTATAGCTGGACTTTTGTCCGTCGAGAGAGGGCTTTGTTCCTAAACTGGTTGCTGAGCCCAAAATAACATCTATTTGCAAGCACAATTCTCCTATCTATCTCCAGGCTGACGTTGTTGTCCTTGTTCACTGCGGATCCAAGGTAGACAAATTCATCTACCACTTAAAAATTAAATCGGTTGTCAACGTTCAAGTGCGGCCCAAGTCGAGAGGTTTCTCTAGTCGTTGACACCATCAATTTTGTCTTGCCCTCTTTAACAGCAAGATCCACCTTCGATGATTCCTTTTCGATTCTTGAAAATACTGCAGTAATCTCTCGCAAATTTCGCCCAATGATGTCTATGTCATCAGCATATGCCAGCAACATATGGCTTTTCGTGTTAATGGTCTTGTTCGTATTTACTGCAGCCTTTCTCATTATTATCTCCATTAAGATGTTGAAGAGATTGCACGAAAGTGTGTCGCCTTGTCTAGGTCCTCGCTTGGTACAGAATGGTTCAGTGAGGTCTTTCACCACTTTCACTGCTGATTTGGAGTTGGTCAGCGTCATTCTACAGAGGCGAATCAGTTTTGCCGGAATACCAAGTTCAGACATAGCTTCGTACAGTTTTCCCCGTATGGGGCTATCGAAAGCAGCTTAATAAAAAAGTACTTCTAAATGAAATACAACATATATCTGAGAACTGAAGGATGTGCCACCGAAAATTCTACACTGTATGTTGCAATGCCTGATAGGCTTAATACTTATAGAACACATGATTCAAAGGACAAAAAAGGGTCGGAGTCACATGGAACCTAACTCTAACATACTTTACAAAAATATGTAAATGGTTAGGCTGTGAATTCAGACTTGTCCGAGAACAAAGGTAAATAGTACTTCAATCTAGGGAAACCTAGGGACGTTGTACAGCCTTGCATAGATAATGCAATAATATATAACTGTATAAATAACTATGGGAAGATGATTCGAAGCACGAGTCCAATTATACTCATGGCTGAAACGTGTAGGGTCAGAGTGGAGTTTTCAACAGACATTCAGCTGCATGTAGGAAAACTACTATTGATAAGACAGGACGAAAGTTTGACAACTGAGCTTTTCAACTTAGTTTCCCATTACATCCCATAAAGGGATTTGGGTACACTTTTCTAAATAGTTTAGACCATAGATAAAGGAAATAAGTAGATATCGCACAGGCGTTGTCAAGTACTGCCACTAGGTGCTGTGTTGTCGTTTTGTAACTTCCATTGACGTTTCTCATAACATTCACTGACGTTTATTCAACAGTGTGGGACATTTTTTCAATACAAAAATATAATCATTTTCCAGGTTGTGCTATTCGAACAACTAATTTAGTTTTTTTCATGTCGTTGTGTTCCCCACTTTCTAATTCAAATGCATTTTGGTTATGTGCTTTTTTGGTGTACTGTTATTGTTGGTATTCGTTTGTGTTGACTTGTACAGCATCATGCATCAACACCTACTGCTATCACCTGTTCTAAATACATCTCGCAAGGTATATTTTTTTTGGGATCAAATGTTATAATTATTGCATTCAGCTCCATCTTGAAAATATCCCATTCAACAAGAAATTTCCCAAGGCATGTGTTATACACATAGTCGTGCCTGATCACTTAAAATACGATTATAATTAAACCTTCTAAAAATAATCGAGGGTTTGCAAATAGAAAATGCAAATTTAGTGATGGAACCAAAAGTGAAATGTGTTCAGAAGTTTTTAGTAGGGATGTGAATGCGGAGTTGGAGTTCTGGAAATCGACACCTACACTGCCTCCGTCTTAACAAAATTACTAATATTTGTAAAAATATCAAGAATGGAAGCAGGTGAATGCATAAAATACTACGCCGAAGTTGATTATTTGGCATTATTAGTGACAGCAGTGTCATAGACATTAAGTGTGTTTTTTTTTACCCCGCTAAAGTTAATTATAGCTTAATTTGTACGGGACAGCTAAGCGATATTAAGTGGCATTTCAATTTCCCACTTAAATTCCGACTTGAGCAATGACAATGTTGCCACATGTTAAATTTCAAGAAATGACAACAAAAAGTTATGTTAGATAAATTTTGTTATCATTTCTTGTGAATGAAAATATTATCAAGGAGAAACTCAAAAGCAGAAATTTGCAAAATGGCTTACAAATGGTAAGTCCATTCCAATTATTTTATTTAAAGGAAGACTACATATATTTTTATGTCTCTAAATTTGAAGGATAGATTTTTATTTCCGATTGAAAACAAAATTGGAATTAAATTGTTCACAACACGCGTGGTAAATGTTATGCATATTGACCATGGCAGAATTATCTAGCAGGTATAGTCGCTTAAAAAGGTGATTTCATTTTTCCCATGTTATTTTTCGTTTCAGTTGTCGAAATCATATGTATTTTGTTTTTATACTTTTTTTGTATTCTTGTATTGCTGGTATCTATTTGTGTAGATTTTGACAAGTGAAATGAATGAAGGAAAATAAAATGTCTGTTGTTGCTGCTTACATATACAAAAACTACTGCTGCTACAATGTATTTGTTGGCACTGGCTACAAACGTGTTGCCGTATCGTATTTTTCACCCATTACCGCAAATGTTGCCACATTTCGTAGTATTAAGTGTGGATCGTTTTATTTGGAAAGTCATAAAAAAACAGCCTTATTGCTTAGTAGTTAGTGACAGTACTGACATATTTCAGATTTTATAAGCGTCATTACTTTTGTTATAATGCCAATAGGTTCCAAGATAATGGAAAGAACTTTAGAAATCCGAAAAACGGAAATTTATTTATTTTATTTAATTTCGTCTAATGGAAATATACATTCCTTACATACTACTTCGTAATAGTAAATTAATTCTAACATCTTTTTAAATTCACTTAAATTTAAAGAAAAATCAATATCATACAATGAGAAAATTGTATGATTGTATAATCTAGAGATATCTCGGAAAACCTTTACAGAAATATATTATTTTTTTATTAGTACAAATTAGTACATATGTATATATGATCTTACTATCTGCATATTTTACCATGTGCATCTTTTGACACCATTTAAGGGACGTAGAACATTGACTTTCAAATATTTTAACTTCTTGTAATTTAGTTACCTGAATGTTAAAACCTTTCGGTACTGCTATCAATTAGTTTAGACCCATTTTTGCCCCTGTTTTTTTGTGGGAAAAAGGTTAGGCTTTCATTTAATGTTTCTTACCGAAGATGGAGGCGAAGTTGGACTCTTAGTTCATAAATTTAAATTTTTTGAGTTGGAGTCGGTGTTTGGAAAATTTTGGGAATTTTAGGAATATCCTTGAAGTATTAAATAAAAAACTCATCAATGGGTCGAAAGAAATTTAAAAGACATATACAGTTATATAATATTGTAGCAATTGCATAACAAAAACAACTTGTTTCCCATTACTTCTCATGAAGGTACTGGGGAGAAGAGCTTCTTATAATCAGAGAGATGTGATCTACTGTTTTACACAGATTCCGAACAGATTTTTGAAAATCTTTTTCAAGCGAGGTGGTCGTCGTAGATAGACATCTAGGTGGTCGGACCAGGAATCGAACCCACGTTCTCAAGTACAAGACCCGGGCACACTATCATTGGATCACCGACGGCCATAACAAATAACATATGTATAAGCTATTACATGAAAACATATACCTTACAGGACACTAGGCCTCCCAAATAAGTACTTTTTAATTAGCTCCTCATAAAATGTTTATCACTGGCGAAAATTTTGAAATTTTTATTGTATTTAAGAAAAAATTTCCAATATTTATTTAATTTTGATTATTAGCCAGTTTCTCTATCTCGAACGAAAGCTTTCGTTCGAGTTCTACACGAAAGAAAGTTGGTTTGGGTTTCACAATCTTGTCGTTTCAAGTCGAATGAAAACATACAATTTTTCAGTACAAATTTTGGTTTCTCTATTTCGAATGTGCTGTCACTTAGGAACAAACATGAAGTCGGCCAACGAAAATTTCGACTTAGAGAAACCAAATTTGAGTCGAATGGTAGTGACTGATTTTCGTTCGCTTAGCTTTTCGTTCGAGATACAGAAACATATTTCAGTTCATGTGAAATTTCCACAAGAAATTTTGCCGGGAAAAAATAAATTTTTCCGGTACCATTCAACGGAAACTTTTGTTGCAGAGAGTTACCACCTAAATCCGATTTAACCAGTAAATATTTCCGATTCGCTTGTTAAAATAATCCAATTGTTCAAATAAATCCAAGGTTCCAAACAATTTTGTTTTGGTAAGAAATAACTTTGGCATAACAACCCTGTAATTGATTTTGTGTACGAAATATTCGCAAAGATCTGAGTAGCAAGTAAATGAAAAGTGAACGAAATTTCGGGATCACGAAATATGTGTTATTTTTTGTACACTTACTTTTATGGCAATGAACATTCCATAGAAACTGAGCACCGGACTTAATAAGTTAAAATATGCCCGGTTTTACTAAAACTTAAAGGCGGCAACACTATCACCAAGAACAAGAAAAGGAAGTCGTTTCGTTGCTTGTTTGTATGATGTACTCCTCTCACACTCTCACCCTACTATCCCTGAGTATATACGAAAAATATCGATTATTTGCGTGCGCCGCATGTTTTCTTCAATTCTTCTTTGTTGTTGTTTTTGTTGTTGTCGTCGCTGTTATTATTCGCCGTTTTTCTGTTTTGCTACATAAATTTACGAACTCATATGTGTTTTTGCTGCTTTTTGTCGTTGTGTACTCCCCGGCGTTTACGAAATTTCACGTGTGCGTTTGTATAATGTGTAAACATAAACAACACGAACACACGCACACAAATTGTATTCCTTCGTATGGTGCTGTAGTATTTGCCGTGTCATGCTAAGTTGGTTATGTGTGTGTGCGTTTGTAGAAAAATAGCAATACGAAAAAAACCAATAGGAATAAATGGTTTATATCATTGTGTGCATGTGGTGTGTTGGTTATGCATACGTATGGATGTAGGCGCTGTTGTTCCCTTCAACGTTCTTGTTGGAGCTATTGCGACTGTGTACATGGGTATGTGTGTGTGTGTGTGGTGTGAGTCCGTGTTCTTGTGCGGTTGTTTTTGTTGTGTGTGCAAATTCAATTTGAGCAACACGGAAGTTCAAAAACGTTCATAACACATAGTTTGGTTGTCGTCAGCGGCGGGAGTTGGCCGTCGTCCCTCGTCAACTTCAGTGGCGTTGTATATTTGTCATTCGTCTAATACCTTTGTTGTTGTAGTTGTTATACCTTATGTTGTACTGCCGTTGCACGATAATATCTATACACAGAAGCAATTGTTTATGTTTTCATACACTAACACTATCACAAATGTTATTAGATCGAGTACGAGTATTACTCGTATTTTTCCATTCACTCAAAGGCAAATGGATATAAAGACTCCCGCTATTTGATGTTAGATACGAGTAGTAAAGGCATTACCCATAGTACTAAAAAAAGGTGGCCAGAGGTGAACTTGGACTCAAGCGACAAGTTAACACCCAACAAGAACATTTTACATTTTTAGAAGCAAGGTAAATAAGTTGAAAGATTATAGTACAGAATTCCCAAAACAAAGATATCCCTCTACACGTCTGAGGTTGTAACCAGGGTTCGTATTTCGTGGGTACCCTGGGTAACCCATTATTATTGCCGTGTGGAATGGGTAGCAAACGTTTATCCATCACCCACGGGGTATGGGGAAAATAGTGGGTAGCTACTCACGACAATGGAAAATTACACCTCACGATTACCCATTACCCACAGGGTAAATGGGGAAAAAAATGGTTATTTTTTCGATTGGGCGCTCCATTTCCGAGATCTACAAATTTTTTCATATTTTCAATCAAAAATGGGGGTGAATAACCCTGGGTAACACATTACCCATCGCCGTGGGTAACTACCCATTATTTTCAACATTACCCTGAGGGTAGTGTGTAATCATGATGGGTATATTCCCATTGTCGTAGGTAACTACCCATTATTTCCCCCTGTGGGTAATGGGTACTCGTGATGGGTAATTGTCCATGTTCGTGGGTAGTTACCCATTATATTCCCCACACTCTGTGGGTAACGGGTAAACCTTCATTGCCCATTCCCCATGGCGATGTGTATGGGTTACACACATGGGGGGGAGGGGGGTTAAATACGAACTCTGGTTGTAACGCAGAAAATAAACAAAATATTTCTAGATCTTACCCATTCCGCTTACAATTATGCAGGTTGTAATATGAGTAATCGTGAAGTGACGGTTACGAATAATTCAATCAGAAATATATCCGAATTTTAAAGATGTATTCAATTACAACTCCCAAAAGGACTGGAGGTACACCAGATACGAATTTATATATCACGGAATGCAACACAGCAGTTGCTTCTGGAAGGCATGAATTCATAACTTAAAATGTGTTACAAAGGTGCGTTTACTGAAATCTAAAAATTCTGCGCTAAAAATCTGGTATTAATTATGTGAATTTTTTTGTGACAAAAATATCGCATTTAAGTGGGAACTCGCCATGCTAAAATCTTCGTTTCGTCAAGGGAGAAGGTAAGCGTTGATTTCTCATTTCTCCCTTACAAACCTGCTACCACATAAGGCCCGTTTTTTACTAGGCAATAGTTGTGTCTGTACAGGCAGGATCTACATACTTGATCCTGTCAATATTATTATCAACTACGAAATTAAATTTTTTTTCCAGTTCCAGTTTCCAGTTCATATATTTTTGTCTTACAGCGTAGAAAGAAATCGATTGAGTTTAAATAATCTATTTAACTTTTAGTAAATTATAAAGTTTCACAACTTTTTTAATTAATCTCAAAATCGTGAGGAGAGGACGATATCTGATATTTAATACCATGCGAGTCTTGCAACCCGAGTCTTGCAATTTTGGCTGTAGGCATGAGCGGATACATCACATTTAACATGAATGTTTGGACATGAAACAACTATCCGGACGATGATCAATCGCAACCCGAAGGAAACATGGCTCCATCACTACACACCAGTGACCAAGGAACAGTCAAAGTGGGTCTGTCGGCCAAAAAAGTCATGGCTAGAGTTTTTTGGGATGCATGTGGTGTCATTTGCATCGACTACCTTGAAAAGGATAAAACGATGACGTACAATATTGATCACAGTTGTTGGACAGATTCGAAATTGATTTGACCGCATTTGACGAAGAATGAAGTTCCCTTGCACTACGACAACGCACTGGCGCACATATGCGTAGTCGCCATGAGAAAAATCCATAAATTGGGCTAAGAATTGCTTCCGCATTTGCCACATTTTCCGGGTTTAGCCCCCGCTGACTACTTTTTATTTTCAAACATGAAGAGTCGAATGAAAAGATCATCACTGATACAAACACGTATTCTGAGGACCTTGAGGAAACCTATTATTTGAAAAGAATAAAAAAACATTTAAAACGATGGACCAAATTTATCTAGCTAAAGGGAGACTACGTTCGGAAATAAAGCGTTTTTTGCTGAAAAAATTATCTTATTGAAAAAGTCATGAAGTTATTCAACTGTCTACTATTTAAGCGGCGCACAGTGGTTCTGAATCGATATCCATCGGCCAAAATTCAATATCGCTTGATCTAGTAAACATTTTTAAGTTATGTAAAAATCAATTGTACACAAGGAGTCAAGAATTATTCCGATATATCAACATTGAAAATCGCACAGTGGAGTATATTTCAGAAAAAATTCCAAAGTTAACTACTCTATGTATCTTTTTTCGATTTCCAAGAAAAAAAATTATTTTTTTTTTATTTTTTTTAAACATATTTTGAGATAATGGTTCATAATGCAGAAAAAAAAAATTAATTTTTGTCCGTTTTACAGATATTTTTTTTTCGAATTTTTGAAAATCGAAAATTTTTTATCTATTTTTTCGAATTTCTTGAACTGTATGTCGTTCAGTTTTAGAGATATTGCACTCAATTTTTCTTTCTTAAAAAGATAAATCTGAAATCTGAAAACTGTTTCGCCACCTCAAAAAACTGAAAAACAGATAAATCTGTCCATATGGTAACATTAGTTAATGATATGATTAGTTAAAAAAAATACCAAAACGAATTTGAATTTTATCACCTTTTTAGCTGCGTACTTACTTTTTTAAAGTTGTTGAGGGAAAAATAGTTATTCACGTTTAGGCACTAATAAATCAGACTATTTTTTTTATATTAAATTAGAACTTTCATCTTTGTGTTCAATCGGGCGGAAGTAAAAGTTACCCTGAGAAATTGGGGAACAGATGAGCCTTTCCAATTGTCTATCGTATTCATTGAAGGATTTGATGCAAATAAGTTATGTTGGCCCAAAGTCAAAATTTATTTACAAAACAATATTTTTTTTAAATATTTAGTGCAACCGAATTGTATTTGGTATCAAAAAAACTTAATAATAAATAATAAAGAAATTTTGTATGCAATATCTCTAAAACTGAAAGAGATACAGTTCAAAAAATTCGACAAAAGAAGTCAAATTATTTTCGATTTTCAAATTCGGAAAAATCGAATATCTGTATTACAGAATTTTTTTTAATTTTCCGTGCGCATTATGAACAGTTATGTCAAAATTCTTTAAAACACATAAAAAGAAAAACCAACATTTGTGTTTTCTTGGAAATCGAAAAAAACAAAAAGTTGTCAAATTTGGAAATTTTTTCGGAAATATACCCCACTGTGCGATTTTCAATATTGATATATCGAAATAATTCTTGAATCCTTGTCTACAATTGTTTTTTTTTTTAAAAACTTAAATATTTTCTAGATCAAACGATATTGAATTTTGGCAGATGGAAATATATTCTAGACCGCTGTATGGTATTCAGATATAACGCGACTTCGAAGTTTTCAATCCATCAAACATAAGTTCTGCGTTGCAAAAATCAGCTGTTTATAGAAATAAAATTCGGGAAATTGTGAAATCACGGTATACGTGAAAATAGCTTAACATTTCAGAGAACTTCAAGTGGGTCTATTGGGGTCCATAAAACATACACTTTTTAGTGTATAAGAACTCAGACGAAGACATGAGTGACCGGTGTCTGCCAAATATAGCTATATACTTATAGATTTTCGTTGGAATAATAGACAATTCACTGGCATGACTAGTTTCGAACTACTCGACAAGTTCAACATCAGATCATACTGTGCCTGAATTGATACCATCGGTAGATCAGTGGTGCATTTCTTTGAGGTGAGTTTTTTTTATCGATATCACAGACTTGTATTTTTCTGTAAGTATAGTTCTTTTCTGGTCATCGAGCTAGTGCCAGTTACGTGTTTGAATTTAGAAGTCGATGCCATCTAATTCAGGCATAACAATTTAGTTGTCATGCCACGATAACGTTCACCGTTAAAGCGTTACCGAACCATTTTCAAAGAAGTGCGGTCCGATTGGCGCCATGACTAAGTTTGCCAATGCCTGCAGCACCAATTGTCTGAATAACAAAATAAGAAAATCCTTAACATGTTACAAATAATTACTGTCAAAGAACTGTATTATAATTGAATCCCAAATCCGGCCACCCTAGGGCGATGTTACATCAAACATGTCTAACTTTTTTAAAGTTTTATTTTTGTAACAGATTTTGTTTCCATTTTCTCCACTCGCTGGTAAGAGCTTTGAGTTTCAGTTGCATCTCTCTCTCTCTGTCAGCAAACACATTTTAACCAAATTGAATTTGCATTTGAAAAGGGGAAACAAAAACTCGATTTGCTTGAATATTTGTTGATACATATGTATGTGTGTACATACTGCATAAACACCCCAGCAGCAAAACGAAGGGCTTTTGAATGCCATCTAGTAGCAGTGTAAAGGTAGCAAGAAGGCCCACCCTAGAAATTGAAATTACATTTCAAATTAACACAGGGCGCCATAGGAAGGCAAGGCATACATATTTCTCACTTCTTGACTGACCTTCCAACTGCCCATTTGCAAAAGGCTTCCAAGAAAACCTTATCTTTGTGATATCCTAGACGTCATTCTCTTTCTGACCTCCTGGTGGGCCTGGTAATGTAATGTCCAGGTAATCCAAAGTAAGGTTTTCTGGGAGACATTCAAAAGAGCATTTTTAGAAGGACTTAAGCAAAATTAGAAAATGTAAGCGAAGTATTTCAATATTTATAATCTTCAGATTATTAATGAAATGAATGAATGGCTTCCCATGAAGGTATTGGGGAGAGCTTTTCACTACCAGTGAGCTGTGTGCTTTCCAGTTTTTTACTCACTGATTGGGACCTACAATTTTACACCGTTTCCGAACTGTATTTGGAGAAGCCTTTTTTAAAGCAAAATACTCGATAGTGTTGCCGTCTCTATGCGAGGTACTCGCCGTTGAAAGAAATTCAAGGTGGTCATAGCAGGGATCGTACCCAGGATCTCATGTACAAGAGGCACGCACACTCACCATTGCACCACCGACGACCTGATTATTAATACAGTATTTGTTTTTTTTTTAAACCACAGCCTCGTGAATTGAACTCATGAACTTATAGTCATACGTACGGGTTATATACTCGGTTACTGCATATTATGACAACCTCAAAGCTTTCACAGAGGAATTGGAACGTCGTACTTCTTCCGTGATGACCAAGACCGGCACATTACTGTGAATGCGAATCGCTACCGTTCAATGATAACGGTATATTTTTGGCCCCAATTGGATAATATGGACTTGGAGGACATGTGGTTCCAACAGGACGGCGGCACAAGCCACACAGCGAATGCCACAATCAATTTATTGGAAACCAAGTTTGGTGAACGTGTTATTTCACGAAATGGCCCAGTCGATTGGCCCCCTCTTTCGTGCGATTTGACGCCGTTATACTTCGTACGAATATCGAACGTGAAATTGCAGCAGTATCGGCTGATTTATGCATGAAAACCGTCGAAAATTGGGTTCAGCGTCTGGACTTCTGCAAGCGTGCACGTGGTGGCCATGCAAAAGAAATCGAGTTCCATACATAATGGCATCGAACGAACTCTCACAGGAATAAAGAATTTCATTGGTATCTAAAATCGGTTTTGTTTTATTTAAAAAAAAACTTTTGTAGCGCTCTTATTGAATTATTATATATATTATATTACATATTATATATTATTTGCATTATTATACTTGTGTCCAAACACATTGTGTTTGCTATTCAATATTATAAGCACATGTTTGAGACACAATGGTTAATTGGTTATAATATTCATATGTTTCTGTGATCCAAATGCGACTTTGTTGAAAACTGGTGAAAACCAAAAAGTGACAGACCACGGAGAAAAAGGTACAGATCTTCAATTCAAGAAAACAGTGCTTGCACGTAAGTATATGGATGTTCCAAACGTACACATGGTTCCTACAGGTGCACGTCTGCTTATTGAAGGGAAGTGTACAAGTCTATGAGCATCCAATACCTGAGTCCGAGTGTTCCATCCCTGCTCTGACCACCTTACATTTATTTCGACGACGGCCACCTCGCTTAGTAATGGCAACAATACAGATTACTTAGTCATAAAAAATCTTCTCGAAATAACGTTCGGAACCGGTGTAAAGCTGTAGGTCCTAATCAGTGAGTTTAAAAAATAGAAGCACACAGCTCACTCGTTGTGGGAAGCTCTCCTAAATCCCTTCATGGGATGTAATGCGAAACCATATTTTACCTTCTACTAATAAACATTGAGACCATAGATTAATTTATATATAGATTTATTATCCGTTTCATCTGACGTTTCTCTTTGCGCTTCTTTAATGAGGAGTCGAACTTCTCTCAGCTGTTTTGCTGTTTAATTACAACAATTTGTGCGAACATCGAAAAACAACCTGCATTTTTAGTTTTGTGCATTCACGATGTTCATATATTTACATATTTTGAACATTCACAATTTCAACTGTGGTTAACAAACCTCAGCGACAGAATTCGTCTCTTGACGTTCAAACTTGCAACTTCCCCAAGTTCGTTGCCCTTCAATCATTAAACCGATGAGAGAGTTGACAAATCTATGTATAAATTAATCTATGATTGAGGCCAGCTTAACGATGGGAAGTTTGCATGCATATCGAACATTTATCCATGCTCTTTCCAGACCTCCGTTAAGAAGCGAGGTGTGTGTGTGTCGAATTTTTTGTTAGTCGAAGAGAAACAAATAATGGAGGCCTGTACCATAGTGTAAATTAGAATAGAGAAACAATTTTGTCATATTATGTTTTATTTCACACTCTTCGTCGTAGGCTTTATAGAGTAATTCTTTAAAGAGAGCGAATATTTGACTCACCTGAGGTTTCCTTTCACACTCATCGCGATTCGGTCGGTGTGATAGAGAGATGTTTAACGAAAAGTGACTTACACCAGGTGGAATTACAAGAACTTGTTACTTTAAATTTTCTTGTCGTTTTGGTGAAAAACTGTGAAATTTAAATGGGTTGTATACTTTTTTATTGCCTGTTATTGTGGGCATACATTTGTGTTGTATTTAACACACAACACCAAATACCGTTGTTGTTATTTTGTTGGTTGTTTTGAAACCTTGTCTCTATCTGGTTTTATTGAAGCAATTCTTTTCAACATCCAACGTTCATATCACTTCAGGCCAAATGTCATAAATTTGCTGAGCGAAAGCAAATCTCTAGTTATAAGAATTACTCATGGTAGGCTTGTGCAAATGAGAGATACTCGTATTCGACGAAAATTAACTTACACCAGGTGGAGTTACAAGAACTGTTGACCTAATTTTGTCATGTCGTTTTGGTATAGAACGTTGAAATTTAAACTTATGTTTCACCTTTTCGTTGACTTTCATCGTTCGTATACATTTGTGTTGTATTTAACACAACAGACACGCAATGCGGTTTTTGTTGTTTTGTTGGAAATTGTGTACTAATGCCTCTATCTGGTATTATTGAAGCCATGACTTGAACCATTCAACGTTTACATGCAACCAAACCTATGAAGTTAAAATTATTGAGAGAATTAACTTCTCTATTCTAATGCGGTTGTTGTTGTTTTGTTGGAAATTGTGTACTAATGCCTCTTTCTGGTATTATTGAAACCATGGCTCGAACCATTCAACGTTTACATGCAACCAAACCTATGAAGTTAAAATTATTGAGAGAATTAACTTCTCTATTCTATTTTTCTACTTGGTGCCTGTACATATGTCTGTCTGCCTGCTAGAAGAAGGCATAATTGAATATCAACAGACTGGCTCAGAAGTCATATTTGGAGGCCTATTTTGTAAATGCCCCGGGATTTCGGCTGCCGGGGTTACCTATACATACATTTGTACATACATACATATTTATGGATGTACTTATATACAAATATACTTACAATTTGCAAACATTTGTATACTGAATGCTTTTAACCAAAAGCAGCAGGAGTTGGCTGTCTGTCTGTGTGTGTGTACTTATATGTCTTTCTATATGTCTACCTCACAAATGTTGATATAATTTCATCCAATCATTCCATTCCATCCCATTCAGATTTGTACTATCTCTACATTCGAGAACTTTCAAACTGAACATCCCATTCATCTATCGCAACCAATTCATCCATCCATTCATACCACTCACTAACCACTTTCATCAGGAGCTGGAGTAACATTATAAGCTGCTAATGTAGTATTTGTTATGAAACTACAGTTACTCTTACTACTTACATATGGGTGTGTGTGTGTGTATATATATATACAACATTTGATTGTAATATACAATTTATATACTTTACTACCACATATATTTGTATATGTTTTTCCTAGCATTTTGTGTAACAATCGTAGAGTTCTGTGTCATTTAGTCAGCCAGCCAGCCAGCCACTTGTATGCACAATGACTGATAGTTTTCCATAGTGCTCGAAAAGTCGTTAGTCGTTGATGGCATTTTGGATTGTTGTGGATTATTCCAATGGCTTAAATAAATTGAGAATCATTTGAGTTGTAAGTAATTTGGTATATCAGTGACATAACACTCTCTTCGCTGTCTGCCATTGTTGTACTCGTACATATTCAATTTGTAAAAGTCATGTCAATATGGAAGTGTTAATCAAATAAGGAACCGCTTAATGGCTATTAACCTTTAAGACTTCTATGTCATTTGACTTAAAGCCATTGACATAATTGGTCTTGAATTAAGGCATCACTATTCAAGGTACTTTTCGAACTCACAATCAAGAGTGTTTTTTTTCGAAAATTTGCTTCTCAAAATTTACTAACTCAAAGTAGTACCAAGCCATTTTTTTGGTCCTTCGGGCCCTTATATTTCATCAATACCTTGCGCATTACCTTTGGTGGCAAGGGTCACTTTAAAGAAGGCAAACAAATTATACATCGGGATTTAAGGCACAAGGATGTTCGAATTCTTAAAATCTAAGTACATACTATATAATTGAGTCAAGATTAAATTATTTTATGACTAGTTTTTAAGTGGGTAGTTAACTATAAGATTACTTAATCGTAATTGAAAGTTAATTTGAGGTTAACTTTGCATTTTGTTTTTCAGTGGTGAGTTAATGTAAGTCGCCATATTGTTAGCACCTCTTGTATTCTTATTGGAAAAAACAATTGGTTTGGGATGAATACCTAAACTACAAAGAGGAACAAACAAAATGGAATTATGTAAAATAAGAAATAGATGCATAAAATCGAAGTTATTTTAACAAAAGTATTTAAAAAACTTTTCCCCCTATTACGGTTCTCAACTTTTGTGAGAGTTTGGTCGTAATCGATGAATTGGCATTGCCGTTCTCAACTCAACGGCCGACTCAACTCAACTGAACAACAGCTGATTTTTTGATTGTGTTCACTTACTTTAGTTTGGTCGACAAATGCGTTAAATTGACACCACTGATTGAGAGCAGTTGAGTTTATAGTTGTGGGTGTTTTTAAGTTGATAAGAATGGAGAGATCGTAAGAAGATATTATTTTGGCTTCAAATTATAATTTTCATTTAACATTTGAACATTTTAATTTAACAATAATATTTTATATATTTAGAAGTATCAAAATCACAAAGAATGCTCAGTTTGAGAAACTTGTCCAGCTAATAAATCCAGCCGTTGCCCTTGGAAAACCACAATTTAGCACCACGCAGAACCAAGTGCGAGAACTATGGGAAGGATTTGCTGTGGAGTTAAATTGTTTAGGACCACCGTCCAGAAAATAAATGAATGGCAACGTGTATGTGCAAATACATACCTTGCACTGGGCAGCTCAAGAAGGTTGGATGCATCACGAATATTTCTTCTTAACATCTATATTCGCGTTTTCGACTCCATCTGCATAAAATAAATCTATGCTACTTATATCCATTTCGATTTTGCAAGCACAACACAATTGTTAACTTCTTTTATTTTCACATAAATCAGCTGTTTTACTTGTCAAAATTGATATTTCGAGCTGGTAACACCATAACAATTGTTACCGAAAACAGTTGTGAACCGCAATACAAAAGATAAGTTTGGTCGTGTTGAAGTTGGATCGTCTCTAAGGCGACCAAACTAAGATGAATGGTGAACGGTAATAGGGGCATATATAGGTTCAATCATTTAACGATCTAGACTCCACGTATGTGTACAAATACGCAACACAGAAGCATATATTTTATACAATCTAACATTTCTCATTTATACAATCAGTAATTTGATTGTCAAAATCATATGGTTCTGATTAAAAGTTAACCAACCAACATTGTGGGTTAAATCATAGTTAAACAATGACTGGAAAACACAATTCGATGTTTAACCAGAATTCAACTAAGAAACGCAGATCACCACTGACCGAAAAACTGGGCATTAGATCAAGTTATGTCTCCTGTGTGATTACTTAGAACCGGAGGTTTTTGGCAATCATATTAAAGGCTGTCCAAAAATTCACACAAGATTTTAACTTCATGTCACAGCTGACAGCTCACGGTTATTAAAAATTTAACTCTTAATTAAAGATCAACACGTTTCCTTTGTTGAGACATATTTTAAAAATAATGAGGGATTTTCGAACAAATCATATTCAGTTATGAGGATCAGTTTCATCTGATGACTTCGGCAGTCGTCAAAATTGTCGCATTTGGGGTTCAGAAAATACACGGGTGATTGTTAAGACACAAAAGCATCAACAACATGTCACTGTTTGGGGTAATTTTTTTTTTGGCACGGTAAATATAGTTTTGTCGTTCCTAAATTGCATGAAATGCATATGGGTGACTTGTGGATTCCACAAGATAGTGTCACATGCCATATATGCTGAGATCAAAAACTCTGTAATTACAATTCAATTTTGCATGAATTTTGAGACATCCTTATAAGGTTTCCCATTACATCGAATGATTGGATTTGGCATGAAGGGATTGGGAAGAGCTAATTTTCACTCCCTAATTGGGACCTAAAGTTTTTCACCGGTTTCGAACGGTATGTGGCCAAGCTTTCTCATGGCTAAGTACTCGATAGTTTTGCCATCACTAAGCAAGGTGATCGTCGTCTAAAGAAATGGAAGGTGGTCGGGGTAGGGATCGGACCGTCGGTCTCATATACAAGAGCCGCGTACTCTAACGATTGCATCAGTATAAAAAAGGTTAGGTACCGCCACGTGTTGGTGTAAGCCTGTATATTAGTCTAACTTCAAAAAAAAACAACCCGTTTCCCATTACATACCATGCAGGGATCTACAGTCCCAAGGAGGAAATATAAGGGGGTCATTTACTTTTTCAGGCACCGCTTCCACGTATTTGGTGGTCGTCCTGGCCTTTGATACCCTTGGGGGTTCCATTCTAGTGCCGCTCTAGCAATATCCGATGTTGGACGCCTAAGTATGTGACCGATCCAGGTCCATTGTCTTCTACGTATATCGAATTCAATAGGGCTGTTATTTGTGAGTTGCCAGAGGTCTTCATTAGAAACTACATTCGGCCAGTAAATACGTAGTATTTGCCTCAGACAACGATTGATAAACGTTTGGGCCTTCTTCATAAGGATCTTCGTGAAGCTCCAAGTAGTACAATCGTACAATAGTACAGACTTTGCGCTGCAATTAAATATTCGCAATTTCGTCTTTTGCGAGATCTTTTTATTACACCGGATTTTGTGCAGGTTTAGGAATGCAACACGAGCTTTATTGATCCGATCATTTATATCTATTGCGGAGCCTCCGTCCTTGGTAATTTTGCATCCTAAATAGTTGAACGACTCCACGTCTTCAATTAACGTACCCTCAACTGTTAGTGGGGAGTATCACGTTCTGTACGAATACGCATTAACTTCGTCTTCTTACTATTTATCCTGAATCCTAATTTTTTCGCATTTTCGCAGAGTTTATGTAGCTTGGCCTAGATGTCGTCAAATTTGTGGGCCATAAGACATATGTCATCTGCGTAGTCTATATCATGTAGGTGTTCATACATATTCAACTGAATGCCGGACGGCGCTTCTGCATTGGTTGCCTCCATTACCTCGTCCATAAGCAGAAGGAATAACGTGGGGGACAATACGCATCCTTGTCTAACCCCCGCAGATGTGGTGAAAGGCCGGCTTTCCTTTCCATTAAAACGAACTTTATACGCTGCATCCCTGCATAGTTCCCGAATCATGGAGACTATCTTGTCCGGTATTCCTTTCCTGGCCAGGGTGGACAACATTGAATCACGGTGTATACTATCGAATGCTTGTTCAAAATCAACGAAAAGTAGATACAGAGGCGAGTGCAATTCAACCGATTGCTCAATGATTATCCGGAGCGTATTAAAGTGGTCGGCACACGAACGACCAAGTCTGAAACCCGCTTGCTCCTTGCGCAGAATTTGCTCCACCACTGGTGAGATCCGCTGTAGTATAAGGGTCGCAATTACTTTGCCAATTGCATTGAGCAATGTGATACCCCTCCAGTTCTTGCACAGCGTTAGGTCACCCTTTTTCGGGATAGTGATAACCACTCCCTCTTTCCACTCCGTAGGGATTACACCGTCTATCCATGCACTTCTGATGACCGGCGTAATGACATCTGCTAACACTGATGCACAATATTTCAACAGCTCCGCTGGAATGTTATCTGGGCCAGCAAATTTGTAATCCTTCAGTTTACCCAGAACGGCCTCCACTTCCGTTCGCGTCGGGGGTTCCGTTGGAATATCCCTTCTTGGATTGCGACGTGAGTATGTTGCCGAAGTGGTACTGTGATCTTCATAATTTGGAGGACTAGACTGTGCTGTAAAGTGCTCGCGCCATCTTTCCACTTGTTGGTCTGATGATATTATATTCGTACCATCCCTCGCTTTTAAAGATGGAGTACTTCTGATGTTGTTGCCGCTTAGCAGTTTTATTGAAGTATACACTTTACGTAGATTGCCCGTGTTTGCAGCTCTTTCGGTTTGTTCCACAATGTTATTCAGATAGTTGTCGTAATCGCAGCGGACCATGTGTTCTCTCTTCGCGCCGATTGCCGATAGTCTGCCCTTAACTGCCTTTTCACTGTTGGTGTTTTGGATCTTATACGCATATTGTGCAGGCGTTCACGATTTTGAATCTCGGCCCAGGATTCTGCACTAAACCAAGGTTTATTCTCATGTCTTTTCTCACCAAGGACATCCTTGGCAGTTTCCTTCAGCACTCGAACAATGCCCGGCCAGGTATTCTGACTGTTCTGTGTCAATTTAGCTCGTAGAGTTTGATCATATATCCTTGATGTGGATGAGTCATGCAGACGGTCTGTGTTATATTGAACGATTTTTGTTAATAGTGCCGTTGACAGCCGCTGGACGTAGACGGAAGGTGCCCACTAAGATTTGGTGGTCGCTATCAATATCAGCACCACGCCTCGACTTGACGTCCAGCAGGGAACCCAAAAACATTTTGCTGACAAGTATATGATCAATTTGATTGAATTTTTGACCATCGGGTGGTTCACATACATATGTACTTGTGTATATTTTTATGGGGGATTTTCATTCCACCGATAAACAAGTGATGGCCAGTACAGAAATCTATGAGCCTTTCTCAGATTTCCAAGCCCATGTCTTCCCATAACTTCCTGTAGGTTATTGTTGTCGTTACCCACTTTGGCATTGAAATCTACCATAAATACTTTTATGTCATCAACTGATAGGGAACTTACAGCAAAATCTAGTTGGCTATAGAAATCGTCCTTAGCACTGTCCTCATCAGGCTCGGTGGGTGCATACGCCTGTACCACAGAAATCCTGCGGAATTTCGAATTGAACCTCGCAGTGACGATGCGATCAGATATAGTATTGTACTTAATTAGAGCACTTCGAGCCTTAGGCGAAAGAAGAAGGCCGACTCCGTTTCTTCGTTGTACATCACTTCCGGAATATACAAAGCAATGTCCAGATGGTAATTGGGTTTTGGCACTATTTAGCCAACGAACTTCGCTCAGACCTAGGATGTCCACATTGTAGGATACCATAACTCGTTTAACATGCTCGAGTCTCGATTTTTCGGAGAGAGTTCTCACATTCCAGGTACCAATCATAAATCGTTGTTTAAAGCCAAATGTCGTTATCGGGGTGGGGGGATCTTGATTCTTTAAATTTGCTGACGTTTCTGTAATAATTGAGTTTTAAGATGGACGATTCATTAGGCCACCGCATCCGATCCTAGTGATGGGGGGCTGCCCACAACCTCTAGGCAGGCGTACAAGTTGAGTTACAGCAACTATGTTGGGTGTTGATGTTGCCTTATTACCTATTGTGCATCGGTGTTAGTATGCTAGACAGGTTGCTCAACCAATCGCCTTCTCACTGTAGCTACCATCAAACGCGGGTCTGATGACATTTCCAGGGGATACTTGGTCTAAGACCGGAAGTAGTGAGCTGCTTGGGAATTTCTTAAAGGAATTGCTACAAAGAGCTTTGGACACAATGAGAAAGACCCCATCCCGTGGTTACTTCAACCGTATTTCTGTTGTGGGAACTGTATTCAGCTGTGACAACCTCAATTCGGCTATGGCACCTCAACAAGAGCCGAATTTAAGGTTGCTACAACCACTTTTTGAACAATTACTTCTCTGTGTCTTTGTAGTTCTTATTTTGGGATTTAAATTCCAGAAAAATTTAATAGTTTCAAACTTATTCACGTTGTAAATAGCGAAAGAGAAAATCGTAAGAACGTCACGTCGTGATAAAGGGTTTTTCAACAGAGACGCTACAAAAGTAAATCGATAGGGACAGCAAACGATGCCATATTTTTTCCCGCTCTTTTGACATTTCTCTTTCGTAAGGTTTGCCATTTCATCATGGAAAGATATACGAGCCAACAACGAGTCGAAATATTATAAAATTTACTACCGAAATTTGGAGACAGTGGCCTCAACTTTAAGAGCGCTACGTCCAATTTCTGAATTCTGAATTTCATTTCTGGCTGAATGGCTTCGTCAATAAGCAAAATATGCGTTATTGGTCAGACAGCAATCCACACGTAATCCATGAGTCATCATTGCATCCCGAAAAAATTACGGTTTGGTGCGGTTTATGGCCGGCACATTACTGTGAATGCGAATTGCTACCGTTCAATGATAACGGAATATTTTTGGCTCCAATTGGATAATATGGACTTGGAGGACATGTGGTTCCAACAGGACGGCGCCACAAGCCACACAGCGAATGCCACAATCAATTTATTGGAAACCAAGTTTGGTGAACGTGTTATCTCACGGAATGGCCCAGTCGATTGGCCGCCTCGGTCGTGCGATTTGACGCCGTTAGATTATTTCCTGTGAGGCTACGTCAAGTCTATGGTCAATTCCAACAAGCCAGCGACGATTGATGATCTTCGTACGAATATCGAACGTGAAATTGCAGCAGTATCGGCCGATTTATGCTTGAAAACCGTCGAAAATTGGGTTCAGCGTCTGGACTTCTGCAAACGTGCCCGTAGTTGCCATGCAAAAGAAATCGAGTTCCATACATAATGGCATCGAACGTACTTTCACAGGAATAACAAATTTCATTGGTATCTAAAACCGGGTTTGTTTTATTTAAAAAAACTTTTGTAGCGCTCTTAATGAAAAACCCGATATATGGATAATATAGAAGTTCTCAGTGTGGGTCTCAAACATAAATTAGCCAATTTAAAGTACATAAAACACGCTCTATTCACATTAGAATGAGCTCTATGGCAAACTTTTGTTTTTGGTTTATTGAGTCCCTTCTTTATGGTCCTTCGAGTCCCCTTTTCTCTTTATTTATAAAATATATGTAAGACAACCCAATTTTTCTTAAAATTCACAATATTTCTTTTTCACTTTCCAAAAGATGCTAAATTGCTAAATTTTTCCCATGGCTCTTCAGGTCTCCCGTGTCTATCTCTCTCTTTCTCCCCTCCCCACTTGGACATTTTTGCCTCTAAGGTTTATTTCCTTCCTGTGTTGCTGCTTTCGGTTATAAAACATTTTGGCAACGAAATTTTTTACATTTTCGGGAAATGGCAAATGCTCTAAAATATCTCTCCCCAACCACGTAAAAAGGATTTACATTATTCACGTTGTTCTGTACCCGAAAAGGACGCATTTTAATGTACATACCTAAACGTCTGGTTTCCTGTCCTGTTTGATGAGAGAGAAAGCGGAAACAAGCGAACGTGTGTGTGTGTGTGTGTGTGTATTTGTGGGTGGTTGACTATGCGGGTGGGTTAAATGCGTTAGCGAGCAGTGCGTCTGTGAATGTGTGTGTGTGTGTGTGTCAGTTGTCTATGTTAAATACAATCATTTGAAACAAAGTGACGGCTTTCTCTACATGGCTCTTAGCATATGTTTGTGCAATTTTAAAATGTTACCTTCCTATGTATGTATGTCTCGGTATGCATTAGCCACATAATGATAGCAGCTAGAAAGAATTACAAAGAATTACACTGCATACCAACATACCGACAGCCCGAACGACCATCCAACCAACTAGTCAGTCAGTCAACCTATCTGGCCAGCCATTGAGCAGCAATTCATGGCAGCCATCCATGCAACCATCAGAACGAGGATCTCCGGCTAGCCATGCAAGCAACCATTCCAACAGACCGACCATACCAACCGGTATGATGGTAATTTAATGATAACAATTTCGTTCTATGGTCCCATCCATGTTGGTTCTACAATGTGTTCACTTAAAACATTTCATTTCATTTCATTTCACTTTGTTCTTTCACTTCTTTTCTCGCATTTCTCCTTTTTGCTTGGATGTTTCTTTTTGTTTTGTTTTTGCAATAAAAAAAAACCAACTTCCCTTTCAGTGGTTGAGCGCATGTGTGTATGTGTTAATGGTTGTTTGTAGTGGGCGTTTTTACTATTTGTTTTTCTTTTCCGATAGATACGAATAGTTCGCAATATTCTGCACAGTGGGAGCGAAATGTTTGTATTCCTGTAAAAAATACGCTTTTATGAAAGATTACTAAAAATTCTTTCCAGCAAGGCTTTCGATTTTTTTTGGAATTTCAAATAGTTCGAGCCAAACTGAAGCCATAATTTAAATTAAAATTCATTCTTTTTAAAAATTGCCTTAATACACAAAATAATTTGAACCTTAATCTCAATCTTAATAAAAAAATAAATGGTTAAACAATTCATTAACTATTATTTTAAGTTCGCCACGCCTACTTTCGCCCTCTTCTAAGACAGAGTGGAACAAATTATGGATTTTTCTTTAAATTAGAAAAACTGCTTTCGTAGTCCAACGTAAGCAAATGCGGCATCCAAAGCTTGAAAATGTTTAAGCAGACATTTCTTAAAGGTACTAGAGACTCGCAGACTACCTAATCATTGTAGTGTTTATCGGGCAGAAATGCTAGCGATTAGGGAGTGGGGGTCAACCACTGACAGCCAGGCGAATCAGTGTTCCAGAACTAAACATCTGCATAAAACTGTCGCACAACTCTTAACCCATTATTACACTATTAGATAAATTCTTGGACATAGGGCGGATCAAAAAACTGTTGCCATCACATTATTGGCCGACAAACTTAAAATGGCCTTCTTCGGAGCCGATTCACTCGAAGAAACCCATTGTTTAGACTGCTGCTTGACCTCCGAAGTCGTGTAATGGATCCATGTTTCATCCACAGTTACAATACGCCGCAAAAACTCCTTCGAATTGCGGTTAAGCAACTCCAAACAATCTTTTGAAGTCGTCACACGATTACGTTAATGGTCAATTGAGAGCAAACGCGGCACCCATCTTGCAGACAGCTTTCTTAAACCCAACTGATCATTTAAAACCGAAACCACACTGTCATGTGAAATGCCTATGACATCAAAAATATCACAAACTTTTACTCTTCGATCGGCCAACACCATATCGTGGATTTTTCCGACATTTTTGGGTGTATTGACCTCAATTGGTCGTCCAGAATGTTCAGCGTCATTTGTACTTGTGCGACCACAACGAAAGTCAGTAAACCACTTTTTTACCATCGAAATCGAGGGTGCAGAGTCTCCATAGTATTTGTCAAGCTTTTCCTTGGTTTGATTGATGGTTTATTTTCGCAAAAAATAATGTTTAATGTTTACTCGAAATTAATTTTTTTTCATATTAAAAAAATGCACGAGGTTGTATGTTTTGAACAGCTGTTAAACGCAAAGTAAATGACGGAACTTGCTCAAAATTTGACAGTAGTTTAATAACAGGTGGTACTTGATGGGAGTAGTGTTGCATTTCATATGACTACTTCCAAGGAAGTTCGAAAAGTCACAGACTTCTTGATCCGCCCTCTATGTCAAGGTTTTCATGGAATAGTGTAAATCATAGAGTAATATGTGTAATATAAGAGTGTGCATGAGTGCTCAACTCCACTAAATTCACGTCGCAAGTCACTGAGTTAATTGGAGTTTAGATATATGTAGATTGAATTTGTGCCAGAATTCGGATCAAATATGAATATAAATAAACGAAAATTATTGTATTCGTTCATATCAAAACTCATAAAGGCATAAATGACAATAACTTCAATGTATGTCAAGTTTTTCATTCTCCTTCATTTTATATCCTGTAGAAGATTTCCAACTACACTCTCAGAATAATTTGGTTAAGGTAGCAATTTAGAGGTTATCATAACCACACTAGAGCTTATTACATCCGAGTCAGAGTTGGTCTCAACCGAATTAGAGGTTGTGACAGGCGAATTGGAGTTTGTCACAGACGAATTAGAGGTTGTAGAACTGACTTAGAGGTTGTCACTAACGAATTAGGGGTTTTTAATACCGAACTAGAGGCTGTCACAGAGGAATTAGAGGATCAGGGTAAAATATAATGTGGCTCAAGTGTAAAGCCAGTTCAAGAAGCCTATGTCCTGTAATTACGCTGGTTATGCCCAAGACTATTTCTAAAATAAAATGATCTGGTACAAGGCGGAAAACTGCTTAGAGTCTTACAATACAAGTGTTCGAAATTCTCATGGTTTGGTCTAGGGACCTATATTGAGGAATATCATGTATGATAGGGTATTTGACCTTAAAATAGCGAAATGGGTGACAATTGTAGGACTTGCAGACGATGTGGCAGGTGACCATTTGAAGCATTAAACTATGGTTAGTGTAAACGAACCATTACCCAGCAGTACACAAGACTTTTACTTGTTTCAGCATTACACCTCAAGAAGGAATTGAGGAGACTATCTGGCTCATTGGGCTCATTGAAACGAATCTACATCTGCACTCACATATCTAATTGTTTGAAAAGAGGTTGTAGCAACCGCAAATTCGGTTGTCGCCCCCAAATTTGTAGTTGCTACAGCCGAATTGATTTTGTCACAACTGAATTTAATCCACACAACTAAAATTCGTTTGAAACAACTTTTTATAGGTTGTGAAAACCTTTAATGTGGTTGTGGCAACATCTAATTGTGGTTGTGGCAACCTCTAATGCAGCTGTGTTAACCTATAGTGCGGTTGTGACAACCTCTAATTCGGATGTGCTGTCATCTATTATGGTTGTGGTAACCTGTATATTCGGTTACAGTTAATTCGGATATTTTGTCTGTGGATGTAATTATGACAAATCGTTACACAATTATTCTACAAAAAGGATCTTGGGTAGATGATTCCCAAATAACGTGGGATTCACTGCTGTATTGCCTGGTATAAGACGGTTGGGAGATCAAGTATGAAAGCCTTTATCGAGGACCTAAATATTAAACAACACTTTCGCCTTCTTGACTATATTGTTGCTATTTTAGCAGATGTGAAGACCATGACGAAATGTGCAATGAGTTGGTTAAACAATATAGTGGACACAATGGTATTAAAGTTTTCACCGATAGCCAACCAGCGGTCAATCCGAAATCGCAACAAAGCGTGAGATAGGTAACAGTACCCCGTCGTTCCTAGAACGTACTCCAACCACCCACTGTCGAAAAGGAAAAGAAAGGGCAAACGATGTCAGTTGGATGGGTTAATGGAAGCCTTTGCAAACAATAAAGGGAACAATAACATTAATAATGGGAACAATAACTTACAATTGAATATGGAACGCATTAGAATGACAGAATATGCCAGCTGAGTCGAGTGAAAAAATGGTCAGAGGATTAATAAACTGTATTATGTGTATTGTATTATGTCCTGTATTCAAAAAGGGTGATCCGTGTGTCTGTTCCAACTATGGCGGTATCAGTCTTTTATCCATCGCGTATAAGGTCTTGTCGAGCGTATTATGTGAAAGACTAAAGCCAATTATTGAAAACCTGATTGGACCTTATCAGTGTGGTTTTAGACCAGGCAAGTCCACAATTCACCAAATATTCACGCTACGCCAAATCTTGGAAAAGACCCACGAAAAGCAAATCGATACATACCACCTTTTTGTCGATTGCAAAGCTGCTTTCGATAGCCCCATACGGGGAAAACTGTACAAAGCTATGTCTGAACTTGGTATTCCGGCAAAACTGATTCGCCTCTGTAGAATGACGCTGACCAACACCAAATCAGCAGTGAAAGTGGGGAAAGACCTCACTGAACCATGCTGTACCAAGCGAGGACTTAGACAAGGCGACACACTTTCGTGCAATCTCTTCAACATCTTAATGGAGTTAATAATTAGAAAGGCTGCTGGCATATGCTGACGACATAGACATCATTGGGCAAAACTTGCGAGAGGTTACTGCAGTATTTTCAAGAATCGAAAAGGAATCAGCGAAGGTGGGTCTTGCTGTTAATGAGGGCAAGACAAAATTTATGGTGTCAACGACTAGAGAATCCTCTCGACTTGGTCCGCACTTGAACGGTGACAACCGATTTGATTTTGAAGTGTTAGATGAATTTGTCTACCTTAGATCCGCCGTGGACAAGGACAACCACGTCAGCCTAGAGATAGATAGGAGAATTGTGCTTGCAAATAGATGTAATTTTGGGCTCAGCAAGCAGTTTAAGAACAAAGCCCTCTCTCGACGGACAAAAGTCCAGCTATATCAGACTCTCATTTTACCTGTCTTGGCATATGGCTCCGAAACTTGGGTCATATCGCAAGCGGATGAAAAACACCTGGGAGTTTTCGAGAGAAAAATTATCCGTAAAATATATGGTCCTTTTAGGGAAAATGGCGAGTACCGACGTCGCTGGAGCGCAGAGCTATATAATCTCTATTCTGACGTGGACATAGCTAGAATCAAAGTGGGCCAATTGCGGTGGCTAGGCCATGTTATCAGAATGGATGAAGATGCGCCAGCGCGAAAGGTTTTGATAACGTACCCGATGGAAGCAGGATAAGTGGACGACCAAGACTCCGCTGGAAAGACCAGGCAGAAGAATCCCTCCGTATCCTTGGTGTTACCAACTGGCGAGAAAAGGCAAAGGATAGAACTAGTTGGAAGAATATGTTAAAATTTGTTTTATTTGTTTGTCTAATTAATATGTGTAAGACGTCTGACCTCATGAGGTTGAAAGATAGTCAATAAAAGTAAGTAAAGATTAATAAAACTAGAGAACATCCAAGTTAGATGACTCAGGGGTTTCTGAATGGACTCTCTACTCTGAGATCACATCTACAGTGAGTTAAAGCAGTCGGAGTAAGGCAATGCGGGGTGTGTCAGGAAGACATCGTAATGATGAAAAACTTTATTTTATCAATATCTCACATTCGCGAGAGTATGACTCAAACAACACTCCGATGACACAATACGCACACGCTGAAAGATTTTTATTTTTTTTTTTGGTTTGGATGCAAATATAACGTGTTTGTAGCTTGTCGCAAATATAGTATACTTGTGTCCAAACACACTGTGTTTGCTATTCAATATAACATGTTTGGGACACAATGATTAATAGGTATTTGTGACCCAAATGTGGTTTTGTTTGTTGAAAACTGTTGAAAATAAAATAGTGACAAACGCAAAAAGCAGCAGATCTTCAATTCTCGAAAATAATGCTTGCAAACATGTACATGGTTCCTGTAATATGTTGCTGTAATATGCAGGGTACAGTTTGAATCATTTCAGAAGAATGGATTTCGTACATGTTTTGGGGCTTATTCATAAAAGGTTGTGAGAGATTTGAGAGAAGTTTTTTGCATAATAAATCAACTCTCAAACCTCTCAGAACTTTCTATGAATAACGCCATTAGATATTTCCCCAGATATAAGTTATGAAGCGAATATTCAATGTTTCTGTTCCAAATACAGCTATACCTACCGAACTAAAATATTTAAAAACCTTATCTGAATACTGTTAACGCTATTGGCTACAATTCCTCCCAATTTCACTTAATTATGTCCTGCACTTAGGCAATGGGCCCCCACTGTGCCTATGGGTATACATATGCAAATGTGTAGCTCGAGTAACTAGATACTAGATGGATAGCCGCATGGAGTGGATGAATGGTTAACATGTTTAAAATGGGAAAAACTGTTCCTGTGGTTGTGTTGCCAGTCTCAATATTATTACTGTTGTTGTTGCTGTGATTATTGTTGTTTTACGTTTTGAAAAACAAAAACCAATAAATCTCGACAACAGCACAACAGAGTATAACCAACTGACTGACTACATACGGAGTCCGATGGCGTTACTCTTTACCAATCAAGTCTTTTTGCTGCAACATGATGGTTTTCATGAAAATTCATTGAAACCCGCAGTATGTTATAGTCCGCATCGACCTATTCTTCCTACTGCTCATCTGCCTATGGACCCAGCCATCCGTCCTGCCATCCTTGCGTGTATTTAGTACTTGCCGCTTTGCGCCCTGATTGTGCTTGTGTGTTCTCTTGCCGATGCACACAGAGATGGGGGGCGGTGGATAATGCGTGTGCCAGAACGCATTTAAAATCTTAATTGGTTTCTGTTGTTTGCTTATTATAACTGCCACTGTCACAACAACGAGAAGCCGGAGCAGAAGAGCCGAGAATACGATAATTTTTATTGTGATTTTGTTTAAAATTTTCATTTTGTCCTTTTTATTGAGCGACTACGAGTACGATACATACATGCCGGTGCTTTTATGGCATTCTTTGCTTGAGTTCACCCGGAATGGCGGAGATTTCATCAATATGGCGGTGCCGGCGAAGACTTTGTATCTTACTCCAACTCTGTGGAGGATGATGAAGGTGACAATGGCTATATTGATGATGATGATGGTGTGATTGTCGTTTTGTTGGGCATTTTGTTTTTAGTCTCCTTTGGTTGATGCGACGCCAATCACTTCCACATTTTATTTGATTTCCCTTTCAAATACTGCATTTTATGTTGTGGCGTGAATTGGTTTTTCATGGTTTCTCTTGATGTTTCAGTTTCGCCCTCAGCTTTTTACCCGGTTGTCTGTTTGTCCGTCCGCAAGTCTCTCCGGTGTACATTCATCCGTACTTTATGTTCATTAATTACACCTAAATGGTTGCTTGTTCGAATAGCCAGGCAAGAGGGGGCGTCATTTTATGTACAAAAGATTACAACAAATTTGGTCATGTGAAATTTTAAGGTCTAACAAAAAGTTTACTGCCAATATCCCTTTATAAACCTTTTGCAAAAAGGGTTGCGTTTTGCGACGCCATAACATAAAATTATCTCAAGATTAAATCTCTTTTGGATGAATGAAACAGTTTAGAGGGAATTCATTTATGGCCCTTTAAGATGACAAATAATTTGATAGATAATTCGAGGGAATAGTAGAAAAAGACTCAAATTTTTCAAAGATCATGGCAGTGTTTCCAGGGTGTACATAACCATAGATAATACACAATTTCTCCTAAACGAAATACGCAAATTTTTCTAAGGAATACGTTTGACTTATTTAATAGGAAAGATGAAACACATTTCCTAATCCTAACAAGATACTTGCAAAAGGGGAAAAACGTTTGGATGTTCTTTGCCGGGGAAAATTACTTTTGCCGCAAAAATAGTTCGTTTGCTACGTAGACTCATCGTTGACCGCAATAGTTGTAAAATTCATTTGTATGGTTGTAAACGAACTACTATTACCGGGCCGAACTTACAGAAAGGCAACCTAGGCAGTTGCCCCGTTTTTGAGAACAAAATTAGTGTATGTTCGATCGACCAACTCCCAAGTGGCGCAAAAGTATCCTAACAATCGTAGGCCCATCACACAAATCACATAGCAGATGAGATAAACGTTGCCGACATTTGGAAAACAACAAAATTCTAAAAGGCGAAACTTTTAAGCGATAGTTTTTTTCCCCACACAAACATAAATTTGTGACCGTCGTTGGTGCATCTGGTTAACGGGAGGCACGCTTTCACGCAAGATAGAGGGATTTTAAGACAGATCAAACTATCAGGGTATGTTTTAAGTACACACTGAAAAACCTGTCTTTTTCTTGTTTGGGTGCAAATATAAAGTGTTTGTAGCAAATATACTATACTTGTACTCAAACACATTGTGTTTGCTATTCAATATTACATGTTTGAGACGCAATGATTAATATGCTATAATTTATGTTTATTGGACCCAAATGTGGATTTTTTTTGTTGAAAACCGCTAAAAACAAAAACGAGGCAGATAGATAACAAGAGACAACAAGTCAGCAAATCTTCAATTCATGAAAACATGCTTGCAAACATGAACATGTTTCCTGCAATATGTTGCTGGGGCGCTTATTTTTCAGCGTGTACTGTTTGACATATTATCGCGGGAAGACATTGCCCGGTACAGTGTATACAAATTATTCATCTGTATTACGAAAATCATCGTTTTACGAGGAATGGGTTACGTGTGCATAGTGTGCCCTATGGCCCATATAAACGGCCTACCGAACGAACTACTAGGGCGGATCTATAAGTCCGTGACTTTTCGAATGAAACACAGTTATTTTTGCAAACAAAAAAAAAATAATTTTTCGACATAATCTCCTTTAGCTCAATACACTTAGTCCAACGTTTCTCCAATTTTTGTATCCCTTCCAAAAAATAGAATTTTTCGAGGTCCATAAAATAGGCATTTGTTTGATCAATAATTTCATCGTTGGAGCTAAATATCTTTCAACCGAGCCATTTCTTTAGGTTTGGAAATGGAAAATAGTTACTGGGGGCTAAATCCGGAGAATATGGTGGATGAGGTACCAATTCGTAGCCAAATTCATGTAATTTCGTCATTGAGACTAAGCACGTGTGCACCCGTGTATTATCTTGATGAAAAATAACTTTTTTCGTGGCCATATGGGGTCGTTTTTTTTAAATCCTCGTTAAATCGGTCCAATATGTCGGCATAATATTCGCCGTTCATTATTTTTCCCTTCTGAAGGTAATCGATGTGGATTATCTCGCGTGCATCCCTAAAAACTGTTGCCACACCTTATTCGCCGACCAACTTTCCTTGGTCTTCTTCGGAGCCGGTTTACCCGGAGAAACCCATTGTTTAGATCCAGGATCCATGTTTCATCCACGCCGCAAAACCTCTTTCGAATTGCGATTAAATAACTCCAAACAATCCTTTGAAGTTGTCACACAATTATGTTTATGGTCAATTGAGAGCAAACGCGGCACCCATCTTGCAGACAGCTTTCTTAAACCAAACTGATCATTTAAAATCGAAACCACACAGCCATATGAAATGCCTATGGCATCAACAATCTCACGCACTTTTACTCTTCGATCGGCCATCACCATATAGTGGATTTTTTCCACATTTTCGGATGTATTGTCCTCAATTGGCCGTCCAGAATGTTCAGCGTCATTTGTACTTGTGCGTCCACAACGAAAGTCAGTAAACCACTTTTTTACCATTGAAATCGATGCTGCAGAGACCCCATAGTACTCGTATTTATCAAGCTTTTCCTTGGTTTGATTGACGGTTTCTTTTCGCAAAAAATAATGTTTAATGAGCAATCGAAATTCACTTTTTTCCATTTTTGAAAAAAATTTACGAGGTTGTATGTTTTGAACAGCTGTTAAAAGCAAAGTAAATGACCGAACTTGCTCAAAATTTCAAATAACTACGAAGGCAATTCGAAAAGTCATGGTTTTATCGATCCACCCTCGTATTCGATACACAAAAGACGAATTTGAAACCCAATTTTTATTTTTGAATAATATGCGAAGAAATGTATATCCAGCACATAGTGACGATAATTACCGCCGGCGTTGCTTAACGTACACACTGAAAAATCGGTACTTTTATTGTTGTTTGGATGCAAATATAACGTGCTTGTGGATTGTCGCAAAAATAGTATAATTGTGTCCAAACACATTGTGTTTGCTATTCAATATTAAATTTTGGAGACACAGTGATTAATAGGTTATAATAGATGTTTTTGTTACCTAAATGTGGCTTTGATAGCTAAAAACTGCTAAAAACGAAAACGTGACAGTCAACAAAGGAAAAAATATGCGGCAGATCTTCAATTCACAAAAACAATGCTTGCAAACATATACATGTTTCCTGCAATAGCTGATGGGGCCGGTTTTTTTTAGCGTGTATGCAACAACTTGACGTATTTTATATAAGGCTTTTTGTTCAATAGTCTACAAAATCCAACTCCGACAAAAATTGAAGCAGGTCGACATTCCAAATCAGCACCGTTTCAGTCTTTGGACACTTTTTTCGACCAAAATTTCGTTCAGCGATAAGGCCAAATATAACGTGTTTGTGGATGCAAATATAACGTGTTTGTGGCTTGTCGCAAATATGGTATACTTGTGTCCAAACACATTGTGTTTGCTATTCAATATTACATGTGATTAATATGCTATAATATATGTTTTTGTGACAAAAACGTGGCAGACAACTAAGAAACATAAATGCAGCAGATCTTCAATTCATGAAAACAATGGTTGCAAATATACATTTGGTTACTGCAATTGTTGCTTGTCCTGTTTTTAGCGTGTAAATGCATTTTTTGTAAAAATAACTGAAAAACATGAAATTTCACTTTTTCAAACATTAATTTTTTCCAACTCAGATTTGGAATTCTTATGGCCGGTTTCACAATTGAAAATTCTCCATTTAAATTGACTTTAAATGGCCGATAGTTGTCATTTAATATGAAAATTTGCTGTGAGTTTTGAAATAACGGGGGTGAAATTCGACCTTAGAGTCGATGGAATTTTGTAAAACGTTCACCATTTAATAAATTGATTCAGCTTAATCTGAACCAACATAATGTTCGGGAATTAAATAAATGAATGAATTTAGAGTTTAAATTATATTTGCTCGTTAATCAAAGATCAGATTTTCAACTCAAAAATTGGGCCTTAGTGTTATCAGTGACGTGAGTGCGAATGAGTATGATTTCAAATTTCATTTCAATATCAAAATTCACCCTTCTATATATAATAGGCGTGTTTTCGTTACAAGCTAGCTGTTATCTCTTGCTTGCTAGTAATCAAAACGCCAAATTAGCGATAAATTAGTTGTGTTTTGGTTACAAGCAAGCGATTATCGCTTGCTAAGTTGCAAAGAAAACGGCTTTTTAGCGAGAAGTCATTTTATTCAAAAATATGAAAAATGGTTAAAAACGGTAAAAGATGTCAAACTTGTTTTGTTTTAAACTTAGCGAAAATGAATCTCGTCGCTAAGTTCTCGCTAAGTCTTCGCTAAGTGCTTCATACAAAACATGTGAATATATAAGCAAGCGGTGTAACCAAAACATGCTTATTATTGTAGTATATATAATTGTCTTGCTATATCGCATGGTTTGTAGTTATTCTTGTATATATGTAGATTCTTCTCCTTGCCTTTGAACTCACAATAATGGCATCCAAGATGGGTTTCCTGATGTTTTTCATACTATCAACTTTGTGCCTGTTTAAAATCGAAATATATATAGTCGCTCTGCTCTAATGTCTGGTGTGTATGTATTCTTGCAAATGTGTATATTCTTCTCCTTGTATTTTAACTTACAAAAACGATTTCCAACACTGTTTTTGTAATTTTTTCAAACTGGCAACTTTATGCCTTTATAAGACTGAAATGGAAGCGGTATTTTCAACTGCTGCTTAATGTCGCTTAGCTCTCTATAGAACATAAGTGATAATGTAAGCAAGCGGTGTAACCAAAACACGCCTAGTAACTTTGGAAAAATATTCTAAAGCTCTATGACTGCTCTCGCGATAATCATATAAAGTAATTGCCATTCAGCTTGTTAGTTTCCGTCTGTCTCTAACACTGCAATGTATTTAAGATTCTATTATTTAATGTAATTAATTCAGTGACGAGTTTGCTAGCGTCTCTGTGTACGATAGATGCCTGATTAGATGAAACCACTTGGAGTAACGTAATCCATTTTTCGCTGTACAATATAATTTGCCTTATGTAAATTAAATACATATTCTATGTATGCATTCATCAAGTAAATATATGTATATATTTACTTATGTACTTTATATACATTTATATACTCGTATTATGTAAAATGTTGTATTATTTGAATTCGATTTACTTTGTTTTCCTCTCCATTTCATTTCCAGGAAAAGGTCTAAGGGTTATTTCTATTTTCAGATAATGCAATCAAATTAAAAAAAAAATTGAACTAAAAATCTATTTTATTTCATCCAGCTGCCAGACAAGAATCTGGGGATATTTAAATGTCCAATATAAGGCAACATATACATTTATACACATATGAGTGCATATTAAAAAAGTATAAAATTTTTTGTGTTTTTTTTCAAGTAAACATAAACTTTGCTTAACTTTCACATCGAATGAATTGATTTGAAATTTATGTTGTCTTAAATTACACAGTGCAACACGAAAAAATATAACCACCACTACATGATAAAAGACCAAAAAAAAAAAGAAGACCCGTGTCTCCCAGTTTTGCCCAAAGTCATGCACTTTTTTGTATGGGCCCCCAAAGATTGGGGCCTCGGTGTCATTTTTGCAAAAAAGTGATCATTTTGTCAGGCTCATATCTTGCAAACCGTTCGGAATTTTGATGTACTCTCTGAGGGAAAGTTGTAGCTCTTGTCATAAAGAACATACAAATGACTTAAAAATTTACAGACAGTGAATTTTTTTACTTTTTTACTTACCTATGCGCTACCTAAACAGTGTTAAGAACGCAATGGTGTGTAAGTTTGTTATACATTATGGTAACATACGAGGGTTGAGAACGAATTTTTTCGGTGTGTACTCCCACATTAATATTCATCGGCCTGATGTTCTTGCTCTATGTGAAACCCAGGTGCGTGAGGATTCTGATCCACAGGATTTTCACGTTCCAGGGTACTACACTCTATCCCTTTTTGTTTCCCACAGAGGCCTTGTGGTTTATGTGAAAAATTGCATAGTGTTTCAGAGTCAGAGACATTTCGACTCACAAGATTTAACTCTCTCTTTGGGTTAAATGCAAGATTGGAATACATGTCTTACATTTCGGATTTCTTTATAGAATTTCTAATGCGGGAAGGGAGGTATCCTTTAATATTGGGGAATTATCCGGACAGTGAAATCGCTGTTGCTGGTGACTTCAATGTCCATAATTCCTCCTGGTTAACGCATTCGAGCCATACAACTACGGAGGGTCAATACGCTGAGCTCTTCGCCGCTCATAATGACTTAACGCAATTGGTGAATGAACCGACGCACATTCCGTGTGTTCAAGGGCACAACCAGAATTTACTTGACCTCTTTTTAACTTCGCACCCTGAAAAGTACGAAGTTAACACGCTTGCACCTCTTGGTAATTCGGATCACTGTATCATTTCAGCGTCCTTTTCATATTCAGCTCTTCGTCTCGCTTCAAACACAGTCCCGAACCGAAACATTTTTATCTACGAAGAGGTACGTTGGGCTGAGCTCAACAAGTTTTATCAGCATTTTAACTGCAAGCTTTGTTTTCTGGACAATGACATAGATGCTGCTGCTGAAATGATCGAGAAGATAATTTTGATTGGTATGAATTCATTCATTCCGACGAAAATTATTTCGGTTCAACCATTGCTGTCAGATCCAAAGAGGATGCGTTCAGATACTGGCGTTCTAATAAAAACGTTAATACTGAACTGCTACGCAAACAAGCAAGATCCAAGTGTGTCAAAGTACTTCGACGAGAAAAGTTTCTTCACGAACAGCGTATTCGTGCTAAAGTCCTTTCTTTCCCTAGTGGAAGTAAGAGCTTTTGGTCATTTGCAAGAAGAATAAAGGGTAGTTCTTCCTCTATCCCAACTCTTCTTAAATATGACATAACATTCACTGAACCGGTTGATAAAGCTAACCTCTTGGCTGAAATGTTTGCAAGGAACTCTTCCTTGCCGGATAGCAATCAACCACTCCCCGTGATCAATTACGTATCTTGTTCCATGCCCAAGATATTTTTTCGAACGCGAGGAGTTAAAAAGGTTCTTGCGAATCTCGTAGTAAATAAATCCCCGGGCCCGGATCGCATATCAGCACTGGTCTTGACTAGGTGCTCTTCGACGCTGGCACGTCCACTGCGCAACCTTTTCAACCTTGCATACCGTGCAGGTATCTTTCCGGCGGGTTGGAAGGTTGCTAATGCCCAGCCAATCCCTTAAAAAGGTGATGCAAGTAACCCTACAAATTACCGCCCAATTGCAATTTGTTCTGCGCTCTCGAAGGTTATGGATAGCATGGTTAACCACCATCTAGTGAAATATCTTGAGTCCAATAAACTTCTTAACGATCGGCAGTATGGCTTCCGTAGAATGAGTTCTACTGGAGACCTGATGGCATTCCTTTCGGAACAGTGGAGTCGATCCATCCACCGGCTTGGTGAGAGTAAGGTAGTGGCTCTTGATATTTCCAAGGCCTTTGACAGAGTATGGCACGATGCACTCTTGTCAAAGCTCGCTGCTTTTGGTGTCGCTGATAATTTCACTCGGTTTATATCGAGTTTTCGCAGAGATCGCACTATTCGAGTTGTTGTAGATGGGGTTTCATCCGACGAGCATAAATTCACTGCAGGTGTACCACAGGGCTCTGTTCTTTCTCCTTCTCTTTTTCTTATTTTCATTGACGATCTCCTTGGTCAGACTGGTAATCTACTCTTTTGCGGATGACAGTAATCTCTGTCATTCTTATTCATTCGACCATAGGCCAAGTCTTCAAGAGATTGAAGTCAAACGCCGGACGATGAATGAAACACTCGGCCGGGATCTGGTGTCCATTGTTGATTGGGGTCGAATGAATAGAGTAGATTTTAATGCGGGTAAGACCCAGTGTTGTTTGTCGTCGCATAAGCGTATTGCTGACCCAGGTGTGTCGTCATTGTCTATGGACGGTGTGGATATTGATGAATCAGACGCTCTTGATGTTCTGGGCATGAAAATACAATGTGATGTCCGTTGGGCAAAACATGTATTTGAAGTGTCGAAAGATGCATTCAAGTGTCTGGGCTTTTTAATGCGGTGCAAGAAATACTTCACTCCATCTGATCTTCTCAATATCTACACCACCTACATCAGGTCTAAGATGGAGTATAACTCCGATATATGGGCAGGTGCTCCTAGGACCTCTTTGGAGCTTCTTGACCGTGTCCAGAGGAGAGCGACGGTGTTAATAGGGGACAGTGGGGTATCCAACTCTATTGTCTCCCTTGAGCATCGTCGAAATTTGGGTTGCGTGTCGCTGTTCTATCGATATTTCCACGGTATGTGTTCCTCGGACATCCGTCAACTTATGCCAGACGTGAAGCTATTTAACCGAAGCACGCGCCTTTTCAGGAACTCTCATCCGTTTTTTTTATCGAGTGACCGGTTGACCGCACTACACACTATAGAGAAAATTCGTTCTTCAGCCGTACAGTCCGTATGTGGAATATACTTCCGACCAGAGTATTTCCCACCAATTGTGACATACATACAAAGATTCAAGGCAAATGTCAACAGACACTACTCCCTCTTTCCACCCTCCACTTCCACAATTTTCCTTCGCCAACACAATGCACTGCATGTATAGGGGGCATACCCTGAGTATTGGTTTGATAAAAAAAAAAATGTCTTTTCGTTTTTTTTTTTTACAAAAATGTAACTCCAATTTGTCGCTGAAGTTGATCTATTCCTACTCCAGCAACATATTTGTTCGAATAAATAATGTACTATTAAGCGGTAGATGGCGCTGTACTTCGAATTTCATTTTCAAACTTAAAAACATCAATGAAAATTGAACCCATTTGTGTTAAAAGACGCATTATAAAACGTTATTTTATCTGTAGAATCTTTTAATAGCAAATATGTTTAAATACATTAACATTTTTTAATATTCAAAATACAACCCTGGGTGTGACATTTATGACATTTGAATCATGATGCAACTAATAGAGGTTGTGTTATAAGAACAACTTAAATGATTTGCTTTTCCTTCTGTTCATTATATGAAGAATCAAATTCAAATGTATTTGGTTTTTGTAATTTCTGGCTTAGTTTTATTCTTGACATACATTTGTGTTAACCTGGACATGAGATGTTTGTTCTAACAGGTGATGCCAGTATTACGGCCAATATATCAAGGCGACAATAACATATATTTTGTTTTCGTGTCAAAGTTAACAAAAATGTTTGTCAACAATAAAAGTAAGCCAGAAATTACAAAAACCAAATACATTTGAATTTGATTCTTCATATAATGAACAGAAGGAAAAGTAAATGATTTAAGTTGTTCTTAAAACACAACCTCTATTAGTTGCATCATGACTCAAATGTCACACCCAGGGTTGTATTTTGAATATTAAAAAATGTTAATGTATTTAAACATATTTGGTATTAAAAGATTCTACAAATAAAATTACGCTTTATAATGCATCTTTTAACACAAATGCGTTAAATTTTCATTGATGTTTTTAAGTTTGAAAATGAAATTCGAAGTACAGCGCCATCTACCACTTAATAGTACATTATTTATTTGAACAAATATGTTGCTGGAGTAGGAATAGATCAACTTCAGCGACAAATTGGAGTTGCATTTTTGTAAAAAAAAACCGAAAGGCCATTATGTAAAATTCTGTGTGTGAGAACGAGATAGCACGAAAAACGAAATTGTCGCTTGCATTGTGAATGCGGCTTAACGTGCAGATTTTCATTTTGTATGAGTTAACGTGTATAAGTTAAAAAACGCACCTATTATATTTTTTTTCAAGTAATCTCGAACGATCCAATTCATTATTTGGCCCTACCTGTGTGATGGTCTTGCATTTTTTACCTCCAGACTGTCTGTTGTTCGTTTGCCTGAGAACTTGGAACAGAAGGAAAAAAGAGAAATTTTAGGGGAAAAGATTCTTCCTATTATTGCTTATTGCTTATATAAAAGAGGAATTCACATGCAGGAAAAAGGGCCAGAAAAAAATAGTGAATGTAAATGAAAACTGAAAAAGAGAACATGAACAATTTAATACCATTATTAACAAAATGTATCTAGAAAAACGGAATACATTAAGGACAATGTACTATAAAAGATGCTTGTGGAAATGAGAAGTGTTATCAGCAGTTTCTTTCGAGTGAAACAAATAAATCACAGTCGATTTTGTGGTTTATTAGAACAACATGGAGATAAAAGAGTCATTTTGTTAGAGTCATTGCTTGAATTTTGCATAACAATTGACTGAAATATATTTAGGGAAATAATAAATTATTTTCCTGAATCTGGCTACTCTGATTCTTGTCACATTTGTGCTAAAGGACCTTAGGGCAGTGTCCTCAAAATATTTTTGTTTTGTAAATTCTGTAACAAAATATATACATACAAAACAATATTTTTTAATGATCTTTTATTATACTTGCAACAATATATTTTCCAAATCTTTAAGATATTTACAAAAAAACCAAACGTTTCCATAAAATTGTTAACAAATTTCCTCTTTAACAAGCACAAAACGTTTTATAGTCCTTATATCGAATCCCTTTGTAAATTATGTGAGACATAAAATAAAAAAATACGCCACCACTTGAAATTGTACGAACTATTTATACTCGGATATGGGTAGACATGATGTCGCCCAAAAAATGTCTCTATTTAGCAAACTTCCACCCTTAAATTGTGCACCCAAACAATCAACAACGACGACAATAAAGTTACCGGGAACACATGGCATCATCCACTTTTGGTCATAAAATTAATATAACCAAAATTTATAGCATTTTTATGCAATCACCCTCCCCTCATACTTGAGATTTCATTGAGGTGTAAAGTTTAAAAACAATATAAATAAAAAATTTTTTGCTAAAATTTAACAAACATGCTTTCAAAAATGGGTACCTTTAGGAAAAATTTTGGAATTAAATCACAAAACTAACAAATAATATAAAATATACACAAACATTGAAACTATTCCCATGAGACAATTATTAATACAATGTAAAACGAACCATGTTCTTCCAAACATATGTATAGTGGTTTGTAAAGATTTTATAATTGTGTGCAAACATATTGAAAAATTTATTTATATAAATCAATTTTTTTGTTTCATGTTTGGATGCAAATATAATCTTTATTTGAGTCCAAACACATTGTATTTGCTATTCAATATTATATGTTGGAGATAAAGGGTCCGCCATCTAACGTTTTTTTCAACTAGTGCTTATTTCGTGAATGGTAACACTTAGCTGATGTCTGATTTGACAGATAATTAGTTTTATCCTTCCGCTGAACGAATATGGTTGTGTATACGCTTGAACAACGCTGGGAAATATGGAAAAAATGGGCCTGCGATCGACTTACAGAAGATGCCGATTTTGCCAAAAAAATCATCTTTTCAGATGCAGCTCATTTTGATCTTGGCGGGTATGTAAACAAGCAAAATTGTCGCATTTGGGGCACAGAAAACCCGCACGCATACATTGAAAAGCCGATGCACCCAAAACGAGTCACTGTTTGGTGCGGATTTTGGTCCAGAGGCATAATTGGGCCATTTTGCTTCGAAAATGAGCAAGGAGTGGCCGTTATAGTCAATGGCGATTGTTATCGGGCCATGTTGAACGAATTTTTGTTCACAAGAATTGAAGAGGAGGATATTGGCAACATTTGGTTTCAACAGGACGGCGCTAAGTGCCACACAGCCGAAGCTACACTCGATGTTTTGCGCCCTGTTTTTGAAGAACGCATTATCAGCCGCAGAGCTGATGTCGTTTGGCCACCTCGGAGCTGCGATTTGACACCGTTGGACTATTATTTGTGGGGTGCCCTCAAGGATAAGTGTTACGCCGACAAGTCAGAGATAATTGACGCTTTAAAGGACAATATTCCTGAAGCCATTGGTGAAATACAGCCGCACACAATCGATAATGTGCTAAAAAATTGGACCGATCGTGTAGGCTACTGCATGGCCAGCCGAGGCAGCCATTTGACTGAATTTATTTTCCATTATTAACCGGAAGGATTGTACTTTCAAATAAAAGAAGAAATTTTAGAAAATATTCAGTAGTTTTTTTTATAGCATTTTAAAAAAAAAAAGTTATTTGGCGGACCCGTTACAATGATTAATATGTTATAATATAAGTTTGTGTGACCCAAATGTGGCTTTATTTGTTGACAACTGCTGAAAACAAAAACGTGACAGAAAACAAAAAAACAAAAAGCAGCAGATCTCCACTTCATAAAAACAATGCTTGCAAACATATACATGGTTCCTGCAATATGTTGCTGTGGCTCAAAGTGGGACCTCTCGCATATGAAAAAACTTGAAAGATGAAAAAACTTGAAAATCTTTTAGAAAATCTTTTTTATGAATTTTTATGGAGACTTATTTTGCAGGCCACCTATAGGGACCATCTTTGCAGGCGTTCGACAAAAGTTATTTTTTAGTAGACGCTAAATAAATTTGGCCTCTGTAACATATTTTGTTTGTATATGTATGAAACACTCTCCAAATATTCATATATTTGCAAGTTCCAAACTCAGTTATATTTAAATGCAAACTTTAGCATGTTTACTTGCAAGCATGCACACTTTTACGTGGAACTGTATGCACATTTCATCCCCAACATCCATATTCTTACGTAGAAAGGCATACCAAGTATTGACGACTGAATGCATGAAACTAAAGCGCAACAGATCAGCCAACATAAGAAACACTCAATATAAAGGGTTATCCATTTCGTGGTTTCAAAAGTATAGGGCTGGAATTCGACATCTGTCAAACTAAGATGTTAAACCAATTTTATTTCTTTTCAGTTGAAAGTCTGACATTGACGAAAATGGACCGCTTAACCATCACACACACAACGCATAAAAATTATTAAAACCTACTACAAAAATGGTGATTCTAGCACAGCCACATATCGTACTTTAAGAGGAGTTTATGGTTTACATAATCGTCCAACTACGCAAGCAATTGGCAAAATTGTGAAGAAATTTGAAGAGACTGGAGCGGTTACAGATATTGTAAAGGTCCAATTAGTCTTGACGGTTGACGGTAAACGGTTGACGGTAGATGGTTGACGGTAAGCGATCAGCTGTTTGAGTTGGGGTTGCATTTTGCATGTGTTAGAGAGAAACAACTAAAATTTACGGTTTACGACGGTAGACTTCTGCAGGTTGCAGAATCCACCGTCAACCGTCAGCCGTTAATACCGATCAGCTGTTATTGTTATTGCTTTTACTTCGACATTTTGTGTGCTGCAATACACAATTACACAGCAACCACAATTTTCTTTTTATTTATCATTTTTTTATTTGACACAATCACTTTTTAACACAAAACTCATGCTTGCAAATTATATTGAGTACAAATGCTCTTCGATCATTTTTTTTTTGTATTGTTTTGTCTTTCTACCGTCTAACCGTCATAACTAACCAATATTGAGTAGAACGTCAACCGTCTACAGTCGACCGCCAAGACTAATTGGACCTTAAGGCCTGTGCATCATCGTTTCGCTCGTTCTGCTGAAAATATCGCTGCTGTAAGTGAAAGAGTTGCCGAAGACCCGAATGTGTCGATTCCTCGTCGTTCTCATGAATTAGGACTATCTTACGGCACATTATGGCGTATTTTGCATTTGGATCTACACCTACATCCATATAAAGTCCAGCTCACACAACAACTGAAGCCAGCTGACCATTCACAACGTCGTAGATACGTGGAATGGGTGCTTGAACAACAGGCGGTGGACGGCGATTTTTCAAACAAAATTTTCTTCAGCGATGAAGCACATTTCTCACGCGGTGGGTATGTTAATAAACAACATTGTCGTATTTGGGGTTCTGAGAATACTCAAGTAATTGAAGAGAGGCCATTACATCCAGAAAAAGTCACTGTTTGGTGCGCTCTTTTGTCCGAAGGTGTGATTGGACCTTAAAAATAAATAAATGGTTTCCTATTACATCCTATGAAGGAATCGGGGAGAGCTTCTCACAACCAGTGAGCTGTGCGCTTTCTAGTTTTATACTCACTGGTTGATTGGGACCTACAGTTTTACACCGGTTCCGAACGGTATTTTTGAGAAGCATTTTCATGGCTAAATACTCGATAGTGTCGCCGTCACTATGCGAGGTGACCGCCGTCGAAAGAAATTTTAAGGTGGTCAGAGCGGGGATCGAACCCAGGATCTCAAGTACAAGAGGCGCGCACACTACCCATTGCACCACCGACGGCCATTGGACCTTACTTCTTCGAAAACGATGATGTAACGACTGTCACCGTCAATTCGGAGCGTTATGGTCATATTATAACCGACTTTTTTTTGCTTCAACGAGACGGTGCCGCATGCCACACAACTCGAGCGAATATGGCTTTATTGCAAGAGATATTTCCTGGCCGCGTAATTTCTCGTCGTGGCGATATCAACTGGCCACCAAGATCATGCGATTTGACACCATTAGACTTTTTTTGTGGGGCTACGCGAAAGACCGTGTTTATGCAGATAAACCTTTAACTCTTGAGCACTTAAGAACCAACATTCGTCAAGTTATGGCTGAGATACCGCTCAATATGTGTCAAAAAGTGGTCGAAAATTACCTCAAAAGAATCAATGCTTGCAACACTTCGCGTGGTGGTCATTTAAATGATGTAGTGTTTCACACTTAATGTCAACGTTCAAACTTTATAATAAAAAAGAAATATCATGAAAAAAAATATTTTATATGTCTTTTATTTACGTTTACTTGTGAAACCGCAAAATGGATAACCCTTTATTTACACACTCATTCAGGTACTCGTATATGTTTGAATCACGGACTGAAAGAATAATGCAAAAATATAGTTGTACATTTACAATAACATTAACTTAGGCTGAGAACAATCCCTCTTTGTCCCTCTTATTATTTTGCTATCGACAGAGCATAGTGGCAAAAAAATTAAGCAAACAGTGAACCACACACAGCTGTGTTTGTATCGCAAACATAGTTGTATTTCAATCACAAACACATATATTATAATATAGTAATCATTGTGTCTCAAACATGTAATATTGAATAGCAAACACAATGTGTTTGGACACAAGTATACTATATTTGCGACAAGCTCCAAACACACGTTGTATTTGCTTTCAAACAAGAAAAAATACAGATTTTTCAGAGTGTAGGTCTTCTAATAAGAGGCTTACCAGTGGAAGCGATAACGGAAGGCATTGTGCTTCAATCCTAAAAAAAAATTGTCTCCCATTACATCCCATGAAGGAATTGGGGAGAGCTTCTCACAACCAGTGAGCTGTGCGCTTTATAGTTTTATACTCACTAATCCTAGCCTATATTAATTTCACATGGGTATGGAATGTTGCGGCCATGTATTGTAGCTCCCCACGGAAGTCTACCAGATGACCTAAGTAGTAAATGCCTTACTTTTAACCGTTGGACAAAATCTTCCAAATTAACTTTGGTCGAAGGATCGATCCACTGGAATATTGTCGGATTTAGAAAAGTTCAGAGAATAGGAATACGACTCTTGATCGCTGGAAAATTATCCCACAGTGATGTCGTTGGAAAATGTAGCCCAAATTAACATCGGACAAAGAATCCACTGTAATGTTATCGGATCGGGTACAGATGGGAGAAGACGACTATTTATCGAGGACCTACATATTAAGCATCATTTTCATCTTCCTAAAGATGGCAAACGAGCCTAGAATGTGTGACATGGCCAAACAACGATATGGACCACACTAGCATAGACATCCAAACAAACTTCAACTTAGTAGATTGAAGGTGGTTGTATCTGGACACTACACTCTGAGGGCTCATATGTATATATGGAATTTGACAAGGTGACACAAAAGTATAAAGTGCGACTACGGAAACGTCGGCACTTTTATGAAAAACATACGCAAAAACTCAACTGTTTGATAGACGGAAGCAAATCAAAAATTTTCCAACAATTTTATATTTAAGCTTATACCTTCGCCAATATATATGGCTCTCATCGGATTAGAAAGTGTGCCGATTTGACCAACTGGCCCAATTTTAAAGGTTCAGTTATATCAAAAACATCCCAATCTTTTACAATACTGGCAAAACCAAGAGCTGCCAATTTAACTCTTCTGTTGTGCCGCAGTCTTCGATAATTTGGTCTCGGCGCGGAAATTGGTTGGCTAAATTGGTCTAAGCATCCGGAAATGTTAATTTAATCCGGAAAATGTTAATGTAAATAAAAATGTTAATGAAATAAAAGAAATTTTAATGAATAAAATGAAAATAAAAATGTTAATGAAATGTTAATTTAATCTCAAATTGGTTGATGTAAACAGCAGAGATTAGGCATCAAATTTATCGCTAACCTGGCCACGATAGACGGCGGTCTAAATGCGTCGTTAGCTTAAGCGATATTGCACTATTATCGTCAGGAGTATATCGCGATTGAACATATGCACCATCTGTATGTGACAAAAAAATTGAACTGTTGGTACGAATTGCTTCTAACCAAAGTTGAACTCTGGAGGGATTCGATCCGGTATCCCCACCGAAAGTTCCCGATTGTTAGTTGAGCATGCTACCATCATGCTAATAAGCAGCCGAATTTTTACCGTAAAGTGGTCGCATTTGAAGTACTTTCGTTGCATGACAATATCATGCAAACTTCATTGATGTAGCAGTCAAATTTACACTACTTTCTTCCGAATACTTGTGGTACCTAATTTGCTGATTGGTTTGCAATATTTTTACTCCGATATTTTAATGAGGTCCGTACCAATTCCTTCTGGTTTGGATTCGAATTGGATTTCGACGAATTCGATTCTCTATGGCTTTGACGGCTTGGGAATTTGCACATTGCGCGGACGGCGTGCTACACTACCAGCATAAAGGTCCAATTAGTCTTGCCGGTTGACGGTAAGCGATCAGCTGTTTGAGTTGGGGTTGCATTTTGCGTGTGTTAGAGAGAGACAACTAAAATTGACGGTTTGCGACGGTACACTTCTGCAGGTTGCAGAATCAACCGTCAACCGTCAGCCGTCAAGACCGATCAGACGTTATTGTTATTGCTTTTACTTCGACATTTTGTGCGCTGCAATACACAATTACACAGCAACCACAATTTTCTTTTTATTTTTAATTTTTTATTTGACACAATCACTTTTTAACACAACACTCATGCACGCGAATTATATTTTGTACAAATGCTCTTCGATCAGTTTTTTTTGGTTTTGTTTCGTCTTTCTACCGTCTAACCGTCATGACTAACCGCGCAATATTAAGTAGAACGTCAGCCGTCAACCGTCGAGACTATTTGGACCTTAAACAAAATTTCGAGTGTCTTCCAATATATTCTCATTCCATAATTATAAGTTATGGACGCCAAAAACTTTTTTACGAGACAATGAAGAGAGAGTATGTTCAGTGGATGCGGACCACTATAGTCGTCCTGTCCTTAGACAAGTTTAAAGTTGACCGCATACTAATAGACTGGGTAGGTGGTATACTATGGAATAGGTGGATACGCTGTGGGGGAATAACTTAAATACACACCGAAAAAATGTTTGTCCCTAACATATTTTTGCTGCTATTTCTTTGGATAAAATATACAAACATATTTATAAATACACTAGCTGACCCGGCAGACGTTGTCCTGCATAATATTTCAAGCGATTTGTATGGGAGGTACCACGTCCCTTTGTCCAATTGGACCAAATAGTAAATCTAAACCACCCAGGGCGCCACCCAAACGCATACAAAAAAAAATTTATTCAAATCGGTCCAGAAGTTTAGGAGGAGTTCAGTCACAAACACACGTGCAGTAGAATTATATATATAAAGATATTCTCAATGTGAACTTCATAACAATACAATTTGCTTGCTTCCAAGAATATACTTTGTTTATTGGAAACATATTATTTTTGAGGCAAATTATAATGTGTCAACACGCAAATACAATATATTTGTATTCAAGAATATAACTTATTTATCACGAACAAATTATGTTTGTTGTTATGTCCATACCATTTCTTTCTAGTTTGGATTTATACAGTGTCATTGGATTTGCTCAGCTGCTCAGACGCATCAGGAATTGCAGACGCATATTTAATGAGTTTTATCTGTGTTAAAATATCGAGCCAGATTCAACAATCATAAAGGTAGCCTATGACGTCCTATTGAAAGCAAATTTATCGATAGCGAACCACAGACTTGTCATTCATGAGCATGAACAGCAGCTATCGTTGATGTTCAATGTCGGTTTTCCGCCCTTCTTTTTAATAAATACGAATTTAATCGAAGTTGTTCGTATCACTATCATGTTCACAACATTTTTTGGTACTATTTTTACAAATTCATCAGTCAGATAAAAAGTTATCGACCAAGTCTGTAGTTCGCTTTAGTGTTTGAGTTAATCTTCAAACAAAAAAGTCACGTGCTCGAACTTGTTTAAAAGCTATTCGTCTTTTTCGAACGGAAATGACAAATTCGGTGACAATATTGCATTTCCTTAATTGATAACTAATAATAGTTAATAAATTATCATAATGTAACTGCGATAATATAAAAAATCGACATTGATATACTTGAAAACATTTGTCCAAATCAAATTGTTTAAAAGCAGCCATTTATAGTAAAGTCTAGTTCCTTTTATGTTAACATAAATTCACGTTTTTTCTAATGAAAAAAAAATCTGAAACGAAACAGAAAATTTGATTGGTTTGTCACGTTTCCAACACGCACACGCGACGACACAACCTTATAAAGACGGCCGCCGGCGGCGATAGTTTGTGATGCTGGTATAATTTTTTACACGCAGAACGTTTAAGTCGATAACAAGAACTTAACAACAAGTGTCGTTTTTTGGGGTCTAGAGAGTGTTGCGAGTATTTTGGTGACTTTATGGTGGTTTTGATAAATATTTGGGTGAGTTTTGAATTTCGAATGTTTACTCATAAAAATCGTAGTGGGTTTGGATTTGAATTGCATTATTCTAAAAGTTTTAGAAGAGAATTCAAAACACTTAAATGAGCATATCAATCTATATTATTGATAACAAATTAAGACCTTTAAACCTCGTACGATATATCGAGATACTGAAAAAGTTGAAATTAAAAATCCAAGAAAGCAAAAACGAATATAAACAATAAATAATCGATTAAGGTCTTCTTCGACGTATCTTCCAATTCAATATAAACACCCATAGTAATCCCTTTGTATGGTTCAACAAATACAAATTGAAAACTTTTAAACTTTAACCTTAAACTCCAATCTGAAGCCCGTGAACGTTTATTTGTTTGTTATTGTAGGTATTTATTCCCTCCACTTGGATTACCCAGAAACACATGAAGAAATTATAAAGCAGTGTCAGACAGACTAACAAACAAACAGACATATGGAATGATACAAATTCATTGTGATTGCGAGTAGTTCCCCTGTATGGTAACCGGTATAATGAGGCGCGTGAGTTGTCTATCGGCACTAAAGAGAGTAATTGTAGTGGTGGGTTTGTGTAGATTGTGGAGTGTTTTGTACCAAAATCCACCAACATCTTGAAGCCGTTCGTTCGCCTTAGTTTGTTTTGCTTTTCTCTGTTATTGGAGTTGGGTGGTACAAAAAGAAGAGTAAAAAAAAGAGGTTTCAACTTACTCTTTCCTTAAGCCTCATATTCCGTTATGAAATTTTTACATCCACAGGAAGTATATGTATGAAAAATAACGAAAATGCAATGAACCCATTTCGCTCACATTTCATTTGCTTGGCACTCATCTCTGCAAAAATTTCATAAACAAAATCAATTACAGAGTTGTTAAGTCAAATTTATTTTGTACGAAAATAATAGTTTGATAATAGTTTGGCACAATTGTAATAGCACAGAGCAATATGTATAAGAGTTTGCAACTACTGTTTTACTTGCACCACTGATAAGGGGAATAATTGGAAATCATATGGTGAATGAGAGGAATCTTTAGTTTTAACAATTTGCGTGTTAATTGGAATCTACACAATTTTTGTTGTGTTCACATCTATAGCGGCGTATAGGGACTAAATCTATCAAAGTCAGATTTTATGCTGCTGCTAAAACCAGATTTTCTGCGACTGCGAAAGAGAATAATGACGTGTTAAACAAAAATGAGCGAGCAAGAGAGCAATGAAAGAGTGGTGTGGCAGGGGTGAGGCAAACGAAATTGTGTCTATAGCGTATGTATTAATATAATAATGTATGTATGGACATGTGTCTGTTGCTGTTGTTGAACGGAGATATAAAGCATAGCCACGCAAAATTTCATTTGGGCTTGCGCAGTCGACGTATGGTGACACACTAATACGTCAGCTACTTCGGGCAAAGTATGTGTGATGTTGTGTGTTTGGTTGTTTCGTTGTTGTTGCTATGGCCAAACAAAGCGAGTCATTTGATGTTCAGCATTGCCCGGTGTATACAAAAAAACTATTATTTTTTATTTTCCAATGTAACATTTACTAATGTGTTTATAAAAATCGAACAGGTACCGTGTAGCAAAAACGTTTTAACACATCATCCGTGAGTTCGAACACTCATTAATTATTTTTTTTACTCCAACACTTCGTTACATTTTGATTTTTTCACTGGGTATGCATTTTCATCGATTTAATTGGCAACACTTACATTTTATACTTTTGGCTGTATACGCGGCTTCAAAAGTGTGAAAAACGCTCAGCGCAACTCGAATTCTTCCAGTTACCTATCACCGTTTCTTCTTTGAAAGCATCTTTTTCATATGTTTTCCAACTAATTAGATGTGGCATATGTACCCCCTGTGTAATACTGCATTTACACCGACCAAGATTATCGCTTTTCGAAGGTTAACTCCGTTAACCCATGCTAACCCAGAAGATTACTAATACAATTATAATCTGTATAAACTGAAGTCTAATTTTTAACCACATTTTTGATTGGTGTACAATTCGATACAACACTGCTAAGTACCAAAAAAATGAAACCGTAATTAAAACATACACAAAAAATCCACTGTTTAACAAACTGAAGCCGATCGGAAATCTGCCAACGCCCCGCCGTCACTAAAATTGTTGATAGATTTTCGCTCATCGGTTACAAATCTAAGCCGATTTGATTAACTGACCCGATTTGACCAATTGGTCCAATTTTAAAGGTTCTGTTATTTCAAAAACATCCAAAGTTTGTACAAAACAGGCAAAGGCAAGAGCTGCCAACTTAGTTTTTCTGTTGTGCCTCAATCTTCGATAATTTGGAGTTTCTCTAAATTGGTCTAAGTACAAAGTGTCCACCTGAAAAATCAATTTAATCTCAAATTGGGTTGTATAAACGGCAAAGATTAGAGAACACGCTTGTCACTCACTTGACCGCAATAAACTGTCGTCTAAATGCGACATACTACCACATGCGGTAAAAATGAAATAGAGTGCGAATAGGAAATATTCATTAAATATTTGCGAGGGTAATCAGCGACAGGTGGTAACACTCTACAACAGCAATTTCCGTTTAGAGATAAATGACAAACTTTCTTACGAAAATTTCACAAGAACTGAATACTGTGCTTTACGAATAAACTATTTCCTAAATGTTATCGTGCCAGCTGTGAGAAGCTGGGTTCACAGCCGACCCCATTTGTCGGGGCGGCATTTCAGAAGTTGACCGGCGGCGGCTGAATTTTCGGCGCGTATTCATCTAATTTGTATTAGAGCTCGAGCAAGTTTGTACAAGTTTCTTTTAGAAAATATTGTTGTCAAAGGTTTCGTTTAGAAAATTTCGTTTTCAGAGGATTCTTGTAGAAAACTTTGATGTCACAGGATTCTTGTAGAAAACTTTGATGTCACAGGATTCTTGCGGATATCTTTGATGTCAAAGTTTTCTTATAGATATCTTTGTTGTCAAAGTTTTCCTATAGAAGTCTTTGTTGTCAAAGTTTTCGTGTAAAAATCTTTGTCGTCAAAGTTTTCTTTTCGAAATCTTGGTTGTCAATGATTTCTTATGGATATCGATGTCAAAGATTTCTTTCAGAAATTTTTTCAGAGTTTACTTATAGAAATCGGTGGTGTGGATAAGTTTTCTTATAGAAATCTTTATTGTCAAAGTTCTCTAATAGAAATCTTTGTCAACGATTTCTTGTAGGCATTTTTGTAGTCAAAGCAATGATTTCTTTTAAAACATTTTTTTATAAAAGCAGTTTGGCAAGAACACAGTGATAATGGTATTTACTATGAAGGTGCTTGAAATATTCGTGACTTTCTGAACTTTCCTGGTAGTTATCAACACTGCCCCTGTCAGCTACCATCCGTTAATAGACCACCGTGCAATTTTAAACAGGATGTGTTATTTAGTTTGTGTGTTTCCCGCTCTTGAAAGCAGACAACCTCGTAAATTTCGACGAAAATGGAAAAAAGTGAATTGCGAGTGAATCACCGAAACCAAGGAAAGGCTTGATATAGGAGGACTCTGCACCATCAATTTCAATGGTTAAAAAGTGGTTTACTGAATTCCGTTATTGTTGTACCTGCCAAGTGACGCCAAACATTCAGGTTGTCCAAATGACGTCGTCACTCTAGAAACCGTCGATAAAATCCATGGAATGATATTAGACGATCGGAAAATGAAAGTGCGTGAGGTGACTCAGGCTGTTTGATGACTCAACTGAGCGGGTACGTTACAATTTACATGAATATTTGAACATGAAAAAGCTATCCGCGCGATGGGTGCCGCGATTACTCACACTCGACCATAAGCGCAACCGTGTGAACACTTCAAGAAGTATTAGGCGATGTTCAACCGCCATCCGAAGGTATTTTTAAGCCGTAGATGAAACATGGATTCATCACAACACACCAGAGACCAAAGAACAGTCACCACAGTGGCCTAAATGGTCTGTCGGCCAACAAGGCCATTGCGAAAGTTTTTTTGGGACGCATGTGGTATAGACCTTTACGCCGCCTCCGCCGCCATTTTTTGAGCTTGTTGCCACGCCGCCGCCTGATCACGTAGAAATCGGGGCAGCGGCGGCGGAGGCGTATTTCCTTATAATTTGGAATAGCCGCCGCCGTCGCCAGGTTAGCCGACCAGGCCACCGCCGACGGGTTTCCCAGGTCCCTACGCCGCCGCCGAAGCAAAAACAAGTGGCGTGGGGTTACTCTAACGTGGGGTTATTCACATCGATTACCTTGAAAAAGGTACAACAATCACTGAAGAATAGTATTAACAGCTGTTGAATAGATTTGACATTGATTTGTAGAAAAAAAAACACATTTGGCGAAGAAAAAGTGATACTCCACCATGACAACGCACCGGGGGTCAGGTGTGCTGTCGCCATGGCAAAAATCCATAATTTGGGCTCCAAATTGCAACCTCGTCCACCATATTCTCCGGATTTAGTCATCAGTGACTACTTTCTATTTCCAAACCTTAAGAAATTGCTCGGCCGCCAGAGAATTGGTTTGAATGGAGAGCTCATCGCTGACACAATCGATATAAGCCGATGAAAACGGCATCGGCTATCAGCTTTGAAGAACCATTGTACCTCTGGTGGGAAGTGTGTTTGTTTTTTTCCTTCCACGTAAAGCAGGTTGTAGTCTCGCACTACCCAAATTTAATTTTTTCGGCAAATAGTGAGCTGTGAAAAAGGTTTTAAAACGATGACTGTTTTAAATCATTGATTTTCAAGGTTAAAATTAATTGGCCTCTAGATAGTTTTTCAATTTAGTACAACTAAATAACACGACCATCTTCGCATTTTGATTATTGCAATTTTGAAAAATGTGCAAAATTCACAATTCAGGAGCGATTTAAAAACTCTTTACTATTAATAATCTTTCGTTTAAAAGTCATTTTTATGACTCATTCGTGAGCATGAATTTTGCTACATCCATTAAACCGATTTATATCTTTTAAACGTTTCTTCGTTCTTTCTTTCAGTTGTGGTTTTATTTGCCGCTAAAACCCCAAAAGACAGTGGAACAAAAGGTGTCAAATTAGTTTGGTTTAACCACCTTCAAATATATTTGTTGGTAGCTGCAGGCATTAGTTCCAATGCCATAAATCTGAATGCTAATCTTGTGTTTACTATAACCATAATATATTGTAAATAAATTCTATTGGTTGGATGATATGAATAATACAAATAAGGTAGCAAACACTGTCGCCAAAACTCTTAAAAAAGTTCGCAAGACAGTGGAATGGAAGACATTAAATTAGTTAATTTAAACGCCTGAAACAAACTTAGTCTCCCATTACATCCCATTCTCATAGTCATTCAACTAGGGACTTTAAAATTTGTGGGCTTTCTGAAACATTTGGGCTGATGAGGAACCAAACGCAATACAAGATCTGCCAATGCTTCATACAAAAATGTATTTCCAAAGAAATATCGATGGCCATAATGTTAGTGTCATGTCAATGCCACATGTTCTATGATTTCGATAATTATATTTTCTCCAAATTGCACAAGCTGAATCTGGTCGAGATGTAGTTTCATAAAGATGGCGCTTCAAGCCACACAGCACGTGAAACAATGAAACTATTCAGAGTTAAGTTCGGTGAGAAATTTATATCACATTTACGATTAGTGAGTCGGTCATCCAGATCGTTCGATTTGACGCCGCTAGACTATTTTGTATGGAGTTACGTGAAGTCAAAAACGACGTTCCAGGCATTGTTGATTATACTTTCGCCGAACCACCTCTCTGAGAAGAAGTACCACACCCTTATACCTGATGGATCAGAATGGAATGGTTGCAGCTTTGGGTATATTCGTGCACTTCTGTACAGACGGTTCAAAACCTAAGGATAATGTAGGCTTTCTACGGACCTAGGCATATCCATTGCAAACAGATTAATGTAGTGTATTACAGGCACAAATCTTAGCTATTAGAGAAGTAGCGGAGTGACTGGGAATAATGTTTTGACTAAAGTCGGAATAAATATTTTCTCTGATAGTCAAACTGTCATTAAGTCCCTTAAAACTGTCTTCCAGAATTCGAGGACTCTTAATGAGATGGCTGAATAGTTTAGTATTAACCTAATTGGAGTACCGGGCAACAGGGACATACCAGGGAACTGCAAAGCAGATGGACTTGCTAGACTGACATGCTCCAGGGTACCAAGCAAATGAAGAGTTTTCGGTTCATGAATTTTTCGATATTTTCTATACAAGTTCTTCTTACGGCAACGAAGGTTTCACACAAACTGAATACCGGGCTTGATTACACCGACTCCGAGCATATTTCCTGAACTCCGACTCCTAAGCTTCAATGCCAACTCCACACCCCTGGATGATAAAAATCTTGTTTCTTTATCAGTTGCTTTTATTAGAAAGTGTCATTATAGGAACATTTCTCGATATTTCATCATAATAAAAAGGGGATTCTTGTTTTGAAAGACATACCTGTGTCTTTGACAGGACTTTAGCTGGGAGCACAGGATTTCGCAATACAATGTGGGCTGTAGGCAATGAAATATGAGCTGTGAATATTTCGAAGCCAGCGATTAGTACTTGACGCGTTTACCTTTCCAAAGTCCAAAGTCCGTTTGCTTTCCATCTTCCTCTGACTGCCGCTGCATCTAACTTGTAGTCGTGTTTTAATAAGTTGTTGCCTGTTTTTCTTTATAAATCCTACTTGTTCCCTTTTAAATGCTCAACACGTACCAACCCTGAACCAATGCAGTTCTTCATGTTCTGTTTTTTCTCTTTTCACGATTAGAAAGAATTGTAAAAGAATTATAATTTATTGCCAGTGCGTGCAACGCTCCCCACTATGAGCACAACAACAACAACAACATTCACGTACCCGCTCGCTGCTCACACGCTTCTCTCGGAAAGCTGAGTGCGTTTCTATGATAGAACCGAATTGATACAGTTTATACTTGAATATTCCTTATAAATGAAATGTATTCATTGCATTGTACGAGTACTCGTATCTACTCCTCGCGACATTAAGAATTCCTCAAGTGTGGCAAGTTGATTTACCAAAACATGTGATGAGGAGGAGGCATGAGGAAGAAAACGAGAGGGAGGGAGGGAGAGAGAGAAAAGTCAAGTGGCACGAGTGTCTTGGAATTTGTTGCACTGCAAGTGTTGCAAGTATTTATTGTGATAGTTGTGCTTGTTGTTGCGGTTGTGTGAGTAATGAGGATGACGATAATTTTTAATTGTAGTTCTTTATTTTCCTGCTAAGCATCATCATCTTGGTCTATTTTGGTCCTAGCCCAGTACCACTACTCTAATGGTGCAACTGTTGTTAGTGATGCACAGTGGTTTGAGAAAGAATTGTAATTGTTAAATACAAGATGATAGTTCAAGTTATGGTTCAAGCTGGCTTGACTTGTCAAATGGTACTATATGCAATTATAACAAATATTTAATTGACTTGTACTTATGAAATAAAGGAAATATCAAACTATTTGGTGAGAAAAATCCGGGAATAATTTGGAATTGACTTTCTAAGATATGGCCAAGAATTCGTTTTCCACAACTGAAGTTGTTACGATTCGGTTGTGACAACTGGGTTTGTTGTTTGTCATGACCGAAGACCACAACTGATCTGGGATTAATTTAGAATTAACTTTCTAAGATATCGCCAAGAATTCGTTTTCCACAACTGAAGTTTTTACGATTCGGTTGTGGTAACTGGGTTTTTTGTTTGTCATGACGGAACAAATTCAATTCCCACAACCGATAAATGTTTTAAATGAGGTTGTCCCTACTTAATTTTTCTATCTCCCAAATTCTGTAATAAAATCCTATTTCCTAACCATTTTTTCTATGTTATACTGATTTCTTTTGCTGCCATTTATATACAAAGTAGCAAACAACGTTTGGCCCAAAAATACTCACATGATGTTGTCTTGCTATATCTTTAAAATGACACGATAACATTTTATAATTTGTTTTAAAAATCTTTGTTTCCATCTTTAAGTTGTTTCCCATTAGTTTTTGAAGATTATATTGGACAAGTGGATCCGGTCATTGCTGATCACCGTTTCTTCCCTTTTTTTTGTTACATTTTCAATCGTTCTGATGATAACTTCGGATGATAAGTTCGCGAACCCTTGTCGGATATTAGCAATGAGTGCTTCCATCCATGGCGTGTTCAAGAAAGATATGTGGTGTAGTTAAATCGGGCGATTTTGCCGTTCTCTGAAAATTGCCAAAATGAAACATTAGACAACCTTGAAAAGTATCCTTCAAAATATCCATGGTCAAGGGGATATGGCACAGCTGATCGAAAAGCCACTAGGGAAATGATGTAGAATGAGAGACCAAAGAAGACATACAGATAAGAGAACATGCAGTAGACTAAGCTTAAAAGTGTTTGATTGATACACGCAAAGAAAAAAAAAACGTTAATTGCTCGGTTGCCACAACAATACTTTGATTGATTTGTATTAATTTATTAATCGCAACCGTTCATGTAGTTCTCCCAAATAAACTCATATATCGCAAATGTGTATCATTTTGTTGCAAACGAGTTTTCGTTTGCATTAAATGCGTACAAAATTACATTTGCCGCAAAATAAAAAACGTTTGCGATAACTGAAATTAGCCATTTTTCTAATGAGAGCATTAAGAACGCAAATTTCGCTCATTCTGTCGACTGTAAACACAGTCTTATCCACTCGTTTGGCATACACACTCACGCATAAACATTAGCAGCATTCATGCAAACGTGAAATCCGATAACTTTTGCTCAGCGCAAGTTTCCCTCGCACCGTTGCATGAGGCACCAGGTAAAGTTGCTCTGCGTAGTTGTGCTCAAAACCATATCAGCTGACCAAGATGGATACATAAGGTGGTAGCAGTATCAATTGCTTGTATTATGTATGTGTACTTTTTCTACTGTTCTAGTGCTATCACCTTATTTATCCATCCTAGTCAGATGACAACGAAATGTCAAAAGTTTACAAGTTTCTCCATCCCACGTTTGCGCAGCAAATTTGCCTCGAAAACTTTCCACTTTTGAGCAAGTCGCTTTGTATGGGAAATTTGTTTGTTTTGACGTTTGCTGTGCAAGTTTACGATGTTTTCGAGTTTACGAGGTTCTTTCGAGCTTTCATGAAGACCACTATTAAAGTGATCACACACTTTAATGCTTCTACCTTATCGATATATCTTGGATGGGCAATTGAGGCGTTGTAGTTTGAGGCGCTTTTAGTTGCTATTTGAATGCAAAGCGAGACAGACGTGTGGGTATACAGTGAAAAAATAGATAAAAATTCAAACTTTTTGAAACACAAACTTGATAGGTAAAACTAAAGTTGGAAATTTAAGGAAAAAAGAGCTCTGTGGAAGCCATATATAAAAGTTTTAATTACAACTCGGTTGCTGTAACCGAAAGACGAGTTGGTGGAACCGTTTTTCGTTTCTCACAAATATTTTTTCAGCTATAATTTTTCATAACTCGTTTACTGCAAACGTTTTTCTGTTCTCGCAAGCGTTTTTTTTTAGTTAGGATCAACTATAACTCGGTTGCTGTAACCAAGGGAACAGTTGGCGGAACCGTTTTTTGTTTCTGGCAAACGTTTTTTTCAGCTTATGTTTTCATAACTCGTTTGCTGCAAACATTTTTCGGTTCTCCCAAACGAATTGACATGTATGGCTTAACATAAGTTCGTTTCTTCCAACTACAGTCCCCAAACGAACTTCAGTTATCTGAGATTTCGTTTGGAGGAAAGAATTGTTTCTTTGCGTGTACTAATGACAGCAAAATTATGTTTGCATCAAACGAAAATACGCATTCCCTTTTATTTCTTTCCGTATAATGCCAACCAAAGAGTAAATTACCAAAACAACTCGAACTGGATGAAATTGCCTACTACCTCGTCGTCATGAAGAGGCATCGAAGAGAGTAATGAAGGCTCTTTAGTATTGCTCTGTGGTTACAACGTCTTATTGGAACTAAATGTTCTCGCAATTCATGAATTTACGGCAATAACAACTCGCTGATCATGATTCTGTTGTAGCGCTCACAAGTCACAGTCACCGTGTTGCCCACGGCGTACACTAGTTCAGAATCTATTCGCATCGGTCAAAATCATAGTTCGTATTAACCCACAGGGTAATGGGGGACATAATGGGTAGATACAGGGTAATGGGGACAATAATGGGTAGTTACCCACGACGAAGGGGAATTACCCATCTCGATTACCCATTACACATGCGGAATGGGTAAGTGGCCTTTACCCATTACCCACGGCGACGGGTAATGTGTTACCCAGGCTAACCCATCCCCATTTTTCATCGAAATTATGGAAAACTTAGAATACAATTCTAAAATCGGAAACGGAGCGTTGAATCGGAAAAATAACTATTTTTGCCAGTTTCTAAGGGTTTCCATAAAGTGGTACCATTCGTATTGAAGATTTAAAAAAAATCGCTAAAATCCAAAAATTGCTATAACTTGGCAACGTCCACTAGCAAAAGTATTTTTTTACCTCCGCAAGAGGCTTTAACCAATGGATGTTCAAATAAAAAACCCAATCGCAAAAATAAACTTTGTTTTACCTCCGCAAGAGGGTTTAACCAATGGATGTTAAAATAAAAAATCGCTAAAACGCCCATATGTGTTTTTTAGATTCTTATTAGAAAAGTGATGCCGTATTAAAAACATTCATTGGTTAAAGTCTCCTACGGTATTATTTTTACAATTGCACGCACCATTTCCGAGTTATAGCCATTTTTTGATTTTAGCGATTTTATTATTTTGGCGGTTTTTTTTTCCAAAAAATCTTCCAAACGAATTCGACCACTTTATGGAGAACCCCTAGAAATCCGTAGAAGTTAGTTATTTTTTCGATGCGATGCTCCGTTTACGAGATACAAATGTTTTTCCTAATTTTTACATATTTGTGATCAACCATACACCATTACCCATCGCCGTGGGTATTGGGTAAGGGCGGCTTACCTATTCCCCATGTGTAATGGGTCATCGAAATGGGTAATTCCCCTTCGTCGTGGGTAACTACCCTTTATTTTAAACAGTGTAATGAGTAATCGTGATAGGTAATTCACCATTGTTGTGGGTAACTCCACACTATGTTCCCCATTATCCTGTGGGTAATCGTGATGGGTAATTCACCATTGATGTAGGAAGCTACCAATAACTTTCCCCATACCCTGTGGGTTATCGTGATGGGTAATTCCCCATTGATGTGGGTAGCTACCAATAACTTTCTCCATACCCTATGGGTAATCGTGATGGGTAATTCCCCATTGGTGTAGGAAGCTACCAATAACTTTCCGCATACCCTATGGGTAATCGTGATGTGTAATTCCCCATTGATGTAGCTAGCTAACAATAACTTTCCCCATACCCTGTGGGTAATGGGTAAATGATCGCTACCCATTCCACACGGCAATAATTATGGTTTACTCAGGGTAACCCAAATTAGCCCATTACCCATGAAAGACGAACCCTGGCCAAAATTCAATATCTTTTGGTCTAGTGAAAATTTTTTAAGTTCTATAAAAAACCGATTGCAGGTATGGAGTCGGTGGTGCAATGTGTAGTGTGCGCGGCTCTTGTACATGAGTTCGTGGGTTCGATCCCTGCTCCGACCACCTAACATTTCTTTCGACGACTGTCACCTTTGAGAACCTTTTTCATGGCTAAATACTCGATAGTGTCGCCGTCACTAAGCGAGGTGACCGCCGTCGAAAGAAGTTTTAGGTGGTCAGCGTAGGGATCGAACTCACTTCCTCATGCACAAGAGCCGCGCACACTACCATTGCACCACCGACGGCCCAATTAGTGAGAGCAAAACTGGAAAGCGATTTCCAGTTTTCTCTTCATGGAATGCTATGGGAAACCATTTATTTTATATATTTAGATCAAAAGATATTGCATTTTGGCCGATGGAAATGGATTCTGAACCACTTTGCGGCGTCTTAAAAAATAACACTAAACACCTCCGGCGTAAATGGCGCACGCTGTATTAACTTTGAGTGGATGCAATGGCTCTTCGTGAATGATACGTGGATTCTCAGTGTCCGAGAAGCGTGCATTGTCTTTGTCTACATATCCGTTCAGGTGAAAATGGGCGTCATTAGTCATAATAAGTTTCGACCGAAGTTGAGATTCAGCAGAGCATGAGCGTAGTTTAGAGGTGATTGACGTTCTCCCGGCCTTAGCTGATGTATAGCCTGTACTTTGTAACGGAACATCTTAAAGTCTCAATACGCTGCTGAGACGAACGTGTAATGACCAATTTCGTGAAAAATCGTCTGGCCTCATTGACGGCTCATCCAGCCACCGCGGCGATATTCTCGCCTCTTCTGTCATGCGTTGTTTCAGTCTCTTCGAGGCTAGCGGCTAAACACGCCTTCTGACCAATTTTTCTGTCCATAGTTAATTATCTCATTAGTTAATTATGACAAGTGATTGATCTACCCCTAAGGGACATATTTCAGTTCGTAGTTAATTATCTGATTAGTTTATTATGACAAATTGTTGTCAAGAGTTTGATCATGTAACGAGTTTTTCAGTGGTCTTGTTAATTACACAATAATTTTTACTGATATAATGGCAACAATGGCAAATGCCAGAAAATAAGATCGGGAAAACCGGTGTTGTTGAAAGTGCTGCTTAATAGTTACACCAACGATAACGAGACCGATTCCTGCTCTACCACGTTACTGATTCGTTAAAATGCTGTCGAATCTCTGTTCTAATAAAGGGTCCGCCATCTAACGTTTTTTTTCAACTAGTGCTTATTTCGTGAATGGTAACACTTAGCTCATGTCTGATTTGACAGATAATTAGTTTTATCCTTCCGCTGAACGAATATGGTTGTGTATACGCTTAAACAACGCTGGGAAATATTGCGACATTACTTTGAAAATCTTGGTAATGTTGCAGAATGTGTGCGAAAATTGCGTACGGATTTTGGAAGAAGAGAAGCACCGTCAGCTCCGTATGTTCGTTATGTCGTTTGGCCACCTCGGAGCTGCGATTTGACACCGTTGGACTATTATTTGTGGGGTCATAGATAAGATAAGTGTTACGCCGACAAGCCAGAGACAATTGACGCTGTAAAGGACAATATTCGTGAAGCCATTGGTGAAATACAGCTGCACACAATCGATAATGTGCTTAAAAATTGGGCCGATCGTGTAGGCTACTGTAGGCCAGCCGAGGCAGCCATTTGAATCAAATTATTTTCCATTATTAACCGGAAGGACTGTACTTTCAAAAGAAAAAAAGAAATTTGAGAAAATATTCAGTAGTTTGTTTATAACATTTTCAAAAAAAAAGTTATTTGGCGGACCCGTTACATATTGAGAAATACCATTTTGTACTTGTGTAAGGATCTGTGATTCTTTTTGATCCATTCTTCTAACGCAAAGGCATCATAGTACTTAGACCTAATTTATGACTGGAAAATCATCTTTGATCAACGATCAAACATAATTTAAACTCTGCATTCACTATTTATGTTAAAAGTTAATTGTTGTTTAACCAGCCATAGTTGGGTATTTAAACTATGATCAAGTGACCATATGATTTTGACAAAAAACAACAAGAAGGACAAACACAAAGCTTCTTTAATTGTGAATGTGAACAATTATAATCAAAATAATAATATAATATAAAATAGTAATAAAACGTATCATTTAACTCGTAGTGCAGTTAGACCTTAATTTCGGCTCAAATATTCTCCAATTTCATTAAATATTTTGTATTTCATCACTTCACTTTTGTTTTGCAAATGACGTCAGTTTGATGCATCGTAACGATTAGCCCAGAAATGTATGAATACCGGTTATTTTCCGTAGCATTTGCTACTGTTGCCACATGGTAGTAAGATTGTTTGACAAAGCACTGAAAAACTCTTTTCGTATTTAAAGTCAGATCAAACATAAATCAAATTCAACTGATTACCAATTTAAATAACACGGTGCGACAAAAAAAAAATGCCCGGGAAGTGATACTATTTTTCTGATAGGTATTGTCGAGTACAACAAGAATCTGTATTTGAAATTTGCAAGTCACATCAGAATTTTGAGATACGGGTATAAAACCGGTTTTTCGTACCTCTATGCACTTATAAGCGAGTAAATTACTTGATTATTAAGCGATTTTCAGTTTCTCAACGGATTTGGAAAGAAGACACTAGTGCCTTTAAAATGGTATATACTATATTGTTATAGTTTCTCAACGGATTTGGAAAGAAGACACTAGTGCCTTTAAAATGGTATATATATTGTAATGGTTGGCTTAAAAGCTCTTTGTGTATTTCTCCACCAAACACATTTTTACAAATGAACCGTACTATTTTATAAATGAACCGTAAAGGTACTAGTTTCTTCTTTTCAAATCCGTTAATAAACTGAAAATCGGTTACTAATTAAGTAAGTTACTCGCTTATAAGTGCATAGAGGTACGAAAAACCGTTTTTTTTACCCGTATCTCAAAATTCTGATGTGACTGGCAAATTTCAAATACGGATTCTTGTTGTACTCGACAATACCTATCAGAAAAATAGTATCACTTCTCGGGAATTTCTACTTCATTCTTTTTTGTATCACTGTGTAATCACTCAAAAATTGGGCCTTAGTGTTTACTACTTCTTCAAAGCACAGTCGTTGACAGAGGAAAGGAGGTGCTAACAAAGGGAATACAAAGAAAGTACTAGAGAGACGGATACGGGTACGAATACAGTGTCTGAAAACTTTGTGGTTGGGAATAGAAGACACATTTAGTTACACAGATACTTGGAATTATTAGCAGTGATTAAATAAAATTATGCAAGTCATTTAAATGTGAAACTAAATTTGATTGTGGTTTATGTGGGATCGATAAAGTCATATTAAAATCTTCACTCCTCATATAACGTTAATCAGCTCCATACAAATCCAATATCATCTATTCATAACATAATCGACACATAATAAGTAGATCCAAAATCTATTCAAATATTAAAAAATAGAATAATTTTAATATGGAATCTGGAGCTACATATTGAAATGATCGACTATCCAGATATATGTAGTTGCTTGGTTATTCTTAGATTGTCCATTTGTGATATGACTGCTCATTATCTCAACGGTATTTTTGTTTTAAAATATCTATATGTGGCGCATAAAGAACAGTTGATGGCTCGATGTTACGGGTTTGTCATTTTCGTTACCCAAGTAACAGATATTTACCGTCTAGTTTAGCTAAATGGTCAGCACGGCTCTTAAAAGTTCATTTCATTTGAGAATATGGGTTCATACACCGCATTGGACACCTTTCATTTCCTCCGGCCGCCGTAAAGGACAAGAGTTGCCGCCGCCGAAAAATCTTTTTTCAGAAATAAACTCCGCCGCCGTCGACTAGATAGAAAACAGAGTGGATGATTGATGCTAATAGCAGCAACATTATGTTTGGTGCTGGTTACATTTTATTTTATTTTTTTTCGTTTTATCTTTAACCATACTTACTTATGTGGCGTCAAACAATCCAGAGGGGTCAAAGCATTGAGTAATATACTAAGAGTTTGCAACAGCTGTTTTTCTTGGACCGGAAATCAAAAAATGTCACTGGAAAAGTTGGAGCACAGAGTTATACAAGCTTGGCAACCCACACAGAATGAGGAAAATCTTTATTTTACGAGTAATAAATTTGTGTTTCAATTGTAATCTCTATAAACAGGTTTACTCTAACACTTCATTACATTTTGCTTTGTTTCACTTGTTCCTTTTTTTCATCGATTTAATTATCACACAAATACTCCCAGTTGATGAGCTTTGTACTTTGTACAAAGACAAAAGTGAGAAAATCGAATTGAGCAACCCTACATACTTCCAGTCATCTATCGCTGTTCCTCTTTGTTACTTTATCCTGCATGTTTCGCCAACTCTAAGGTTGATCAGCTGTGGCATAGAAGTCCCCTGGGACAAAGGCCTTTGTCCTATTTTGTGATGTCATTCGATTACGTATTCGAGTACTTTTCGAACTGGTTCGTTCTGATCCATTCTACTGGCATGGAGGAGCCGGCGTAAATACGCTATTTTATTCGCATAACTACGTCGATGTCGGGATACAGATTATACAGCTCGTGGTTCATTTATATATATTTTGGATCATGTTACATCAGCATGAGATATCACACAGGATTCTACGCTATAAAGCCAGACAGGTTGTATGAGAGTCTGATATAGTTGCATCTTCGTTTCTCGAGACAGGGCCTTATCTCTGAAGTGCTTGCTTAGCCCAAAATAACACCTGTTTGCAAGCACAATTCTCCGTTTGATTTCCAGGCTAACGTTATTGCATCTGTTCACGACAGATCCAAGGTAAATGAATTTGTCCACTACCTCGAAATTATAACAGTAATCAACGTTCACCCTTTCATCCAATCGGGTGGATGTTCTGCTTGTCGAAACCATTAATATTGTCTTGTCCTCATTTACTGCCAAACCCCTCCATAAATTAAAAGGCGTTAGTATCAATCAAACATAATTTGAATATAGTTTGCCTATCGTTCATTCCTCCATCTACTTTCTGCTGTATGATTTTCATATTTCATAGTCGATCAGCTGTGGTATCGAAACGCCTTGATGGTAACATGGGCTCTTATTCAAAGCAGGGGGTCTTGATGATCGAATATGAAGTTGACAATGTATGCCGAAAAAGTATAGCGGCGTTCAAGTATATCGCCATTGTGAAGTTTTCGAGATTTTAACCCATCACACATATGTTTTGCCGTACTTTGATCAGCTGTTCATGAAAATGAGATGGCTTTAGAAAGATAAATATCGATAGGTGAGTAGTATTTAGGGTTTATTTTTTAAAAATGTTGCCACTATGCATCCAAAGAAAAGTACTAATCGCATAGAGTAATCTCATACTCGTACTAGAGAGAATATTTGGATTATCTGACGTTTCCTTTCACACTCTTCTTGATGCGGTCGGTGTGATAGAGATATGTTTGACGAAAAGTGACATACACCAGGTGGAATTACAATAACTTTGGTGAAAAACTGTGAAATTTAAATCTGTTTTAAACTTTTATATTGACTGTTATTGTTCGCATACATTTGTGTTGTATTTAACACAATAATTTTAAGACACAAAACGAAATGCCGTTGTTGTTATTTTGTGCGTTGTTTTGAACCATTGCCTCTATCTGGTATTAGTAAAGCAATTCTGTTCAACATCGAACGTAAATATCACACCAGGCCAAATGTCATAAATCTGCAGAGATAACTATTAGGTGTATTATAAGTATTAGTCTATGAGAGAAACGAGGCGCTTCTCAACCTTTTCATCATCTTTGCTATTAAGATATGCCATAGAGCAATATATAAGAGTCGCCATTCCTCTCTTTACGTTCTCTCGATGACAAACGAGGTAGTAGGTTATTTCATCGAGTTCGAGTTGCTGTAGTATGTTACTCTTTGGTTGGACATGAAACGGAGAGAAATAAAAGGGAACGCGTGTTTTTGATCGATGCATCACCATGAAGCAGAACTTGTTAATATCAAGCAGACACTATTTAACCTTGGTTATCTTCTGATTTCTGATAGATCTCTCGCATATTTACTCTGTTTCTATCATTTTACCTGAACGCCACATTATTGAAAATGATGTCAATTAAATGGAGGAAAAGTGGGGATATAATGTGAAGAAACCCCAAAATGGTAATGATGTGCTAGTGTAAATTTATTTATATACTTTTAGATTCCACTTAAAGCTCAGGTTGTTAAAACTACATTTTTTTAATTCTCCATGAAACACTATCTATTCCATTGACTTTCCAAGTTCCCTTTCAAAGTTTTAACAGCTGTTGCATATTATATGAGATGCCAACTTATTTTTCTCTACATTTGGAATTTAAAAGACATTATCAACAATCAAACCTAATTTAAAATGCAGTAGCATTAATCAAACACCCATAAATATCATTCAAATGTATTTAAATCGTGGTTAACTTCCAGACACTTATGGCCAGTTTTTCAGTTAGTGGTGATCTTCGTTTCTTAGTTAAATTGTGGTTAAACTTCGAATTGTGTTTTTAGTCAGTTTTTAGTCAGTACTATGATTTAACCACCCAATGTTGTTTGGTTAACTTATAGTCAGAACCATATGATTTTGACAATCAAATTATTGACTGTCAAAATGAGAAATGATAGATTGTATTATAACCAACATTTTGGTTTAAATTATAGTTAAACAATGACTGAAAAACACAATTCGATGCTTAACCAGAATTTAACTAAGAAACGAAGATCACCACTGACCGAAAAACTGGCCATAATTAACTAAGAATTAAGATTAAGTAATCGCTAGTTAACTACCCGCTTAAAAACTGGCCATTAAAACTTAATCTTTCATAACACTCTACTCTTTACTTATGGCAACCAGCTGTGATATCGATACCCCTTGATTTTATGCTTTCAGGTTTGTGACTTTGATTAGTGTTGCCTCATATTACTTATCAACTCCATGAACCTGTACATATGAGATACCTTAAAAACAGAATTGCCAGATATCAAGCAAATACTTTGAAATGAATAAAGTTGCCAATGGTAGTTAAATTTTGTTTGAATTTCCATTTATAGAGGTGATTCAAATTATTTCAATTTAATTGTCATACTATTAATTTGTCTCATGAGTAGGTCTATTAGAAAATGTGATTAAATCGCGGTGATGTATCAATTTTCTTCTAACCACTGTGCGATGGTTGTTGCATTTTCTTGCAGCTCGTTGTGGTAAGTTGGTATCTGACATTTTTCTCTCAGTCTATCACTCTCTCTCTCTATGGTTTGCTTGTTTGTTCTTGTGTGTATGTTGGCCGATTCTTTGATCATTTGTTGTCGTCTCGAGATGCATCTAAACTCATTAGTTGCCACAGCAACAATAATAACAAAACAAAGTTGTTGCAATAACAAACAAACACTTGACAAGAGCTCTACGTCACAGCACTACTCAAAAAGAAGAGTATGCGCGCGGCGTAACGTACTACGATACATATTTCATTACGTATTTTTGTTAACATAATAATGTCTGTCCGTTTCCAAATTTGTCCGTTCCTTTGCGTTTCTTCTGTTATAGCATTCATGAACTTCGTCAGCCCTTCCGCCACATTTTGTAAGTGCACTCACGTACTTTGAAAAATTAGTGTAATTATTAAAAACACAACAACAACAAAATCATTTTAAACATTTTTGTGTTGTTGTGTCTTTTTGTAATTAAGATCATTTTTCTTGGAAGTGCTTCGTTCGGCATTGCGGTTTCCGGTTTCTGTTTTCAATCCGAAGTAGCAAAATGAGTTTTCCATATTATTTTGTTATGAAAAATCCATACTGCAATCCAAACCTGAAACCCATTGTTTGTTTTTCTTTCTAATTAAACACAGAAATGTAATGAAATTTTAAATTTAGTTTGTTGTTGGCTTTTGTTAATTAAAGTACAAAGTCTGTACAACAACCACTTGGGTGAACCCTGCTTGATTACGCACTCAAGGGGTCTTCTACTCAATTACTCGTATTGCTGAGTGGAAGACTAGAAAAAAAACTGGGCCAAAGTATTTAAATAGCTATTAAACCAAACTGTAGATATTTTCTTGTCATATCTTAATATTTTGATTACTTAATTAAATGCTAAGACAAGACAATCTCTTGTTTTTTTTGGTTAAAGCAGTTAGTTAAGTAAAATCTGTTAGAATAGTTTTTTTTTTAAATTAGGGTACGAAGCTTAAAATCATTGAATCATTAAAAATTTACCACCAAAGTGTCACCGAAGAACTTGAAGACTTAAAATAAAAATAAAAGGTTTCCAACCAATTAAATTGTTTTTTTTTCCAAAATCAAAACTAGTGTAATGGAATGCTTTTGTAGGAACGTATTTAAACCAGAGGTCGTATTACCCTTCAAGTGTAATACATACACATCGCCGTGGAGAATGGATAATGAACGTTTACCCATTACCCACAGGGTATGGGGAAAACAATGGGTAGCTAGCCACGAAAATGGGGAATCTATTATATTCACGATTGTCTATTACCCACAGGGTAATGGGGAAAATAATGGGTAGCTACCCCCATTTTTTAAACGAAAATATGAACAAATAGCAAAAATGTCGACATCTCGGAAACGGAGCGTCGAGTCGAAAAAAGAACTAATTTTTGGTGTTATTCTCATTTAAAACTTCTTTCACTTTGGTTTTTCTAAATTTACTTTTTATTGGGTTCAAAACTACAATACATATGTATATACTAAATATTGGTTACAGGCTCCACGTAAAACCCTTCCCATTAAACAAGAAATTTCCCACCATATGTTAGTCTAGACACAAACCAAAGCAAAAATACCAAATATAGTTGATAATACTAGGCTGTAGCACAATAGTGTTAAAAAAAAGTTGTTTAATTTTTCTCATTTAGCCTCCATCCCGCAACGTGCCATAAGGAACTTTGTTCCAAAAATTTTTATCTTTGCTATTGGACACACCGTTTCCGAGTTATAGACATTTTTTATTTTAGCGGTTTCCTTATTTTGGGGATTTAAAAAAAAATTCTTCCATACGAATTGGACCACTTTATGAAATCCCTTAGAAATCCTCTAAAATTAGTTCTCTTTTCGATTCGACGCTCCGTTTCTGACATATAGACGTTTTTTCCAATTTATTCATAATTTTGATTAAAAATGGGGATAGGTTACCCTGGGTAACACATTACCCATCACGGTATGTAATGGGTAAAGCCCGCCTACCCATTCCCCATGTGTAAAGGGTAATCGTGATGTGTAAAGGGTAATTCATAATTTTGATTAAAAATGGGGATAGGTTGCCCTGGGTAACACATTACCCATCACGGTGTGTAATGGGTAAAGCCCGCCTACCCATTCCGCATGTGTAAAGGGTAATCGTGATGGGTAATTCCACATCGTCGTGGGTAACTATCCATTTTTTCCCCATTATCGCGAGAGAATTTCGGTTAAGTTGGCGCCGCCACTGTAAATGACCATTTTACGATATTTTTACCGCATTTTCAATCGGTCTTGCAATCGTTTAATACATTTGTCGGATATTCTTTCTGAAAACTTCAGAGACTCAGATCAACCGCAACCGTTACTTCGGCTGTTGGCACCGAATTGAGGTTGTCACGACCGAATTCAGGTTGTCACGACTGAAATTCAGTAGCAACGACCTCATTTCATAACTGCTTTGGTTGTGACAACCCAATCTTCATTCGGATTGAACTCAATTTTCAAAAATTTCGGTTGCATCAACGGAATTTGGAATAAATCCGGATACTACGAAATTGGGGTGTATTAACTGAATGTAGCATTAATTCAGCTGTAACGACCAATTTGCCGTCAATTCGGTTGCTGCACCCGATTTTCTCATAGATTCTGTTGGGACAAACAAATCCATTTTCAATTCGGTTACCAGAACATAATTCTATATATATTTCAAACCTGACGTTTCAAATTCTGCAAGCAAATATTATATTAAAGAAATAGAATTTACAATAGTTGCGGTCGCGGTGATAACAATTTTTTTTGTGGTTATTAGGAAATAAGTAAAAATATTGTGATTATTTTTTCCGCATTAAATCGTCGTAAATTGCTACATTTATCAGCGTGCACTACAAGCAGATGTCAACAGTTAAATATTTCAAGGTCTGTCTTTGCGATGTTCTGCTATCGTCTTTTTATAGAAAGGTTTAAAACCTAAATCAACAAACACAATTCGTCAGAATTGCTGGGGTGGCCCTGATGGCCGATACTTTAAAAGCGGTCGGAAATGGATCTAAAATTAATGTGTTACTAAAGATTACCCCATATACATTATTTCTCGTTTTGCAATTATTTATGAGAATACAGGAAAATAAATCATCACTAAATTAATAGACAACAATTCCAAAATTCAGCTGTGGCACTTTACAATTTCGACTGTGAAAACCTCTAACTCGGCTGCGAAAACCTCTAATTCTTTCATTCTTCCGAAAGTCCATTTTCGGACGAGTTATGTGTGCAATTATTACACCGTCCTGTTGAAACAAAGTCTCACCCAGTCCCAATGCATCTGTTTGTGGCAATAACAACTCGTTGATTATGGTTCTGTATCGCATAAAGTAAAGTGGTGAAATCTAAATATTGTTATTTCTTGGTTAATGTATGAGAAATTCATACTTCAAGCTTACAAGTCATGAACATTTTTCTAATTGAAAAATGGTTGGTTTTTGTTGGAAATAATAGACAATTCAGTTAAGCACACACTCACTGGCATGACTAGTTTCGAACTCCGTGACAAGTTCATCATCAGATGCCCAGCTAGTATGCCTGAATTGATACCATCGGTTGATCATCAATCGTATATATACAAACTTAATTCTGCAATTCACATGTGCGAATTAGTAACGATCGAAGATGCCTAAGTATCAACATCACTGAGAGGCCTATAATTCCATTGCATTGTCGCAATGCTTTGAGGTGAGTTTTAATCTATATCACAGGGTTTTATTCTTCCGTGGTATACCATTTTTGATGACCGGGCTGGTGTTAGTTACGTTTATTTGAATTTTGATGACCGATTTTTTTGTTATTTAATGTTCATAATGTAATTTTTACAACTGTAGTTTGGTTTTAGTTATATTCTTATGTATTTATTTTAAGTATCGCACGTATATATACTATATATTTCTAATCCAGCTGAGTAAACAAATGAATAAAATATTGCCGTGTTATATCATTAATAAAATCATTGGATATGTCAAAATAATAATTTAATGGCAGCGGTTAAAATAGCGTTACCTTGAGAACGATTTCTGAAACAATTTTGACAGATCTGTTAGATATCTCTCATTTTTCGACTTTCCTCAAAAACTTATTCGATCAGGGTTGCATTTTTACTGAAACGAACAAACGGAAAACGGGGGAAATTACATTTATTTCGTGGCTTATTTCGAATTCTTAATCTTTGTGTAGAATTTTTATTTTTATTTGCGAACTAATGTATTGTGTTTGTTAAACAGATGTTTTTGCATTCTCCAAAACTGATAGTGTAAATCATAAGGTTTCTTTTAAATGGAAAGAGTTTCATTACATTTCTCTCACCGCGAATCGTTATATTTACACGGCTTTTACCAATCACAGTATGAATAAGGTCCGATGACATCCCCGACGTATATGGCTTACTATGCGGTAGATATTTGCACAAAACGCCTTGAATGGCCATTCAAGACATTTGACATGTAATGTTGCGAAGTTGCGACAACAAAGTTCTCGACAAAATATTCGTGCATGTTTGTGTACACAAATATAATGCGAAGTGAAGTAGAAGTAGAGTATTGTCTGTTTGTACTTTAGAGCTTCACACACATACAAAAATGCATGTTTTTCAGAACACTGAAGTATTTTGTTGCCTCAACTTCGCTACAGTACATGTCTTGAAAAAAAACCAAATGTCTTGAAAAAACCAAATGTCTTGAACGACCGTTCAAGACGTCTTGTAGATGTCTACTATGCAGTGAATATAATGGCTCTGGATTCTCCGTGCCTCAAGAACCTCAATTTTTGTTTGTTTACGTATCCATTCGGATGAAAATGAACCATCTGGCTCATGATAAATATCGACCGAAAATCGTCTACAACATCTTTGAGGTTAAGGAGAGTGTGAGGTAGTTTAGACGCAATTGACCGCCTGCAGTCAGTAGCTGTTGGACTGTCAGCACTTAGTAAGGGAACATCTTCAAGTATTTTATCAAAATGTGCTGCAAAGACGAACGTGGAACGGCTAATTGCGTGGAACGTTGTCAGGTCTACGGTGATAGCTCATCCGCGATATCTTTATCCACAGCGGTGATATACTTATCGAAACGAGCATTACAATCCCTTCCGGTGGCTTTTCTATCACCTGTTGTACCAGTTTCTTCGATGCGAGCGACTAAACGCCTTAGTGTTCGACCAGTTGGCGCGAGACGGCCGGAAAATCTGCTCCGAAATTCACGTTGCGCCAAAATCATTGACGAATTATGCAACAATAAAAAATAGTCACGAGTATTTCGCGTTCTTGAGGAATATAGCGTTCCATGGTGTGTCGACGTGTAGCCTGTATCTATTTACTTCACAAATATGAAAACATAATTGATCATGTTCAAAAGTTAAGGCATCTTCCAATAGGGTGTTACATTTTTCGCCACCCTCTATATTCACAAACGTTTTCTATATCTTCGTAAATGTGAATTATGACAGTTTTTGTGGTAAATACAATATTGTTTACTGCAATATAAACGGCCTTTGTGATAACTGTTTTTGTTTTGGGGTGGAACATTTAATTTTTGCGGGTAACGAATTGAAGATTTTCCAACAAACGTTATATTTTTTTATTTATCCTGGTATGAATGTTTTTGTTCAAAAAATACCAACATTGGTTTAATTGAATTTAGGAAATTTTTACAACCACAATATGGCTAATTTGTATTTTATTTCTTTCTTTATTTGCAGGTTAGTTCTACAATTTATTATCAGAAATAATTTGGTTATTTGGGGTAAGTAAGTAATGCGATCTCATTAACAACTTTCGAATTAGATTGAAATTTTTTGAAATCAACAAAGCAATTTCCCTTACCTTCTCCGATTCTTGAAAATTGCAGTCACAAACGACCGGTCTGACTCTACTGAATTATGGAATATGACATCTTGAAAAGAAGAAATCATTTAAGATTTTGTAAACTGTTGTAACCGTCGGCGGTCCGTAATTCTTGTATATCAGAAAGTGGTTTCGATCCCTGCTCTGACCAACTTACATGGCTTTCGACGACAGTCACCTCGCTTAGTGACGGCGACTCTGCGAGAAATTAGCCATGAGAAGGCTTTAAAAAGAAAATCGTTCAATACCGGTGAACAACTGTAGGTCCCAATTAGTGTGTGTGAAACTAAAAGTTGCACAGGTTACTGATTGTGAGAAGCTCTCCCCTATTCCTTCATGTGAAGTTGAGGGGAAAATATTTATTTATTTATTATTTATAACACAATTTAGGATATTGTATAATGCATTTGATACAGGTTATACATATATATTAGGCCGCCGGTGGGCAATTAGATCCCTACTCTAACCACCTTAAATTCCTTGCGACGGCGGTCACCTCTTATAATGATGGCGACACTATCGAGTATTTAGCCACGAAAAAACTTTTCAATATCCCGTTCAGAGACGGTGTAAAACTGTAGGTCTCAATCAGTGAGTGAAAACTGGAAAGCGCACAGCTCACTGGTTGTGATAAGCTCTCCCTAATCTCTGCATGGGATGTAACGTGAAACCATTTTTTTTATGATATTAGTGCATTTCTAGCCCTAGGTGAAAGAAGAGGGTCGACTACGTTTGTACGTTGCGTATCATTGCCAGAGTAAATAAAGCAGTGACCAGATGATAATTGAGATTTTGCATTCCATATCTCGTATAACCTGTTCAGGTGTTGATTTTTCGGAGAGAGTTCTTACATTACAGGTACCAATGATAAACCGTTGTTTAAAATGATTGAAATTTATGACGAGTGATTCGTTAGACCATCGCATCTGATGCTAGTGCTGGGGCTGCCAACAACCTCTAGCCAGTTATGCACCCTGTATTAGGGAGCTATTTTGTATTGACTTACCAGGAGAGTTCGCATTTACCCCCCCCCCCCCCCCATGTGTAACCCATACACATCGTCGTGGGGAATGTGTAATGAACGTTTAATGGGTAGCTACCCATAACGATGGGAAATTACCAATCACGATTACCTATTAGCCTCAGGGTAATGGGGAAAATAATGGGTAGTTACCCATGGCGATGGGTAATAGGTTACCCATGGTAACCCGTCCCCATTTTTGATCGAAAATACGAAAAATAAGAAAAAATTTCTATATCTCGGAAACGGAGCGTCCAACCAAAAAAATAACCACTTTCTTCGAGTCTCTGAGGGCTTTTCTTAAAGTGGCTCAATTCGTATGGATTTTTTTAAATCGCTAAAATAAAAAAGTGGCTATAACTCGGAAACGGTGCGTCCAATCGGAAAAGTAATACTAATTTTACTTTCGTAGAAGTCTTTAACCACTGGATGGATGTCTTCAACATGGCATCACTTTTTTTAAAATAAAATCGCTAAAACTAAACTTTTTTGAATAAAAAAATCGCTAAAACGCCCTCGTGTCTTTCTTCGAGTTTCTGAGGTCTTTTCTTAAAGTGGCCCAATTCGTATGGATTTTTTTTTTAAAATCGCCAAAATAAGAAAATCGCTAAAATAAAAAAGTGTCTATAACTCGGAAAAAATAACAAAAAATTTCTATATCTCGGAAACGGAGCGTGCATCCAAAAAAATAAACACTTTCTTCGAGACTCTGAGGGCTTTTCTTAAAGTGGCTCAATTCGTATGGATTTTTTTAAAATCGCCAAAATAAGAAAATCGCTAAAATAAAAAAGTGTCTATAACTCGGAAAAAATAAGAAAACATTTCTATATCTCGGAAACGGAGCGTCCATTCAAAAAAATAAACACTTTCTTCGAGTTTCTGAGGGCTTTTCTTAAAGTGGCTCAATTCGTATGGATTTTTTAAAATCGCCAAAATAAGAAAATCGCTAAAATAAAAACGTGGCTTTAACTCGGAAACGGTGCGTCCAATCGAAAAAATAATACAAATTTTAATTTCATAGTCTTTAACCAATGGATGGATGTGTTCACTATGGCATCACTTTTTTTTTAAAAAAATCGCTAAAACTAAAATTTTTTGAAAAAAAAATTGCTAAAACGCCCTGATGTCTATATCTCGGAAACTTAGCGTGCAATCGAAAAAAAAAAAATTTTTTCAGAATTCTAAGGGTTCTTCATAAACCGGTTCAATTCGTTTTTAAGATTTTTTTTTTCAAAAAATCGCCACGCTAAAAAAACGGTGCAATGCCATATTGAATGCATCCATTGGTTAACGCCCCCTTTGGAGGTAAAACTTTTAGTATTTTTTCGATTGAACGCACCGTTTGCGAGTTATAGCCACTTTTTTAATTTAGCGATTTTCTTAATTTGACTACAGGCGACGCCCGATTTAACGAACACTCGATTTAACGAATTCGCGATTTAACGAACAGGTAAAATATGTATTCTAGGTATGGTGTATAACGAACAAGCCAATTTTTTGCTACTCGGTTTAACGACCAAACAAAATGTTCATACAAATAAGAACATGTGTGTATAAATATGAATGTATACTACAATTTCCTTGCATATTTAAGTACATTTGCCCTCAAATATCAGTTATTTTTGTTCAGAAGAATTTTGCGTTTTATTTTTTGAATAAGTAATGCGCACATTACAATTTCTTTTCAAGATATATCAAAGGAATTGGTTTTGAGAGAAATCCAAGAGGAAGTTATAAGAAAAAGTTTGAAGAAAAATCAAAAACAAACATTAATAAACCAATTTTTTAAATACCTTTAAATATTCATACTTTTTTAGTCACAAATATGATAAAAAGTAAGAAATTTTGTGTTGAATGTACATATATGTTATGTTTTTAATGTGTTTTGTTTTGTTTTTAATAAATGAATTGTTAATTTTGAAGTTAAAAAAAATTTTTTAAATAGATACTCGATATAACGATCTTTTCGATTTATCGAACAGGCCTGACAATCAATTGTTCGTTAAATCGGGCGTCTCCTGTATTTAAAAAAAATCCATACGAATTGGGCCACTTTTACAAAAGCCCTCAGAAACTCGAGGGAGGCGTTAACCAATGGATGTCTTCAATATGGCATTGCACCGTTTCGGAGTTATAGCCACTTTTTTATTTTAGCGATTTTCGTATTTTGGCGATTTTTTGAAAAAAAAAATTCTTCAATACGAATTGGACCAGTTTATGAAAAAACCTTAGAAATCTGAAAAAAATTATTATTTTTTCGATTGGACGCTCCGTTTCCGAGATATAGATATGTAGGCGTTTTAGCAAATTTTTTTATTCAAAAAAGTTTAGTTTTAGCGATTTGTTTTAAAAAAAAGTGGTGCCATATTGAAGATATCTATCCATTGGGTAAAGACTTCAACGAAAGTAAAATTAGTATTACCTTTTCGATAGGACCCACCGTTTCCGAGTTATAGCCACCTTTTTATTATAGCGATTTTCTTATTTTGGCGATTTAAAAAAATCCATACGAATTGGGTCACTTTAACAAAAGCCCTCAGAAACTCGAGAGAGGCGTTAACCAATGGATGTCTTTAATATGGCATGGCATGGCACTGTTTCCGAGTTATAGCCACTTTTTATTTTAGCGATTTTCTTATTTTGGCGATTTTTTGAAAAAAAAAATTCTTCAATACGAATTGGACCAGTTAATGAAAACCCTTAGAAATCTGAAAAGATGTATTATTTTTTTCGATTGGATGCTCCGTTTCCGAGATATAGATATGAGGGCGTTTTTGCAATTTTTTTTATTCAAAAAAGTTTAGTTTTAGCGATTTTATTTAAAAAAAAAAGTGATGCCATGTTGAAGACTTCCATCCATTGGTAAAAGACTTTTAAAAATAAAATAAATGGTTTCCCATTACATCCCATGAAGGGACAGGGGAGAGCTTCTCACAATCACTGATCTGTGCGCTTTCCAGTTTTCACTCACTGATTGGGACCTACAGTTTTACACCGATTCCGAACGGTATTTTGAGAAGCTTTTTATGGCTAAATGCCCGATAGTGTCGGTGTTCTGAGCAGGGATCGTACCCTGGATCTCATGTACAAGAGGCGCGCACACTACCATTGCACCACCGACCACAGACTTTTACGAAAGTAAAATTAGTGTTATTTTTTCGATTGGACGCACTGTTTCTGAGTTATAGACACTTTTTTATTACAACGATTTTCCTATTTTGGCGATTTTTAAAAACTAATCCATACGAATTGGACCACTTTAACAAAAGTCCTCAGAAACTCGTAGAAAGTGGTTATTTTTTTGATTGGACGCTCCGTTTCCGAGATAGAAATGATCTTATTTGTTCGTATTTCCAATCTAAAATGGGGATGGGTTACCCTGGGTAACCCATTACCTATCGTCGTGGGTAATTAACTATTATTTTCCCCATTACCCTATGGGTAATGAGTAATTCCACATTTTCGTGGGTATCTAGCTATTATTTACCCCATTACTCTGTGGGTTGTGGGTAATCGTGATGGGTAATTCCCCATCGTCGTTGGTAACTTCACATTATTTTCCCCATTACCCTGAGGGCAATTGGGTCATCGTGATCGGTAATTCCTCATTGTTGTGGGTGGGTACCTATTATTTTCCCCATACTCTGTGGGTAATGGGTTAACGATCGCTAACCATTCCCCACGGCAATAATAATGGGTTACCCCGGGTTACGAAATACGAACCCTGCTTAACAGTCTAGATCCGTAGTGTTAAGTAAACAGCTGGGCGCCACCTCGAGCAGGATGTGGTTTTTTACCACGCACTTCGGTCTTGGCAGGAACTTTTCCTGTCCCTGTGGACTACCAACTGTGCACCCGCTTTTAGATTACAAATTATTTATTATGTTGTTTTATTGAAATATTTCAACATCTCGTTAATTTGTGTGCACGCACCGACAGAGGATAAAGATGATGAGGTCAAAGAAACATTTTATGAGCGCCTGGAGGAAGTATATGAACTCTGCCCTGACCACGACATTAAGATTATTCTAGGCGATTTTAATGCCAAATTGGGAAAGGAAAGTGTCTTTCGACCAACTATCGGTAATCACAGTCTACATGATACCACTTCCGATAATGGAATAAGACTGATAGACTTCGCCGCTGCAAAGAACATTGCAGTTAGTAACACACGATTCCAGCATAGGGACATTCATAAGGCGACCTGGATATCTCCTGATCAACGGACGAAGATCCAGATTGATCACTTGGTAATAGATGGCAGGCACTCTTCTAATGTAATGGATGTACTACGTGTGATTCGAGGTGCCAATATCGACTCGGATCATTACCTGGTGGCTTCGAAAGTTCGCACGAGATTGAGCAGGGTGGAAAACGTACGAAGCCGAACACAGGAAAAGCTGGATATTGACAAGCTACAAATACCGGAGATATCAATGTCCTATTGACAGAAACTCTCTCTCCTGCTAGAGCAGAATAGCCCCCATCCCGAAGACTCAGATGCGCAGTGGATGCACATCTCCCATTCTCTGGAAATCGCTGCAAGGACTGAACATGGCTATCAAAAACCGCAGAAGGATAAGCCATGGTACGACGAAGAATGTCGCATTGCAATTGATGAAAAAGACGCTGCACGTATGGCAACGAAACAGTCAGTTACAACACGTGCTGCGATTGAGCGGTACAAGAAGCTGAGAAGGGAGGAAAACCAACTATTTGGGCGGAAAAATGGCAGTGGGAGCAGATAGAGAGTGAAAGAACCGAAATGTTCATGATGAATGGTGAATCCCGAAAGTTTTTCCAGAGGGTAAGAAGATCGACCAACAGGCCTAATAATGGGCTGCCCTCCTGCAAGGACGAGAATGGGAATCTGGTGACTGAGAAGCAGTGTGTGCTCAAAATGTGGAGAGACCACTTTTCAGCACTGCTCCACTCATATTCTTCCACTGAAGATCAGGAGGTAATGATAGTGGAAGATAGTATAGATTGTATCCCCCCCCCCCCCTCAACCAAGACAAGATTAGAACGGCGATCTCCCGCCTGAAGAATAATAAAGCCGCTGGTGCGGATGGCCTACCCGCTGAACTTTTTAAGGCAGGTGGCGAAGGACTGATACCCCACATGCATCACACTGATATGCGGTATATGGCTGGGGGAATCTATGCCCGACGATTGGAGTCTCAGTGTATTATGTCCTGTATTCAAAAAGGGTGATCCGTGTGTCTGTTCCAACTATCGCGGTATCAGTCTTTTATCTATCGCGTATAAGGTCTTGTCGAGCGTATTATGTGAAAGACTAAAGCCAATTACTGAAAACCTGATTGGACCTTATCCGTGTGGTTTTAGACCAGGCAAGTCCACAACTGACCAAATATTCACGCTACGCCAAATCCTGGAAAAGACCCACAAAAAGCAAATCGATACATACCATCTTTTTGTCGATTACAAAGCTGCTTTCGATAGCCCCATACGTGGAAAACTGTACGAAGCTATGTCTGAACTTGGTATTCCGGCAAAACTGTTTCGCCTCTGTAGAATGACGCTGACCAACACCAAATCAGCAGTGAAAGTGGGGAAAGACCACACTGAACCATGCTGTACCAAGCGATGACTTAGACAAGGCGACACACTTTCGTGCAATCTCTTCAACATCTTAATGGAGATAATAATGAGAAAGGCTGCAGTAAATACGAACAAGACCATTAACACGAAAAGCCATATGTTGCTGGCGTATGCTGACGACATAGACATCATTTGAGAGAGGCTACTGCAGTATTTTCAAGAATCGAAAAGGAATCAGCGAAGGTGGGTCTTGCTGTTAATGAGGGCAAGACAAAACGACTAGAGAAACCTCTCGACTTGGTCCGCACTTGAACGGTGACAACCAATTTGATTTTGAACCTTGGATCCGCCATGAACATCGACAACAAAGTCAGCCTGGTTATAGATAGGAGAATTGTGCTTGCAAATATATGCTATTTTGGGCTCGCCAAGCAGTTTAGGAACAAAGCCCTCTCTCGACGGACAAAAGTCCAGCTATATCAGACTCTCATTTTAACTGTCTTGACATATGGCTCCGAAACTTGGGTCATATCGCAAGCGGATGAAAAACACCTGGGAGTTTTCGAGAGAAAAATTCTCCGTAAAATATATGGTCCTTTTAGGGAAAACGGCGAGTACCGACGTCGCTGGAACGCAGAGCTATATAATCTCTATTCTGACGTGGACATAGCTAGACGAATCAAAGTGGGCCAATTGCGTTGGCTAGGCCATGTTATCAGAATGGATGAAGATGAGCCAGCGCGAAAGATTTTTGATAACGTACCCGATGGAAGCAGGAAAAGAGGACGACCAAGACTCCGCTGGAAATACAAGGCAGAAGAATCCCTCCGTATCCTTGGTGTTACCAATTGGCGAGAAAAGGCGAAGGATAGAGCCAGTTGGAAGAATATGTTGAAATTTGTTTAATTTGTTTGTTTAATTAATATGTGTCAGACGTCTGACCTCGTGAGGTTGTAATATAGTCAATAAAAGTAAAGTTGTTTTATTGAACATATTATTTTTATTATGAAAAATATTTAATTAAAATTTTGTGAAATCGCCAGTTTTCTTTATTGGTTGGTTGTTTAGAATACAGCAGTTTGTTTAAGGTCATAGCACCATTTCGTTTTTTTATGATTTGGAAATGGTTTCCTTAAGAATGTGTCATCTGCAATTAGTGTGGACACACTATTTTCCATGTGGAAAACATCATCCCAGTTGAAGTTGTAGTAGATGTTGTTGTTCCTAATTTATCTATGTACTTGACGTGTTGTAAATGCTGTCATTCCTACTGCCATACAACGGGCATCAGGGACAACTATGCGCCTCATCCTCTCTCTACATCTACTCTGTGGCCAGAGGGCTTACAAAGATTTTGAACAAATTTGCCTAAGATTCCCCCTTAAGCGAGAGAAAACAAATTCAAATAAAGGCGATAAAACATTTCACGCTGCTCCCTTGTAATTCTAGTACGACACACAAACAACAACAACTTTATGTTTTGTAACATCTCGGGGATTATTAAAATAGACAAGAAATTCTAAAACAAAAAACAGTCATATGAACAGCATAATGGCAATCCCTAATGGCAATTTATTATGTTTAGAAAACAGCAACAGACTGCAGGAGACAGAGAAGTTCCAACAGATATAGAGATTTATCTAGAATATGCCCTGACCCCACTCACAAGAGGGACCATCAACACAACGTGCAGCGTACGAGTACAACCAACAGTCCCCACACAGCCCACAGCCATGCCAGAACAAGCAGGAACTACTATAACACTTCGATGGATGGATGATGCATCATCATGTTGCTGCATCTTTAAAGCTTTGGGATTATAAGCGTCAGCGGCAGGGTGGCGCAAGCGGAGGCGGAATAGGAGGTGGCTGATGAGATATGTGTGTGTTAAACTATAGAAATCGGGAAGAAGTTTATAAGTTTATGATGTTGTTGTTGCGCCATATAATATATTTATAAATAAGATAAAATAACAACAATGGGGCAACAACGCACCAGCTATAAGCGAAATCTCATAAATAATGACGAAGAGGGAAATGGTTTAAACTGAAATTGAAAACTACAACAACTACACGTCTTCTTAACAGGGCAAAAATACATACCAGAAACGCCCGAACAAGCGTAAAAGCTAAATACCCAAAATGCAAAAGGGAGAAAGATGCGCCATAGGACGGCGGCAGGCACAACTTGAGTGGCCAATATATATATATACACAGCATCATCAACATCTTCGTCATCAGCATCATCGGTATTGCCAGCATTATCATCATCACTATCAACATCATCATCGTCATTGCCGCAAACAGCGCCATAACCATAGTTATTACCATAAACGTAATCATCTCCAGAAACATTATCATCGTTATAACTATCATCATCCTCATAAACATTATCATCATCACCGTCACAACCATCATCATCATCGCCGTCAGAATCAACATCCACGTCCTCGTCATTACCAGCAACATCATCGTCAGTACCATCATAATTATTCACATCTTCAGTTCCATGCCCATCATCATCATCATATTCATCCTTATCTTCATCATTATGATGTGTTGGAGAGTTTTTGAAATTTGCTTGAAATGAAATTGATTCCAACAATTATAAATAAAACAAAATGGAAAGTTTCCAAAAAATCTAAAGAGTTGTCAAGGAACTTTTAAGGAGTGTACATCGCAGCTTCCAGTTTTGATGGCGGTTCGAGGGGCATGACACACCATAAATTAGATTAAATAGTTGATAAATGTGTTTTGGACAAGATCCGGGTGAAGGAAGAACAAAAATATGTTTTGGTGGTAGTAAGATATAAATGAGTATTGGAATTGACCAGTTCTTGATATGTTGCCCTATCCACTTTTTGGGTAAACTTTTGCACTACTCCAAGAGGTTTGATTTTGGTCAAAGACTTTTTGAAATTTACCAAACTGTCCTTCCTATACTCACACAACTATTTGTTTGACAAGAGGTTGTAGCAACCGCAAAATCGTTTGTTGCCATCGAATTGCAGTTGCCACAACCGAATTGAGGCTGTCACGACTGAATTTAGTCCCCACAACTGAAATTTGAAGCAACCGTAATATATTGTGACAACCTCTAATGCGGTTGTTGTTGTAACAGATTGTCCGTTTCCACTCGTTCATCCCTGGAAGATATAAAAATAAAATTAAGGCTAATTCCCATATGTGCCACTGGAGATGGCGGCGAGGAGCTGGAGAAATTGTGCCATCTCCAAGGGTCTGTCCCATAGGTCCACTGGGCGCAAGTCAGTAGGCCCATCAGGACAATTGAGAATGTGAATAGTGCCTTGAGGCCTTTGTTGGCAACCTGGGCATTGATCTAAAGTGCCTGGGATTGTTCCATATCTGTATGAATTCAGAATAGATCTGCAACGAGATCTAAGCTGGGTCAGAGTAGTTCTGGCGTGCCTGGGCAGAAGCCTCTCATTATCCGAAATCACGGGTGGGTATTCATTAAGGATCCTGTTGCAGGAGTAGCCATATATAGCCCCTGACACCGCTGTGTTGTGCAGCATTTTCGGGGCTACTGCTATGGACACTCTGTTGATGTGAGATGGAATGACGTCTTGGATGTCCGCGCAGTAGCGCCTGGTGTTCTTTCGGATGTGACGAAGAGGTGGATTCTGCATCAGAATGTAATTGGTTGGGGTGACTGGGCAGATGACAAGCCAAAATAAACTGTATCATCAACAACACATTATGTTCGTCCTTTGTGTGCATCCGGTTGCGATTCGAAGCGCACTGTTTTGGATCCTTTGCAGAGCTTTCCATTGGGTATCACTTAGGAAAGAGGACCACACCGGGGCGGCATAGTTGAAGACCGAGCGACTTATAGCTTTATAGGTCACTAATGCAAGGGCCTTTAAGACCTTGTTACGGGTGTGGACTTTTCTTCTAATGTGATCCGCATGCTTCTAGAAGAGAAGATCGAAAATAACTCCCGAGAATTTTGAGGTTACGGACTATGGGCACAAACCCCCCTTTGACAGAGATGTCGAGCTCTCTCTCCTTATTCTTTGGTCCAAGAAGTGAAAAGGGTCACAGAAGACTTCGACGGAGATAACTGTAAGTTCCGTTCCTGCAGAAAACTACACTGAAAGAAAATCTTTACATCACATCGATGACAAATGTTCATCAATTCGTCATCAATTCAATGAAAAAGTTTTGCAATTTGAATTTTGTGCGTTTCTTCACCTTTTTCAGCGTCATTGAGTCAGTTAGTTGGATCGATTAAAAATATGGACGTAGTGCAATGGGCAGAAAATATTATTCTTAGTCTGAACATTTTGTATGCGGTCTTGTTGCCTGTTCTTGTGGATATTTTACGATGAAAATGGGCCAACGAGTTTGGCTACTCATTAACAAACAATTTACATAAAAGCGATCACCAATTTACATCAACTTGATGACAAACTTACATCACATTGATGACCAACTTCCATCAAATTGATGACGACCTAACATGTAATTGGTGAAAAATGTACAGCAGATTGATGAAGTATTTACATGAATATTGATGAAAAATTTACTTAAACTATTGATGAAATATGGATGAACGATTGATGCAATGTTCTTCGTCAATTCAATAAAATGTGTCGTAAGTTGGAAAATGAGGAAATGTTTCATCAAATTGATGACGGAATTCATAAATTTGATGAAGCTTTTCTTTTAGTGTGGTAAGGTTGGTCAGATAGCTGTTATTTCTAGCACTTATGTCGTCTACATTTAAGCCCGAGGATATGATAGTGCAATCATCGTCGTACGACACGATATTAAATCCGTGAGGGGTGTCGGAAGATTCGCAAGATAAATGTTGAAGAGTATAGGTTACAGTACTCCACAGCCATTTTTATCTTGCGATAACGGGAATTCTGGCCTCTGAACTCTACAAATGCTTGCGTCCCATTGATATAGTTACCAAGCCAACGCTTGGTAAGGTTTGGGAGGGATCAATTCAAGATGTCCTGGAGTAGAATCGACAGATCAACAGTATCGAAAGGTTTAGACAGGGGTAAAGCTGTGACTGTTGTGAGTTTAGCGGTTCTGACCAGGGGGTATCCATGCCACAGCTGATTGCCTATGAAGTTGGAGATTGATAAAAACCAAGATAAATAAATTCGTCCACTACCTCGAAATTATAACGATTATCAACGTTCACCCTTTCATCCAATCGGGTGAATGTTCTGTTGTCGTAGACATTAATACCCACTTTTGCTGATTCCTTCTCAATTCACGAAAATACTGCAGAAACTTCTCGTAGACTTCACCCAATGATGTCTAAATCATCAGCATATGCGAGCAGCATGTGACCTTTGCTGCTGATCGTGGTATTCGTGTTGACTGCAGCTTTTCTCACGAAAACGGTCACCTCGCTTAGTGATGGCGACACTATCGGGTACTTAGCCATGAAAAAAGCGCACAGCTCACTGGTTGTGAGAGACTCTCCCTAAGCTCGTCGTGAGACGTTAGTAGAAACCATTTTTTTATGATACATTTGTAATTTTCGGTAGAATTTACGGGCCTCATTCTTCCTTCTGTAAGATTCAATTTGCCCACTCTCGCACTTTCTTCACAACCGTTTTTTCTTCTTAAACACACTAGTTGCCTCTCTCCTTTTCTCCTAATGGTGCTCTGTCGCGGCTCGCGTTGCAACTGACAGAAGCGTTGCCATACGTGCAGCGTTCTTTTTATTACTTGCCATGCGACACTCTTCAAGGACTCATATGAGACAATAGTTAAGTACCTATTTAGGCTTCTACACTGATGACCCCAAACTAAGTGGCATAGTAGGCTTTGGAGTCAATTCTAAAAAGGTATGAAAGTCTAAATAAAGCACAAAGACTATCAGATCTCTGAAGTGTTTCAGGTGTCATAGCAATTGGAGAAGTTCCATTCTGGCTGGTACGAAACTTCATCACCGCCAGGAATATCTACATCGACTGTCAGTATATAATCTGTGCAATCTGTTTTCCTAACTTAAACTACTTTTCAAAACTTCCTGGCATCTCGACATCAGATGACAAAGAATTATGATATCCAGCTTATATGGGAGCCAGGGTACCGCAACATTCCAGGCATCCATAGATTAGATGAGCTGACCAGATTGGGGACTACCTTACCTGTTCCACTGGAAAATGAACTCAATAATATACTTGTTGATGTATACTTTTACGCGGTTGAAATCAAACTGACTTAGGTTCGCTACGATCTGTTAATTATATCAGATTTACATAATACATAAAATGTTAATCCTTACATATAAAAAGGATTCCAAAATTTCAGCACTATTGGCCGCAGTGCTCCCAATTATCCGGTGTACATCATTATAATATTTCCAATTCGATGGGCTCGCACCAGAAGGTCCCATTTCCTTTTTCCGCCTCTCTACAAATTTAAATATGTATTTTGTGTTAAACAAAGTTGTTGAGATAAAAAAAATTACCTGTATTTTTGTGTGAAATTTCTGATCTGGACATGCACTTCTTCCGGACTAAATTTATTGTTAATTTGCGCTGCAATGTCCTGGTAAATGTACCCATTCTTTTTTGCACGCCGCAAATCGGTGGCACGTTCCGCCCACAGCTCTAGCAAAACTTGCGCATCTCTATCGCACCAGACACTTCGCTTCTTTCCCTTGGAAATATTTAAATGGAAAAATGAGTTTAAATTTTTATACTTCTTTATGTTTTAACTAAAAACAATTAAAATAGGTCACCTTTGTTGACTTGGAATCCATTTTCAGTTGACAATACCAAACAATTTGACAACAGCTGATTGATTGTCGACGGTGTTGCCATATTGAAATATCTAAATTCAGTATAAATTCAGTTTGATTTCGCGCATTTACGCCACGGCTAATACACATAAGGACGGGGATAATTCACAAGTTAATTGGAATTATGACCGCTAATGCAAATTAACGCTGTGGTCTATCTACGCTATAAGTTAATCGTTAGTGGTGAGATCGCACTCCAGCGCCATCTGTTGTCGATTGTTACTGAGACTCCTTGGAGGTACATATTATCAAATATTGATGGTGAGTTGGTGGTAGTGGTATAACGAAAGTATATTTTAGCTGTAATTACCATTTGGATTTAATCTGTTAGACAATCATACTACAATATACACCATCGAATGTTACTTTGATATACTGTAGATTCCTGTTACTGCAAATGTTAGTTGAGCTAAATATGTAAGCATATTTTCATAATAATACACGCTGAGAAATCTGTCTTTTTTTTGTCATTTGAATGCGAATATAACGTGTTTGTATCTTGTCACAAATATAATATACTTGTGCCTAAACACATTGTGTTTGCTATTCAATGTAAAATGTTTGGGACACAATGATTAATAGATTATGATATATGTATTTGTGACCCAAATGTGAATTTGTTTGTTGAAAACCGCTGAAGCAAACACGTGGCAGACAGCAAATAAACAAAAAAATTAGCTGATCTTCAATTTACGAAAACACTGTTTGCAAACATGTATAAGATTCATACAATATGTTGCTGGGGACGTTATTTTTCGGCGTGTATATTATGCTGCAGCAAGGACAAATTCATCAGGTGTAGGAATGTAAACATTTCCTGCAATGCGATGCAATGAAGTGTTTTTCTTTCAGTTGTATTTAAAAGTCTTAGCTTTTCCTCTATTCTAGCGCAGAACTCCGAAACTCCATTGTGTAGCAGTAATTAAAGATTTAACACGCGCAATTTTGAAATTTCATCGTAGACGTACAAACATTTCCTCCCACAATTTATAACACAATAGAATTGCACTAAAAGGGATCCACTAATTCCTTTGATAATCCCTTAATGTTATTTAGAACCATCGCAAACAACCATTCACTAAATGACCCTTGGCAACAGCACTAAAATCCCGCAAATACATCCATACGTACCCCTCACTCCTTAATGCCTTCCAATATCCTCATTTTATATATATTTCGAGAAATAAAACAAACACTTTCCCTCCATCTTCATTCCGCCACATTGTGACACGCTAAATGTGCTAACTACCAAAGAGAAGACGCCAAAGACAGAAGACGGCATAAAAAGGGGACCATAAAAATACTTACCCAGAAAAAAAGCAATAATCATGTGAACAAAAACAAACAGTAGAAAGTCTGACCAAAAAAATCGAAACGAAACGAACACAAAGAAAACTGAAAGGACTGAAACGGAGAAAAATATGTGTAAAAATTTGAGCAGGAAAAAAAAGAAGAACTTGTTGTGACTTTTCGCTTCCGCCTCCGTCCAGAAGCAAAAGATGCAGACAAATTATGACCGTAGCGAAAGGGAAAAAATTCGCAAAGAAGATCCAGAAAGGATGAAGTTGCCAAAAAATAAATATGAAATAATGAAATGAACTGAATAATAGCTCGCAAAGGCCATTCGTCTGGTTGGCACCGTGGTTTGGGTTTATGAGGTGGGAAGAACAAATAATTTTTGGAGAACAATAGTATCTTTCGTCTAGAGTTGAAATTATGTTAGCTTTGCGAATAATATTTACAGTGACGAGCAAAATTGTAACAGGGTTAACACAGTTTGGATATAAATTTGTAGAGTTCAACGGCCTTATTCATAAATAGTTGCCAGAGGTTTGAAATACAGATTATCATTCAAAAAACGTGTCTCAAACCTCTATTAACTTTTTATGAATAAGGCAGTAAATATTTGATTACAGACAAAAAAACTATTTAATTAAATCAATTTATTGTTCTCTCATGAATAAAAATAAAAACAATTTTAATTCTACAGAATCAGACTCTAGTTCCTTCCATACAAAAGTTGTGTAACTGACCACTTTGTGATTGAAAATTAACGACTTTGACACTCCCATACAAAAGTAAAATTAAAAAAACAACAGCACCGGAATTCTGTAACATTTTAACGATAAAAATCGGTAGTTAATCTGTCAATATTCATAAAATTTCAATACAAAATTTCAGAATTTTGTCAAATTAACAACCGATTTTTATTGTTAAAAAGTTACGGTGAAGATCCGTATTAAAATTTGTGTGGGGCAATATTTTGACCAAATCCACTTTGATATTTAATGTATGCGAATGTAAATAACAGGTCGATTAACATTGCGCCTAAAAGTATGCCTTGCCACAATTTACCAGCTTGCCAAACCAGTATCATGAATTTCCCAGCAATACCGATCAAATCCGGTTACCACATAGATAAATAAAAATAATAGATGATTAATTTGCTTAATCACCATTTTCACCAGAGGGCACATGCGGTTTCCGTGCGACAATTTTTCACTCGGATGCGACGAAAAAGCACTCCAAAAACATTTTTATATCGATTCTGTTGTTTAAATTTGAAAATAGAATACAAATAATGGAAAAGCATATAGGTTTTGATGTTGGTTGGCAATACAAAATGCAAAAAAAGCATATACAGTTTTTTTCAATAGATTTTGTTTACAGGGAAATTTGCCCACATCCTCCACTCCGGCGCAATGTAAAAAGTTTCCATTTACTTTAAAATCCACCACTTATCTTTCACCATCTATGGTTTTTTATTTAGCTATGGTTACGATAAATCTCCACCGATTTCGGAAAGACGCCACTGCCATTGATTCTGGAAACGGGTGGAAATTTGTAGACAACGACTATAATGAGAATGAAAGATAACAGAGCAAAATTGTAACAGGGTTGACACTGTTTGATAATAAATAATAATAAAAATATGTGATTAAAACCAAAAACATAAAATTAAATAAATTTATTGCCCTGTCGTGAATAAAAACAATAATAATTTTAATTCCATGTTGATATATACACAGTTAATATTGTAAAGTTATAGAAATGTTACAATTTTCCACTCTGGTGTTTTGTCAATTTATTTGTTTTGTTTCAATATTTTGTTCAGTAGGCTTTGGCTTTTTTAAGAGCTTATATACGGAGAGGTATGCTGTGGCAAAAGTTCCACAGGAATCGCATTCAAGTTTCTATTACTCTATCCCACAGCTCGTTTACACCTTTTGGAGCATCTGGGTACTTGGCGAACTGAGATTTTATGTAACTCCAAAAGTTTTCGATCGGGTTTAGGTCCGCTGACTGCGCTGACCATTTCGTAATTGCAAATTGTAGACCAGTTTTTAACGATTGTGGCCAAATGGTTTGGGTCGTTGTCATGATGAAAAATCACTCCTTCTGTAGCAAGAGCCATTTGGTAAATGATTTTGCAGAATTGAAAAATATTGTTCTTTTCATAATACTTTCAATTCTAAACAGAGGACTTACTCTATTCTTCGTAATACATCCCCATACCATTATGGATCCACCACCATGTTTCATGGGTGTTGTGTTGTGTGCCCATCGGTGGTGCAATGGTTAATGCGTGCACCTCTTGTCCATGAGATCCTGGTCACGTCGAATAGTGACGGCGATACTATCGAGTATTTAGCCATGAAAAAGCTTCTCAAAATACCGTTCGGAGCCGGTGTAAAACTGTAGGTCCCAATCAGTGAGTATAAAACCAAAAAACCCAAGGCGTAATTCTATTTTTATTATTTAAAATGTGTCGAATTTTATACTTTATCTTCTTCCTGTCAGCTTCAGTCCAGTTTTCGTAGACTTGGTGTAATTCCTTATGGAGCTTTACATTCTTTTGTGATAAAATTGGTTTCTTTTTCTTCTCTGCAGCCTTAACACCCAATCTTTTGAGACTTTGACGAGCAGTCGACTCACTCCCGGCAATATTTAACGTTTTGGTGCCGCATCTGGGGTAATTGCTTTGTCACTTGTCACTAATTTTACCAAATGACGACAAATGCGGTCGCCAATCTTTCTGGGGCGTCCAGGAGCAGTTGTAGTTTTAATATTTTTTCCGTTTAGTGATGGCTAGTACTAGTACTTAGCCGTGAAAAAAACTTCTCAAAATATCGTTCGGAACCGTTGAAAAACTGTAGGTTCCATTCAGTGAGTGAAAAACTAGAAAGCGCACAGCTCACTGGTTGTTAGAAGCTCTCCCCAATCCCTACATGGAATGTAACTGGAATTGCTGTTAAATTCAATTTAGATGTATTTTACTTGTACAGTACAAACTTAACTCTTTACAATAGACGTGTTTTTTTTCATTCCCCATTAAACTACTTTTTGGATCAACACGAATGGGGAGCCATTTAAAATGGCTTACATGGCGTTTACACGAGACAGGTTTGCGAAGCCAAAAGCAATTTATTCAAACGGGTTTACTAATACACTCAGACTTCTCATTGTCTTCGTCACTGTCTCTGACAGTAAATTCAAAGACAGTAAATTCGGCAAATGATTTATTGTAAGCGGCAATTCGGTGAAGTTTCATTGTAATTTGCCGAAACATAGAAAAATAATCGAAAAATGCTGCACAATTTGGAAAAATTTATTTGCACTTGTAGTTTTTGGTAAATAGTATTGAATTCACACGAAACGACATTGACGGCGTTTTTTTGAAAGTGTATTGTCTTTGCAGTTGTCTGGATGTTTACCAAACACTATGTATCACTTCTCTTGACTCAAATGCCAACAAATAAAACGACTGAAGTGTTACGACTCTCTGCTCTCTCTCACTCTTACTCTCTTCATTGAATATTTCAATATACAAGCAGATTTTTGATGAAGTTATTGTATATGAGTATAACTATACAAATTCCACCCATGTTTGGGTAAAATTACATAAAGTATGTATAAAGTAAGAAATAGTCAAGATATCACGCGAGAGAGAAATGTGTTTGAGTGAATCGTGTCGACTTTTTGGTTTTCTTTTACGAGGGTTGCTAAATTAGGCACAACTTCTGGTCGTCTACTTCTTGATCGTCATTATGCCTACATTTATATCTTCTTTGACAACTAATACATATTGTCATTGCCTTGTCTCGTGTAAGACTATAAAAAATCACCCAAATAAGTATTTTTCGATGACACTATTACTCGACGATTTATGCCTTCAGACGTTTGAAATGAAACTGACCTGAGGTTCGCTGAAACCCAGTTATTCTTACAAGTTCAGTCGTCTCCAGAACCATCTCGCAGTAACGCTTCCTGTTCTTGAAAATTCGACCTCGACTCAATGATTAGTGGTGAGATGTCATCTGTTCTCAATTGTTTCAAAACGTTCTTTCGATATCATCAAATATTTGTGGTGAGTGGGTATGAAATAACTTGTAACGATGGCATACTTTTAGGCGTAATTTACACTAGACAACCAAGCTGCAATATACACCACATACTGTTTGTTGACATTCAAATGTTATTTTTAACAGAAATGGTAGTTAAGGCAAACATAAAAGTATTTGTCGTAACAACATTTTAAACAATTTAAGAATTCTTTCATAGAATTAAAATTCAGTTGCAAATTTTTGTTTTAAAAACGTTGTCTATTTATTTTTCACAACAACAACACAACATTCTGTTTCTTTTTTTTGCTAAGTTGCAGAGTAAAAGAGGATGTAATAATATTTGTATGTATACAACCTAATGCCTGATATACAATGAAGCGACACTTTCAACAGGCGTTTGCGAAGCAAGCAACAGATTCCTTATAATGCTACATACTGGATTTCAAACTTTTGAATAAAGTATTGGGTTTAGCAGACACTTTATTTTTTCTTCCCAATTTTTTAAAATTTTTACCTATAAAATTTCCCTTTTTCCTGGCAAGAGGTTTATGTCTGAGATATATTCCAGAACCAATTTTTATTACATTTAGGCGATTTTATCAACTGAACTCCTCTGAAATTTTCTTCAAAAACCACTGTGTCTACTCCACGCAAAAGTCTTTTTGGAAATAATTGCAGAAAATAGTTTTACGACAAATAAAATAATGTGAACGCTGCCGAAAATAAGTGTTCATGCCACCACCACCACCATCATTATGGAGCGTAAAATGGACACTTTATTTGTGTCCCAAAACGAAAGGAAAAAAATGCATAAGAATTCAAAAAACAACACAACCATTCTATTCGGATGTTCTTATAAATAAGTTCATTTTATAAAAATTGAAATACAACACAGAACAGATGATAAAGAGGATGAAGTCGAACTATAAAAAAGGAAAAGCTGAAATAAAAAGCGAAATCCGGACAAAAGGACAGACGAAGAGCCAGACAGGCGTACACGCATATGGTTGCATGGACAAAACATGTGTATACCCAAATCTATACCCAGCGGCGGAATTTGCGAGGCCTTCCACGAATAAGGCATGCGGAATCCTTCTTTGGTAATGCCTACTTTAATAAAGCTTGCGAAATGCATGATTTTATATGGCTTCCACAGCCCTTTTAAAAGAACGCCAGAAGACGCTGTTGTGCATGAAAACCTGTCTTTCCACATGTTCGCAATTCGTCGTTTGCAAAATCATAACATCCGATAGCCCAGTAGATAAAGCGTCCGACTGTAAGTTCTAAGGTCGTCTGTTCGATTCCTGTGTCTGTAGAATTTTAAAAAAATTATTTATAAGAATTACAATTGGTTAAAGTATAAATCTGAAATATGATTCTAATTTGCATATATATATATTTATTTTTACTTATTCTAAAACTACTCTTTTTGCAGGCCTTCTAGTAGAGAGCGATGAAAGGCCTTGCCTCCCAATCTCACTAAATGTTAAAAAGAAAGGAGAAGGTAATGTGTAGGGAAGGCCTGCCGTATTATAAAGAATGCCTTCTGGGTCATGATTTCAGGTCTTCCAGCTCCTGATTTCCGCCGCTGGGTACATTCTTTTGCAGCTACACACACGCCAGCGTTGGTAAAATGTGTAGAAGCGGGCCTCTAATGGTCAATTTTTAAGTGGCCAGTTACTTAATCGTAATTGACAGTTAATTAGAAGTTAACTCTACATTTTGTTTGTCAGTGGCGAGTTAATGTAAGCCATCATATTGTTAACGATTATGGCAACCCTGATATTCTTATTGGACAAAACATCTGTTTTGGGCTAAATACCAAAACAACAAAGAGGAAGAACCAAAATGAAATTATGTAAAATGAGAATAAATTTATAAAATCGAAATCATTTCAACAAAAATGTATAAACAACTATTTAACAATCTGTGCTCAAAGTATCTGTAGATATACTCAGGACGAAAGCATGTATTTTATAAAGGGTTTTTCAACAGAGACGCTATAAAAGTAAATCGATACGGACAGCAAACGATGCCATATTTTTTCCCGCTCTTTTGACATTTCTCTTCAGTAAGGTTTGCCATTTCATCATGGAAAGATATACGAGCCAACAACGAGTCGAAATTATTAAAATTTACTACCGAAATTTGGAGTCAGTGGCCTCAACTTTAAGAGCGCTACGTCCCATTTCTGAATTCTGAATTTCATTTCTGGCTGAATGGCTTCGTCAATAAGCAAAATATGCGTTATTGGTCAGACAGCAATCCACACGTAATCCATGAGTCATCATTGCATCCCGAAAAAATTACGGTTTGGTGCGGTTTATAGGCCGGCGGCGTCATTGGGCCGTACTTCTTCCGTGATGATCAAGACCGGCACATTACTGTGAATGCGAATCGCTACCGTTCAATGATAACCGAATATTTTTGGCCCCAATTGGATAATATGGACTTGGAGGACATGTGGTTCCAACAGGACGGCACCACAAGCCACACAGCGAATGCCACAATCAATTTATTGGAAACCAAGTTTGGTGAACGTGGTATCTCACGAAATGGCCCAGTCGATTGGCCGCCTCTGTCGTGCGATTTGACGCCGTTAGATTATTTCCTGTGGGGCTACGTCAATTTTTGTGCCAACAAGCCAGCGACGATTGATGAACTTCGTACGAATATCGAACGGGAAATTGCAGCAGTATCGGCCGATTTATGCTTGAAAACCGTCGAAAATTGGGTTCAGCGTCTGAAGCGTGCCCGTGGTGGCCTTGCAAAAGAAATCTAGTTCCATACATAATGGCATCGACCGTACTTTCACTGGAATAAAGAATTTCATTGGTATCTAAAACCGGTTTTGTTTTATTTAAAAAACTTTTGTAGCGCTCTTATTGAAAAACCCGATACAACCTTTCATATACATATGTATCACTTTGACAGTCAGTAATAAGATTGTCAAAATTATATATGTCTTACTACAAGTTAACCAACCAACATTGGGTATTCAGTTCATTGTTAGCCATTGGATGAAAAACACAATTCAATATTTAACCACAATTTATCTAATAAACGAAGAACACCACTGACTGAAATACTGGCCATAAGGTACCTAATTTAGGAGTCGTACTGTCGGCCCTGTACATGTTTTTTTTTATCCAGGTTCGAAATTAACGCATGTGTACACACGCTGAAAAATTGCAGCCCAGCAACATATTGCAGGAACCATGTACATGTGGCCGTCGGTGGTGCAATGGTTAGTGTGCGCGTCTCTTGTACATGAGATCCTGGGTTCGATCCCTGCTCTGACCGGCTTACATTTCGTTCAGCTATTGATTGATATTTACAATTCAAATCAGCATGAACTGTCACGGCAATATATGATATTCATTGGAACGACAGTGGCGCCATCTGTCGAAAATTTGTGGTACCAACTCAGAAACCTTCGTCGGCTCATGCACAACAACTTTGCTAAATATCATCACATGATCAAATGAATAGTTTACTATTCTATAAAGGACATATAGACAAACATTCAGTTTTATATACATATATCGATTTCAGTCTTGGCAATAGACTCAATGCGATTCGAAGAGTTGAGGCCACAAGAATTCCGTTATGATGTTCATGTAACGAATGACGTTTATAGTCACTGCAATTTCGCCCTCATCTTCAAAAATGTAAGGGTAAATCACGCCGCTTGACCAAAATCCGCACCAGATAGTTGCTCGCTGTGGGTGCATTTGTTTCTCATGGGTAGCGGGGTGGAATTTTTTCGATTGCTACACGCTGAAAACTATCGGCCCCACCAACATATTGCAGGAACCATGTACATGTTTGCAAGCATTGATTTCGTGAATTGAAGACATGGTACTTTTTTTTGTTTAGTGTCTGTCACGTTTTTGTTTTCTGCAGTTTTCAACAAAAAAGAAAACACATTTGGTTCACAAATACATATATTATAACTTATTAATCATTGTGTCCCAAACATGTTATATTGAATAGTAAACACAATGTGTTTGGGCACAAGAATAATATATTTGCGACAAGTTACAAACACGTTATATTTGCACCCAAACAACAAAGAAAGACAACATTTTCAGCGTGTATAAATTCTTCTTCAAAAACACTAAAGTGATCTGGTGAATGCTTTGAAAAGCTATTTGGAAAAAGCAACAAAATAAAAGCTTTTAACCCCCTTTTTTCATTGTACGTTTCATTTGAAATGCAGCACTGAACGCATCATTCAAAGAGTATGGAATATTAAATAGAAAAAAAAATTCACTAATGCAATGGAATGCCAACAAAGAAAACGTGTGAAGCGCCTCGTTTCTCTGCTCTCTCTGTTACTCTCTTCATTGAATATTTCAATACACGAGCAGTGTTTTGATGATGTTATGGTATATAACTATAGAAATTCAAACCATATTTAAATAGAATTACATAAAGTATGTAAAAAGTATGAAATAATCAAGTTATGACGCGAGAGAGAAATGCGTTTGAGTGAAACGAGTCCACTTTTTTGGTTCTCTTCTACTAGGGTTGCCAAATTGCGCCGTGGTTTTCTTTTCTACTTGTACATCCTTTTTGCATCATTCTTTGAGGAAATCAGAGAATGAGAGAATGTCACAAATGGCAATTTTGACATATCCAACGATTTCTCTAAAAGTCTATTCAGTTTAAAGGAATCTATACTACTACATATTGTTGGTGTTGGTGCAATGGGTAGTGTGCGCGGCTGTTGTGCGAGAGAACGTGGGTTCGATGCCTGCTCTGACCGTCTTAAATTTCTTTCGGCGGCGGTCACCTCGCATAGTGATGGCGACACTATCGGGCATTTAGCCATGAAAAGCTTCTCAAAATACCGTTCGGAACCGGTGTAAAACTGTAGGTCCCAATCAGTGAGTGTAAAAGTAGAAAGCGCACAGCTCACTGGTTGTGACAAGCTCTTCCCTATCCCTTCATGGGATGTAATGGGACACCATTTATTTATTTAATTAGACATTTCCCCATCATGAGCATGAGCACGACTTCGGTTAACGGTCATTCCCGAAGCGAAACAAGAATCTAGTCCTTGTTGTTCACATTACTAACTTGTTGGCAACAACTTTTGATAATCTTTTTTTTTTAATTTTATGATCCAGGGAACGAGTTATCGACAAAACTCATACCCATAATGGACAAGTCTGTGGGAGGCTTTAAACAAAATGCCATCTAAAGGAAGGCCCTTACAATTCCCACACGGTGTTCATAGCAGCCACCACACGTATGAATTATATATGAGAGAGATCAACAATAGTATCGTAGTAGCAATGATTTGTATTTATATACATTTATGTACTCCAAACATATAAATCCCAACATTATGAGGATTACAGCGATAATCATAATGATGATTCATATGATGTTCACAATAAAGTGATGATGATGATGATGATGCGTGTTCCTTTAATGGTGGTGAAGTCATGTACCACGCTGGGATAGATTGGGCATTCGACCAAATTCTGTTCGTCTACCACCAACGGCTAAGGCAACAGACGGAAAGCGAAAACGTCAACTGTCTGTTTTGGCAGCTGATTCAATGTTGGTGGCTTCTGTTGCTATTGCTGACGATGATGATTATGTTCGGATAATGCCTTTTTTTCCTCCCGGTTCGTTACAATTCATCTCCCTTTGCTCCTCACAACGTAGTCAGCTGCTGACTGACGACTTCAATATGTTTCTGTTGTATTTTCCTTTGTATTCGTTTAGAAAAAGTCCCAAAAAACTTGGTTAGCTTTAGAATACAAAAGAACTTATTGTTCTGCTATAGTGTAGGGTAACGTTTGATAGGTGGATCAGTGTAGAGTGATAGTTTTTGGAAAAGACATCGCATGGAAAGATATGACTATTGGCATAAAGAGCTTGGAACCACGCATTGAAGTTATTGAATTGTATTATTTTTAACCCGCATTTTGATTGGTTTTAGATAAGGGCGTCTCAGTAAGATTGCACTTTTTAATTTGATGTAATTTTTTGTGCTAGTATTCCAGTGATTTAAAGGTTTCTGGTTTCCGCAAAACAGCTGTTACACACTCCTAGTATATTTCTGTATGGTTGAGACCAAACGAACATAAATTTCCCTCAAATGTATTCATATTCTTTCTTTTCTACGAGTACTTCAACTATTAAGTCGCTCAAGTAGATCAGCTGTGATATCGATGCCCCCAGCTGATCGACTTGGCAGTTGGAGTACTCGTAGAAAGAAGAATACGAATACATTTGAGCGATATTTATGGTTGTATGATTATTTAAATTATGTTTCATCAATAATAATGTCTTTTAAATTTCGTTTGATGCTTGTTTTGCCATCTAAAATCGAAGTCTATGAGATCTCCAACTATTCTAGTGACTTTCCAGTTCAGGAAATCAAATCGGATTCTTCCAATCGAAGTCTATGAGATCTCCAACTATTCTAGTGACTTTCCGGTTCAAGAAGAACAACATTTTTTGCATGAATGACACCGAGGCCCCAAATCTTTGGGGGCCCATAAAAAAAGTCCATGACTTTGGGCAAAACTTTGAGACACGGGTCTTTTTTTTTGGTCTTTTATCACGTAGTGGTGTCCGTATATTGTTATATTTCCATGACTTAACAAATTACACACAGTGAAATTAAAAAATTTTCGGGATATTTTTCACTTTTGCGGCTACCTAAACACTACCTTAGCGCTACCTAAACGGTGCTAAGAATCATTACTAGGAAGTTCATTAGTTCTAGAAAGTTGTTTATTAAGATCTTAGGTAAATTTTTGTTTTTGATTGTTCCCTTGAATTTTGAACGGTTTGCTATTTATGGACCTGAACAGGGGGAAAAGGTAAAAAAATCGAGTTTTTTAAAGTTCTTTGCGATTTTGATCTTGAAGATGAAGTTTTTTGATTTTATATATCCACAATTCTTTATGACAAGAGCTACAACTTTCCCTCAGAAAGTAAATCAAAATACCGAACGGTTTGCAAGATATGAGCCTGACAAAATTTCACTTTTTTTGCAACACTGACAGCGAGGTTCCAAATCTTTGGGGGTCCATAAAAAAAGTCCATGACTTTGGGCAAAACTGGGAGACACGGGTCTTTTTTTTGGTCTTTTATCACGTAGTGGTGTCTGTATATGGTTATATTTCCACGACTTAAAAAATTCCACACAGTGAAATTAAAAAATTTTCGGGAAATTTTTCACTTTTGCGGCTACTTAAAGGCTACCTTAGCGCTACCAAACGGTGTTAAGAATCATTCCTAGGAAGTTCATATGTTCTAGAAAGTTGTTTACTGAGATCTTAGGTACATTCTTGTAGTTTATTGTTTCCTTGAATTTTGAACGGTTTGCTAGCTATGGACCTGAACAGGGGACACAAGGTAAAACAAATCGAATTTTTTAAAGTTTTTTGCGATTTTCAGCTTGAAGATGAAGTTTTTTGATGTTATATGTTCACAATTCTTTATGACAAGAGCTACAACCTTCCCCCAGAAAGTATAGTAAATTCCGAACGGTTTACAAGATATGAGTCTGACAAATTGATCACGTTTTTGCAAGAATGACACCGAGGCCCCAAATCTTTGGGCGCCATAACAAAAAAGTCCATGACTTTGGGCAAAACTGGGAGACACTGGTCTTTTTGTTTTGGTTTTTTTGTTTGTGGTCTTTTATCACGCCGTGGTGCCTGTATATGGTTATATTTCCATGACTTAAAAAATTGCACACAGTGTTACTCTATGGTTGATAGACATTTTTGTCTTGGCTAAGCGGAGATAAATTATTTGTCTTGGCTAAACTGGGACGAATCGTTGATTTAGCTAAGATCTTTTAATAGATAGAAATGATGTATAACCTTTGATATAACAACGATGGTTCGCAGTTTGCTTATTCATATGTATAATGTAGAATCAAACCCAGTAAACGTTTTAAAATTCCCAGAATCCCAAAAAAAGAATATAAAACGCCCAATATTGGGATTTTGTGAAAAAATTTTAGGAACTTTCCACATTTGTTTCTAGGTAGTTTAGCTTGTCAACGTGCTTTGTTGGAACACATGTAGATATTAGAATTAAGTTAAAGAAATCACGAGGCAGTTTTGCCGTCGAGATATTTTTCGTAAAATATGATTTTTTTTAAATCGCCCGAATTTTGAGAGCTCTGGTGAAAGCTGTGTGAAGGATACGAAACTCCTTCAGCCTTATTATTCCACAGAATAACAGCCTTAGTCATAAAATGTTATTAGAGGTTTGAGAGACGCTTTATGTCTTGTAAATCATCCCTTAAACCTCTCATAACTTTTTATGAATAAGGCCGTAAATCTACATTTAACTGTGTTTCAGATACATATTAAAGCTTAATATGTTTGAAAACAAATTCGTCTAGTATTGATAAAAATGTGGTGACAACTTTTTTCCAAAAGGCGTAAAAATTTTGGTTTTTCTTTTTAAATTTGGGGGTTTAAAATGTTGGCAATGTAAGTAATACTATTCTAAAATTTATACTGCTTTTCATTTAGCCAGGATATTCTTGAAAGAATGACAAACAAGTCGAAATTTTTGGAAAAAAAATATTTTCCCAAATATCTCGAAATCCGTAAGAGCAAATGTTTTTTATAGGGTTTTGATAGCTTTACAAATATACGAAATAATATTTTCAATGAAAACAAAATTCAAAGTTTTAAAAGGATTCACATCAAATTTCAGATTTAGTAAAATTTGGGCTCCCACTGTGCGGCTCCAGGGGACTATATGACGTTCAGATATGACAATTTCTCTAGCATAGAACCTCAATTATGCCTGTGTGAAATTTCATCTTCATCGGTCCATTCGTTTAGAAACGGCTGAATTTCGAGAAATCCCTCACTTGTCGCGGGCTTAATTGCACATATAGCGCGCCCCAAACCAAAACGATTGTCGTGCGGAAATCGTGATGCACCCAAGCACCCAAAACCTCGGCAAAATACATTGAGAGTCGTGAGTGACACGATTCCCGCAAAGCAGCCAATTTGGCAGTCAACACACGCTGAACAATCTGCCTTTTTTGTTGTTTGGATGCAAATATATCGTATTTGTAGCTTGTCGCAAATATAGTATACTTGGGCCCAAACAAATTGTGTTTGCTATTCAATATTACACGTTTGAGAGACAATTCTTAATAGCTTAGAATATATATTTTTATGACCCATATGTGGCTGTGTTTGTTGTAAACTGTTCAAAAAAACGTGAGAGACAACAAAGAAACAAAAAACCAGCATATCTTCAATTCATGCACGCTGAAAGCAATATATTGCAGTAACCATGTATATGTTTGCAAGCATTGTTTTCGTGAATTGAAGATTTGCTGCTATCTTGTTTCTCTCTTGTTTGTCACGTTTTTCTCTCAGCAGTTTTCAACAAACAATCTTATATTTGGGTCACAAAAAACAATATATTATAGCCTATTAACCATTATGTTTCCAACATGAAATACTGGATAACAAACACAATGTGTTTGGACACAAGTACACTATATTTGCGGCAAGCTGCAAACAGGTAATATTTACATTCAAACAATAAAAATAGAAAGATTTTTCAGTGTGAAAACCATGCTTGCAAACATATACATGTTTCCTGCAATATTTTTCAGGGTCCAATTAGATTATTAGACGTTCTTTTGCCACCGTTAGATAGACCTTTCTCATGACGAAATTTTCCTTCCAAAATTAAATCTGTCACTACAAAAACTCCAACACTTTTCACCATCACTCATATGTTATACATATGCATCAGTTTCCTTTTAGCAGTTTTGGGATTTTCTGATCTTAATAATGATTAGGACATATAAACTACTACACAGATATACTTTACGTATGTGTATATGTATTCAAGTGTGTAAACATATAAGTGTGTATAACTTTTTGTTCTGCCATATAAAATATTAAAGATTTATCACAAAGAGATTTGATTTGTTGTATTTTATTTCCCTCATACCACCCATTTACATGATTCTGCCCAGATCTTGAAGCGGAAGTGGCATCATTTCTTCAACGTCTTTTTCTTTCCATTCTTTTCTTTTGAAGAGATGTTTTCATTCAGATTTTAAGATATTATTTCTGTTTTCCCTTCCGTCTGTTATTTGCTAAAAGCGACAAATAAGAGATAAAAAGTTTTTTTTTCTTAAAAAAAAAAAAGATTGTAAATAAAGATATTTGTTGTTGTTTTCAGTCATGTGGACTTAGTAGTTAGTTAAAGTATTTTAAAAAAAAGGAGAAGAATTGTGGAGGATGAATGGAAATAATAAATATGTATTGGATTTTCATTCATGAGTCCGAGACACATTTTAAACGATACGAACTTGAGGCAAATTGCATTGTACAAGAGTGAATTTGAAAGTGGTAAAAGGATTTCAAAGGCAGATTGAGGAGAAATAAATTCGTTCATTACCCATTGGCCTTTCATGAGACACATGTTTTGCTTCATAAAACTTGACTACTGTCAAAATTTAAGCAAGCTCAATAGTTTCACTTGAGATTATTGGATTGTCAAAGCGAACAACTTTTGTTGGGTTAGAAAATGGAAACAATAATTTTTTTTTGAAAAATAATTTCAGTAATAATGAACTAGAATAAATCAACTATTTTTATTACATGCGTCAGCTTCTTTCTGGTTTCCGCAGTTGCAAAAAATTGCACATTAAAAAATATTGTACTAGTTCAAACAATTTCATATCTCGAGAAACGTGACTTAAATTTTTTTTGCAATATACTCAAACACGTCTTGCTTGTTCATTTCCTATAAATTTAGTAGAAAAATCATGTAATATTGAAGTATTTAACATAAATCACAAATAGATAATTATTTTTCAAAATTATATAAATTTTTTGTATATTTTTGTCTTTTAAAAGATACGAGTATTAAGCTGAAATAATTAATTTTTAACTTTATTTTATTTATTTTCAGGTATGCATCTGTCATTACTAATGAAAAACTTTTGAATCTGAATCAGGTATGTTATTCCATGGCTTTAGATCAGTTGAGGCAATTTTTTTGGCTTACTTGGCCTTTACATAAGACATTATTGCGGAGACAATAGCAATACATTGAAACTCGTTACTACTATATTCATTGTCTTCGCCACTGTCTCCTGTCTGTCTCTTTAAATACAGAAAATTCCGCAAATGATTTGATGTAAGCGGTCAATTCGGTGAAGTTTGGTTGTAATTTGTGAAACCAGTAGAACACAATCGATAAAGACCGCTCAATTTAGAAAAATGCATTTATATTTGTATATTGTAGACGAAACGACTCTGTCGGCGGTTGATTAAAAGTATATTGTCTTTATAACTCTCTGGATGCCTACGTTATACAAACATTTTTTCTCTTCTTTGACAACTAATACATATTTTCATTCACTTTCCTCATGTAAACGCAGGGTGAGACGTACTGTTAACCGTTCATGTTCAGGTACTAGCAATTTTATTTCGTTTTAATAACCTGGCATTTACACGAGACCGTTTAGCTGCTGTTAACGTATTGGAAATGCAATTTACTTTTAATAACCTTGCGTCTATACGCGGCAGTTTAGCAGAGACAATAGCGATACATTCACACTCGTTTTTTTTTTACTAATACACTCACTTCTCTCACATTGTTTTCGTCACTGTTTCTGATTATTCGAAGACAGTAAATTCGGCAAATGATGTGATGTAAGCGATCAATTCGGCGAAGTTTCGTTGTAATTTGCGAATTCAGCAAAAAATAATCGAAAAGACGCAGAATTCGGAAAAATTTATATTTATTTGAAAATTTTGGTAAATAATATTGAATTCACACGAAAAGACACTGACGGCGGTTGGGAAAAACTGAATTGTGTTTATAATAGCCTGGAATCCTACGCTACACAAACATTTTTTTCTATTCTTTGACAAATAATGCATATTTTCATTCTCTTGTCTCGTGTAAACGCAGGGTGAGACGTACTGTTAACCACTAGTGTTAACGTATTGGAAATGTAATATAATTTTAATTACCTGGCGTTTACACGAGACAGTTTAACAGCGACAATAGCGATACATTCACACTTTTTTTTAACCAATCCACTCACATAGTTTTCGTCACTGTCTCTGATTTTTCGAAGATAGTAAATTCAGCAAATGATGCGATGTACGCGACCAATTCGACGAAGTTTTCTTTGTAATTTGCGAATTCAGCAAATAATAATCGAAAAGACGCGCAATTCGGGAAAACTGATGTTTATTTGGAAATTTCGGTAAATGATATTGAATTCACACGAAACGACACTGACGAAGCTTCGTTAAAACTGAATTGTCTTTATAATTGCCTGGAATCCTACGCTACACAAACATTTTTTTTCTCTTCTTTTACAAATAATGCATATTTTCATGCTCTTGTCTCGTGTAAACGCAGGGTGAGACGTACTGTTAACCGCTAGTGTTAATGTATTGGAAATGTAATTTTTTTAATTACCTGGCGTTTACACGAGACAGTTTAGCAGAGACAATAGCGTTACATTTACACTTTTTTAACCAATACACTCACATCCCTCACATTGTTTTCGTCACTGCCCCTGATTTTTCGAGAGAGTACATTTGGCAAATGATTTGATTCGCGATACAGCAAAAAGTAGTCGAAAAGACCGCACAATTTGAAAAAATGTATTTCTATTTGTAGATTTTTGTAAATGATATTGAATTCACACGAAACGACACTGTCGGCGGTTTTTTAAGAGAGATTCTCTTTATAACTGTCTCGTTGCCTACGTTACACAAACTTTTTTTCTGTTCTTTGACAATTAATGCATATTCTCATTGTCTTGCTCCGTGTAAACGCAGGGTAAGACGTACAGTTAACGTACAATTCCTTTTACAATTCCTTTTTAATAATCTGGCGTTTACACGAGACAGTTTAGCGGAGACAATAGCAATATATTCACACTTTTTTATTAATACATTCACATTTCTCACATTGGTATCGTCACTTTCTCTGATTTTCCGAATACAGCAAATTCGGCAAATGATTTTATGTAAGTGACCAATTCAGTGAACTTTCAACGTAATAACGTAATTTACGAAAACAGCTAAATATTTTTATTTAGATAGTTTGGTAAATGATATTGGATTAACACGAAATGACACTGTCGGCGGTTGCTTCGGAGAGATTGTCTTTAAGACGTACTGTTAACTTGTACTGTATTAGAAAGTTAGTTTCGTTTTAATAACCTGACGTTTACACGACACAGTTTAGCAGAGACAATAGCAAAACATTCAAAGTTGATGGCTAATACACTCAAACTTCTCTCATTGTCTTTGCCACTGTCTCCTGACTCTCTCTTGAAAGGCAGGAAATTCGGCAAATGATTTGAATCAGGCGACCAATTCGGTGAAGTTTCGTTGTAATTTGCGAAAGAGAGATTCTCTGGATGCATGTTTTACACAAAAGTTTTTCTCTTCTTTGAGCACTAATACATAGTCTCATTTGTCTTGTCTCGTGTAAACGAAGGGTCAGCTAAAGTGAGACAAATTTTTGTAGGGGTTTTCGATGAAACAGCTGTTCGATTTGGTACTTGGAGTACTAGTAGAGAATAGAGTGTAATAAAAGAATAAGCGATAAATGACTGGAAGTAAACCATATTTTAAACACATTTAATTTGTATTTATTTGCCTTTGATTGATGACAATAGATTTTAAATTACGTTTGGTTAATGTTCATGTCTTTTAAATTATGTATGAAAAACGTTCGAATCATTACAAATGAATTTGGCAAAAATTAATTGCAATTCATAACCAATTCAAATGAATTTGCAAATGAATTCACAATCAACTGAATTTTGCAAAATAATTTTGAATTCATTTCCAATTCAAATGAATTGGCAAAATAAATTGCAATTCATTTGAATTGAATTGATTTTGAATTAATTCAAATTTGAATTTATTGGATTTAGAATTAATTCAAATGAATTAGAAAAATAAATTTGCAATTCATATTAATGAAATGCAGAACGAGAATAATGCTTGCTGTCTTTGATCCAAAAAACAATGAGTTGGATAACATAAAGAGAGTAAGGTATACTCTAGGTTTACTTTCACTAGCCTTTTTTCATAATCAATTCAATGAATTATAAATGAATTGTAAATTAACATCTCAAATTCATTTGAATTTATTCAAAATCTGTTCAATTCAAATGATTTGGAAATAAATTACAATTCATTTTTCCAATTCAGTTGAATTGGAAGTGAATTGCAATTCATTTTGCCAAAATCATTGGAATTGATTCAAATTTCATTCAATTCTTTATTTTTTGGTGAAGAGAGTTTATTCAAGATTTAGCTAATTCAGTTCATGAAAGATTTAAAAAATGCAATTCAAAACATGCAAATTATAGCTCTGGCTGAGTTAAATATCTGTCTTACTTAAGCAGAGACAAATCTCTGTCTTAGCTAAGCTGAGACAAATCTCTGTCTTAGCTAAGCTGAGACAAATCTCGATCTTAGCTAATCTTAGAGAAATCTTTGTCTTTGCTAAGCTCACATAAGTGTTGTTGTCTTAGCTAAGTTGAGTCACATCTTTGTTGTAGCCAAGCTGCGGCAAATAAGCTGGAAAAACTTTTGACTTTTCTAAGCCGAAGAGGATGAAGAAAGGCAGAGAAGAAAATTTAGTCACGGTTTTGAATGCCAACAAAGAAAACGAGTGAAGCGCCTCGTTTCTCTGCTCTCTCTCTCTTAATGTCTTCGTTGAGTATTTCAATACATGAGCAGTTTTTGGATGATGTTATAGTATCTAATTATAGAAATACCAACCATGTTTAAAAAAATTAAATAAAGTAAAAATTATTAAAAGTATGAAATATGATATTAAATATTATGCCGGGAGAGAGGAAAGCGTTTGAGTGAATCGCGTCGACTTTGTTGTACTCTTCTTCGAGGGTTGCCAAATTTGTCACTTCTTTAAATTCTTTATATTAACTTGACCTGTCTGTACGATATGTATGCATGCATGCCGAGGAAACTTTGGATTGATTTTTAGCCCATTTTCCGTGATCCAGTCGAGCAGAAACTTCGCAGGCAAACTAATGGCAAAATGGGACTAATGACAAAAATGAACTATCATATAAATCACAAATTGAAAATCCATTATTTCTGCTCCTGTTAAAGGTATATGAACAAAATTGAGTGTGTTAGTTAGGTGTAAATATGGGTGGGATTAGGCAAAGGGGCGTAGTCATATATAACGAATTTATAGTCAAAAACTATGTTTTTTACGGGTTGGTTTTTTTCTTCCCTACCTGTAGTCATCCTCTTTGGCTAAGCTAAGACAAAATCTTAAATATTTCATGTTGGCAATTTTTTTTTGTCTACACTGTCCATAGTGAAACACTCGTAATAAAATATAACCATATACGACACCACTACGTGATAAAAAACCACAAAAAAAAGTCCCGTGTCTCCCAGTTTTGCCCAAGTCATGCACTTTTTTTATGGGCCCCCAAAGATTTGCGGCCTCGGTGTCATTTTTGCAATAAAGTGATCATTTTGTTAGGCTCATGTCTTGCAAACTGTTCGGAGTGTTGATTTACTGTCTGAGAGAAAGTTGTAGCTCTTATCATAAATAACAACAATTGTGAAAAATTGTGAAAAAATGTGAACATATCAAAAAAACTTCATTTTCAAAGTCAAAATCGCAAAAAACCTTAAAAAATTCGATTTTTTACCTTTTTTTCCCTGTTCAGGTCCACAGGTAGCAAACCGTTCCAAATTCAAGGAAACAATCAACTACAGTAGTGTACCTAAGATTTCAGTTAACAACTTTCTAGAACATATGAACTTCCTAGAAATGATTCTTAATACCGTTTATGTAGCGCTTAGGTAGCGTTTAGGTTGCCGCAAAAGCGAAAATTTTTTTAATTTCATTGTGTGTAATTTGTTAAGTCGTGGAAATATGACCATATACGGACACCACTAAGTGATAAAAGACCAAAACAAAAGACCCGTGTCTCCAAGTTTTGCCCAAAGTCATACACTTTTTTTTATGGGCCCCAAAGATTTGGGGCCTCGGTGTCATTTTTGCAAAAACGTGGTCATTTTGTCAGGGTCATATCTTGCAAACCGTTCGGTATTTTGATTAACTCTCTGAGGGAAAGGATCATTTTGTCAGGTTCATATCTTGCAAATCGTTTGGAATTTTGATTTACTGTCTGAGGGAACGTTGTAGCTCTTGTCATAAAGAATAAAAATTGTCAACATTTAAAATCAAAATAACTTCATCTTCAAGGTCAAAATCGCAAAATACTTTAAAAATTCGATTTGTTTACCTTTTACCGCTGTTCAGGTTCATAGGTAGTAAACCGTTCAAAATTCATGGAAACAATCAGCTACAGAAATATACCTAAGATCTCAGTAACTTTCTTTGTAGAACATATGAACTTCCTAGGAATGATTATATTGTGTGCTGCGTCCCTTGTTGCGTGTGCTGAGCTTACTGCTTTGTGCTGCTACGGTTGGTGAGATAGCATAGTATCTCAATGTTGAAGTAAACGGTGTTAAGAATTATTCCTAGTAAGTTCATATGTTCTAGAAAGTTATTTATTGAGATCTTAGGAACATTCTTGTAGTTGTTTGTTTCCTTGAATTTTGAACGGTTTGCTACCTATGGACCTAAACAAGGGAATAAAGGTGAAAATATAAGTTTTTGCGATTTTGATCTTGAAGATGAAGTTTGTTTGATTTTATATGTTAACAATTTTTATTCTTTATGACAAAAGCTACAACTTGCCCTCAGAGAGTTAATCAAAATTCCGAACGATTTGCAAGATATCAGCCTGACAAAATGATCACTTTTTTGCAAGAATGACACCGAGGCCCCAAATCTTTGGGGGCCCAGAAAAAAAAATGCATGACTTTAGACAAACCTGGGAGATACGGGTCTTTCTCTGTTGGTCTTTTATCACGTAGTGGTGTCCGTATATGGTTATAGTTCCATGACTTAAAAAATTACACACAGTGATATCTAACAACTCATTGTGGTGGGTCTTACACATATGAAATTTCACATTAACTGAGTATTTAAATATCTCGTGTCGTGATTGAAGTGATTGATTTATTGAATGACCGAATTGTCAAATGAAAAATGAATTGCAATTAGATATTGAAAGTTGTTGTTCTGTTAACTTTATCAAGCAACTACTTTGAATACAAATGTTAATACATTTAAAAAAAGAAAAGTTATATTTAATTGAAATTCTTAAAAAAAAAAAAAAACGTAAAGAAAACATTTTGGTGACAGCTCGCAATGGTAATTTTCATAAAATCAGGTAAAATAGTCTCATGATAATGATGATTTCACCATAACTAAATGTTAACAGAAATGCACCACAGCTATGGGCGGACTGATGGACGTACATACGTATATTTCATAAAGAATTCCAAATTCATACATTGCATACATGTTTCTTTTTTCGAACAGTAGAGTAGAGAGTGCGGAGAAACACATGGACAGATCCCAAGCTGCAACAGACTAGACACAACGTCAGTGAAAAGTGGAGAAACGACAACGAAAATGAAAACCTTTAACGTTAACATATTTTACCAGAGTTTGTTGCATTGTAATTTAAAACTTTTTTCTTCTTTTGTTTTTTAATAACCACGAAAAAGTCACTACAAACGTGACTGCATAAGAGGTAGCCCATATTACCGTATCTGACAAAAATCATCCGCAGCGAACTGAATAACGTAGTACTTGTGTACGCGACTGTTTGTGTTGGGGTGTTATTCGTACACTCGAACAAAAGAGTGTTTACACTCTGTGTAAATACAATATGGTCAACACGTTCGTGAATGGAATCAGTGAATAGCGAGAATTAACAATAGGAATGTAGATTTTATTTTGGGTAATTAATAATAAATGAATTAAGGAACTTTTACAATAAGAAGGCAAGTCATATAAAATGTTACAAAGATATGCTTTGTTTCATACACGCTGAAAAAAGAACGGCCTCTGTAACATATTCTCCCAAACATATTCTGCAGGAACCATGTATATGTTTGGACTACACTTCAAACAGTTATTTTTTTTGCAAGTCCACAACTCAGATGTATTTAAATGTAAACATTAGCATGTTTACTGACAAGTATGTATGCTTTTACGTGGAAACATATGAGTGCTTCACTCCAAACATCCATATACTTACGTGGAAGCATTCGCGTGTTTCCCCCAAACCTCCATATAAAGGGAGTTTCAATAAGAGCAATACAAAAGTTTTTTTTAAATAAAATAAAACCGGTTTTAGATACCAATGAAATTCTTTATTCCTGTGAAAGTACGTTCGATGCCATTATGTATGGAACTAGATTTCTTTTGCATGACCACCACGGGCACGCTTGCAGAAGTCCAGACGCTGAACCCAATTTTCGACGGTTTTCAAGCATAAATCGGCCTATACTGCTGCAATTTCACGTTCAATATTCGTACGAAGTTCACCAATCGTCGCTGGCTTGTTGGCATAGACCATAGACTTGACGTAGCCCCATAGGAAATAATCTAACGGCGTCAAATCGCAGGACCGAGGCGGCCAATCGACTGGGCCATTTCGTGAGATACCACGTTCACCAAACTTGGTTTCCAATAAATTGAATGTGGCATTCGCTGTGTGGCTTATGGCGCCGTCCTGTTGGAACCACATGTTCTCCAAGTCCATATTGTCCAATTGGGGCCAAAAATATTCGGTTATCATTGAACGGTAGCGATTCGCATTCACAGTAATGTGCCGGTCTTGATCATCACGGAAGGAGTACGGCCCAATGACGCCGCCGGCCCATAAAACGCACCAAATCGTAATTTTTTCGGGATGCAATGATGACTCATGGATTACGTGTGGATTGCTGTCGGACCAATAACGCATATTTTGCTTATTGACGAAGCCATTCAGCCAGAAATGAGCCTCATCATAAACTGGACGTAGCGCTCTTAAAGTTGAGGCCACTGACTCCAAATTTCGGTAGTAAATTTTAATAATTTCGACTCGTTGTTGGCTCGTATATCTTTCCATGATGAAATGGCAAACCTTACTGAGGAGAAATGTCAAAAGAGCGGGAAAAAATATGGCGTCGTTTGCTGTCCCTATCGATTTACTTTTGTAGCGTCTCTGTTGAAAAACCTTTTAGTTACGTGGAAACATATGCGTATTTTCTCCCAAACATAATAATATTTGGAAACGAATTATTCGTTCTTTCTTTATTTATTACTATTAATTTTATCAATATATATCCACATTTACTTATATAAATAATTAATACAAAAAAATTAATACAAAATATTAAAATGATTTTTACAGTTACTTGCATTGAATGCATTATTTGTTTTCTTTTGAATCTGCTGCTCTGTTGTTTCTCATTTCTTTGTTGTCTCTCACGTTTTTGCCTTCAGAAGGTTTCAACTACGCGTTGGTTATCACTATGCGTTGGTACATGAACAATATACTTATATACAAATCTAGTTCGTGCACGAAAAGCGTGTATTAAGTACTTGTTTTCCGATTTTTTCAGTAGAGGCTTGGGGCTTGCCCTTTCCAGTTTCTTTCCTCAAAATTGTATCTCACTTAGGTAGCACACATACATTTATACGAAACACATACACAACAACCAAAGTAACATCACAAATCATTTAACCCTCCGAGCCTTTGTTTATTATTTTTTGACTGATCAAGCTGGCAACGCAATACAGTACGCATATTCAGGGATATTTATGGATCACTCACTGAGAGATAAATGCAAAAATACAGATACACACTTACAAGGTATACACACACGTTGCCCCTCTTTTATTCTCTTGCTCTCGAGAGAGCATAAACGGTGCAACAAACACGGCTGTATTTGTATCACAAACACAGCCATATTTGTGTCGCAAACATATATGTTACAACATATTAATCATTGTGTCTCGAACATGTAATATTGAATAGCAAACACAATGTGTTTGGGCACAAGTATTTTATATTTGCGACAAGCTCCAAACATGTTATATTTTGCACCCAAACAGCAAAAAACGATAGATTGCGTGTATCTTCTAATAGTGGAGGAGGAGAGACGTTCTTCAAAAATGGCATGTGGAAATATATATAATTCTTAAAACGAACTACATGAAAGAAGATGAAGTCAAACAGATTTGGTCATAAATTCGCACGTGAGCCGCAATCCAACCTGAGTGCTTGCAGCTCGCGAGCCAGTTCCCTATTTTGCCAATGTCAAATATTAATTCCTTCGACCCGCGGCTCCCCAAACGGCTCTCTATTTACCAAGTCGCTCGCTAGCTTGGGCTCGTTTCTCGAGAGCCGCGAGCCACAATACAACCTGCAGACTCGCAGTTGAATTTTTTTGGAATTTTTCGCATATGGATGAAATAAAAAAAAAAACAAATATCCTTAGGAACTTCCAAAACAAAAAATGAAGTTAGTTTTGCAATCGGACGCACCGTTTTCGAGATATTTGTATTTTTATTTCTTCCATATCCGAAAAATTACTAAAAAACTTCAACTGCGAGCCTGCAGGTTCGATTGTAGCTCGTGGCTCGCGAGCAACGAGCGAACCAATGCGAACCCTGACTATTAGGATTTTTAACCACCTCTTTATAAATGCATTTAGATGATAGTAGTCACAAGAAACAGGGATGTTATATTAAATTGGTTGCTTGCAATCGATAGCGAAGCTTTTGCACTCGATACGTTATCATTTGATAACACTAGGTCACAAATAACAAAATTTTCTCTGTGATTTGTTTCTAGCATACTTTTTCTCATTGATTTTGACCTACTAAACACGAAAATGAGTTTTAAAAATTTTTCTGTTGATTGGTTTTCGAGATACAAATTTTTGAACTTTTTTTTTTAAATTTTTGGAGGTACACTTACAATTTGACGTATTTGATCCTACTACCACTCAAATTAAAGCAAATTGAGCCGTCTACAACTCATTCTCAGAAAATTTTCAAATCGGGGGAGTAGTTTTGATGTTGGCGGCTTAAAAAGGTTAAAAAACTGGGTTTTTTTAGTAAAAATGTGGCAGAAAAATTCATATAAAAATTCATATAAAATATAAAACGCGATGCTAACAGCGATTTTGGTTTTTTTACGTATAGCTGGCATTTTTCCAAAGAAAATAAGCACTTACTTAACAAAATCTGACAACAAATGGCGGACTTATATTTTTTTTGGTAAAACACCGAAATTCCGCTATTTCACGATATTTTGATTTTCATTATTTGCACAGCTAACCTACTAGGAGGGATCGAAAAAGCAAGTTTTTTATAATCCTTTTGGAATAGAACGGAACAGTTGCTCCTATACATAAGTTACTTCTGTTCAAAACTTCACCACCCTGGGTTAATGTCTTCTGTTCTGGCAAGGGACGTCAAATTTCAAAAATTTAGTGAAATCAGCAATTTTTTTTTTTGGAAATTTTTTTCAAATGTCACAGCACTTAGCAGTTTTGATAAAATTTTTAAATTAATATTAATAACACAAATATTTCATAATTGTAAAAAACCTATTTACAATACCGTAGGGACGTTTCGTCGATGTTTTTAAGAAAATGGTATAATGAAAATGCAGAACATAGAAACACAGGTGCATTTTACGATACGAATTTTGGCAAACCCACTTTACATGTACAAAATTGTTTGGAAAAAACGTTTACGTAATTTTTATGATTCTCAGAATTAAAAAAAATAAGTAATACACAAATAGTTATTTAATTTTTATGATTGTGGTTGCAGAGTAATATACGCTTCTGAATGTGCGTGGACGCTCTTCGTGTTCCTTTATGACTGCTACTCCGTTCACAGTCAATTAAAGGGAATTACACTTTTTTATTGATGTGTGTTTTCCCGATGGCTACCTGTATCGGATTTTTTTACAGAAATTCCCCCCACATTTGTGAGTGGTCATTATTTGGAAACTTTTCCACAATTTGAAACGCACACTTGCTGAATCAGGTATATAGCCAGGTATAGTATTTATAGGTGTTCAATTATCGTTTTTTGTCATTCAACAAGTGTCTACGAACGCGAGTAGTACGAGTAAAAAGTGAAACAAATTGAATTTAAGTGCATATAATACCTACCCAATAAGTAAGACAATGAGTAAAAGACTACGTGTGTTCGAGTGTTTGAACAATCCAGACAATTTCTGCAATGTTTGTGGCGAGTTTATAAAGAATAATTACGCACACGCGTTTACTCCAGCAGTGCAATTGCACTATTTGAATTATTTTGGCATTTCACCAAATATCACAGAATCATGGACACCTAAGTCGCTATGTCATCTTTGCTATATAATCCTAACCAACTGGGCAGCTGGCGGAAGGTAAGAATTTTTATTTAAACACATTAAGCAAAGCAAATATAGTAATTTATTTTAATTTTAGGCGCCATATGAAATTCGATACACCAATGATGTGGAAAAAGCCGCTATGCCATTCCACAGACTGTTATTTTTGCCTCACCACAAACAGTGGGGTAGGGAGATTTTTAAAATGGAACTACGCTCAAGTGGGATCGTTTGCACTTCCAGTACCACATTCGAATGATGTACCATATCCAGTGTGCCCTGGTGCATCTCTTCAAAAAGCAGAATCGTCAGATCAAGAGTCCGAGTCAAGTGCAAGCGAATTTGGGGCGTGCAGAAAGCGAAAATTACTGTCACAGGCCGAACTAAACGATTGGGTGCGCGATTTTGGTCTCACTAAGGAGAAATCCGAACTTTTTGCGTCTCGGATGGTACAGTGTGGATTTGCGGATTCAGAAGTGAAAGTAACAGCGTACAGGAAGCGTCACCAGCAGTATGCAAAATTTTATACAAAGAAAGACCAAATATGTTTTTGCAGCGACATTTCCGGCTTGTTCCAAGAGCTTCACCAAATTCACAATCCCAATGAATGGAGGTTGTTTATTGACAGCAACAAAGAGAGCTTGAAGGCAGTTCTCTTACATAATGGGAATGAAAAGCCATCTCTTCCTATTGCTCATGCGGTTCATTCAAAGGAGAACTATGAAACTATGAACATTTTGCTGAAATGCATAGAGTATAGCAAATATAATTGGAAAATATGCGCCGACCTCAAAGTTGTGGCCATTCTGTGTGGACTCCAAGGAGGCTATACGCGACATTGCTGTTTTCTGTGCCTTTGGAATAGCCGCGCTGATGATCAGCATTATATTCAAAAAAAATGGCCGGAACGAACGAAACCTGTAGTTGGAGAAGTGAATGTTCAGCGCAAACCACTAATAGAGAACCGTGAAAATATAATACTTCCGCCGCACATAAAATTGGGTTTGATAAAAAATTTTGCCAAAAAATTGGACAAAGAAGGTGAAGCTTTTGCCTATTTACGGTCAATTTTCCTTTACCTTTCGCTGGCAAAAATTAAAGAAGGAGTCTTCGCAGGACCCGATATAAAAAAAATGTTGAAAGATGAAACATTCCCGAAGCTGTTATCACCCATCGAAGCCGCAGCATGGAATTCCTTCAGGCTTGTTGTGGAAAACTTTTTAGGAAACAACAAAAGCCATAATTATAAGGACATAGTTGAGGATCTGGTAAAGAACTATGAAGCAATGGGTAGGTTTTTTTTGAAACAAATGTTAATTTAAATAGCGTTTTAATTCTCGTTTTTTTTTTCATTTTTGGGTAGGAGTGCACATGTCACTTAAAATACACTTTCTGCATTCTCATTTGGATTTTTTCCCTGAGAATTTAGGAGACGTGAGCGACGAACACGGCGAGCGCTTTCATCAGGAATTGAAGGCTATGGAACGACGCTATCAGGGCATCTATGACACGGCTATGATGGGTGACTACATTTGGACCCTAATACGTGAGACCAATTGGAGCGAATACAAAAAACAAAGAAGAAGTCAGCTGTTTTTCCACATGGCATAAAATGTACAGTTATATCTTTGTTTCTACTCATTTTTTATGGGCGTTGATTTGGTTAATTTCGTTAGTTTAGCTAACCTGGCACATCCATTTCTAATTGTGCCATACATTGAGTATGTAGTGCTCTAAATAAATTAAAAAATAATATACTAAGACTAATTTGTTTATTTTAAATTAAGTTCAAATGTATTTATTCGTTTGCGTTGGGTAGGTAAGCTGTGCAAATAATGAAAATCAAAATATCGTGAAATAGCGGAATTTCGGTGTTTTACCAAAAAAAATATAAGTCCGCCATTTGTTGTCAGATTTTGTTAAGTAAGTGCTTATTTTCTTTGGAAAAATGCCAGCTATACGTAAAAAAACCAAAATCGCTGTTAGCATCGCGTTTTATATTTTATATGAATTTTTATATGAATTTTTCTGCCACATTTTTACTAAAAAATCGCAGTTTTTTAACCTTTTTAAGCCGCCAACATCAAAACTACTCACCCGATTTGAAAATTTTCTGAGAATGAGTTGGTCATCCGCTCTGGTGGCGGCCACTTGGCTGATATCATTTTCTCAACTTGATGGAATACATTCCAATGGATTAAATAAATATGTACATTTCACAAGCAGAACCAAAGTTTTTCATAAAAAAATATAACAGCAAAAGAATATTGGGTGATTACTTTTGCCCCACCTCGTATAGAGACTAGGTGTGGTTTACGTGCGTTTTAGCCAGATGTTTTCCCCTCACGGTATACCCGAATGTGGTTAACGGGAAGAATGAAAGCTTGTTCCTCAATCTCGAATGTAAGCTTTCGTTAGTTCGGTTGCTACTCCAAAGAAAGTTCATTTCACAGTCGATCGAAAATATAAAAATTTTCAAAATGTGTTGGTACAAATTTTGGTACCTCTTTTTCAAATCTGCAACAGTTGGGAACAAACTTACAGTCAATCGAACGAAAATTTTGACTTAGGGGAAACAGATTTAAGTCGAATGAGAGTGACTGACTTTTGTTCACTTAGATTACAACTTTTTATTAGACTCATGAAAAAAGAAGAGATTACCGATTACAGTATCTGGTGTGCCGATAAAAGAAGGATATCCTGAGGTCCTGCTCATGATTGACAAGTATGCCGCCTACAGAAATCATTATATGACTTACTTTACTTTTATTGACTATTATACAACCTCATGAGGTCAGAAGTCTTACACATATTAATTAGACAAACAAATAAACAAATTAAACTAATTTTAACATCTCCAACTGGTTCTATCCTTCGCCTTTTCAGGCAAGTGTTTAATACCAAGGATTCGGAGAGATTAGTCGGCCTGGTCTTTCCATCGGAATCTTGGTCGTCCTCTTTTCCTGCTTCCATCGGGTACATTATCGAAAACCTTTCAAGCTGGCTCATCTTCATCCAATCTTATAACATGGCCTAGCTATCGCAACTGCCTAATCTGATTCGCCTAGAGATGTCCTCGTCAGAGTATAAAACAGGTAGCTCTTGGTTCCAACGACGTCGGTACTCGCCGTTTTCCTTAACAGGACCATATATTTTACGGAGAATTTTCTTCTCTAATACTCCTAGGTGTTTTTCATCCGCTTGCGATATGACCCAAGTTTCGGAGCCATATGCCAGGACTGGTAAAATGAGAGTCTGGTACAGCTGGACTTTTGTATGCTGAGAGAGGGCTTTGTGCGTCGTGAGAGGGCTCTTGTATGTCGAGAAAGGGCTTTGCTCTCATTAACAGCTAGAGCCACCTTCGCTGTTTCTTTTTCGATTCTTGAAAATACTTGCAGTAACCTCTCGCAAATTTCGCCCAATGATAATTAACCTTTATTTAAAAATAATAGTGGAATGCCAACAAACAGTTTGCGGTGGATATTGCAGATTGATTGCCTAATGTTAACTACGCCCAAAAGTATACCGTAGTTGCAAGTTGAAAAGCTACCTCATACCAACTCACCACGAATGTTTGATGATATCGCAAAAACAGTCAGAAGCAATAGTGAACAGTTGTTATCTCACCACTAATCAATATATCGATCGAGAGCGGAGAGCGTTACTATCAGATGGTACTGGGAATGGTAAAAGTGGTATAGATAACCTTTTTGTTGCGAAACTGAGGTCAGTCTCATTACAGGCGGCTAACTGCATAATTCGTCGAGTATTATCGAAATAGACTTATCGCCAAGTGTTAAGGTTGTACTGTACAAATTCAATAAAGAAAACTGTTGAGTTATCGTACTTTAAAATGAACTTTGGTTTGTTAACAGGAAATAAAACTACGCTAAAAAGGACAATTTGAAAATTCTTAACATTATCGTTAAACCGAATTAAGGTTATCGATACCTACCCCCATTGTCACCAGCACAAGTTACCCTACAGTTTATGCTCGATATAAGTTGTAGCTGTCAGTTTATATGGAATTTAAAATATATAACTGTTAGTTAGCTGTAATCCGACATTTTGATACTGAGCCTTAGTCAAGTATGATAGATATCCGACCAATATGATTGCATTGCTGTGTAGTATCGTGGATTTCGGTAGAGCCAAATGTTACGATAACAACTCTTATAGAACCCTCGATAGTTGTGTTTTCGATACTTTTATTTTCGATACTTTTGTTTTCGATACTTTTGTCAAATGTTACGATATCAATTGACAAGACGCTTCAATATTTGTGTGTTTCGATACGTCGTATGTTTGAAATGAGTTCTGTATTGTTAGCCTAGTAAATCAGTATGTTTTTTGTGAAGGCTATTGTTTCTTGTTTTCTCGAGTGTACGAGTAGAGGCATTGCATTTAATACAATTTATATTTCGGGGGTCTTATTTTGGTTTCATTTGATTTTTTTGTTGTCGATTTTGGCTTCAGACAAAAATGTGCAACCCGATAGTGGCTATTAACGTTAAAAATGTCAAAATTGAAAACAGACTGTGATGTGTGCGAGTTTTTGTATTTAATTAAATCAACAATATAATTTCATTTACAGCGGGGATTTTGTATTGAACTTCAGAAATGAAAAAAAAACACAAAAAGAAAAAAGAAAACTATTCATGTGTCGCTGTTTTTTGGCGGTTCAATTCAAAACTGTGTGTAATTGGTTATTGACCTGTTTCACAATTAGATTTTGTTACGACTGCTATTGAATTTCCAAAATCTTCTCATATTTAATTCATCAATCCATTGATATGAATGTGTGTTCGTATTGTGCTGCCATCATGCCAGCCATGTAATGTCATTATTTTCTTGGTGAAACTAAAAAGGAAACACTAGTGGAAAATGATTGCATGTCCAAAAAGTTACCGCATAATGTTAGGCACATGGTTTAATATTATGACAATTTTTCTGGTTGTCAAAGTCTCTTTTTCCAAGTACAAAGGATGAATGCTCTTTGGAAGGGAATTGAACTCACATCACCAATCACCAAGTGAGTATGAAACCATTAGAGTGAGTAGGTGGAAACCTACACAATTCAATTTGAGTTGACATCTGTTAACTCAATAGCTTATGGTCACTGCTAAAGCAAAAATAACTAACAAAATTGAAATGTCCTTAACAGAGTTTTACTTGTAATATAAATCAATACAACATAGTTTGGCTGACGCGGTTGCTTAAATTGGACTAGCGCATATGCATTTTGTTTGTAGAACAGCTTTCCTTGCAATCTTTCCGTTTGGAACTAAGGAAACTCTATGTATGTCGTCACTATTTCTGTATGAAATTTCTCATGACACTTTTGTGTGTGGGTGGAAGCTACTCATAGTTTCGGCAATTGATATGAGATTGTGTGTAATAAAAATTGACTCTGTTGACGGCAGTTAATAAATTTCACATTTACCACCAATGAACTGGTGGCGGCTTCACTTTTATTATCTGACGCTTTTCATAATTACAATCAATTAAAAGTTTATCACAAAACCTAATAGTACGAACGTCTATCTCGCCATCCATCTTCGTATCTATACATTGAGTGCAAGTTGAATATGGGTTATAAACTTCAAAGACATTTGGTTAACTTTTGTTGTTAGATAGATATGTAAGACATCAAAGAAATTTCTTTGAATTATCATTAACATCGGTTGGTCGGTCAGTCATTCATTACGGTCATAGCTGCCGCGGTGGCGGTTGATTAAATGCATTTAATTGAGCACCAGTGACTTTGACTTTATGCGTGTCAGTTGTATAGAGAAGTCAATTGTATGTGAGTATCTTGCGGAGGAGGGAGAAAAATGGAAACCTCTTTTCCCAGCCAAGTAAAGTGAGGTGTTAGGAAATAGAATATAACGCAGCACAAAGGGCAATGCTTCAAACAGTTGCAACACCTGAGCGGTAGAAGCGGAAATTAATTAAATAAAAGATCAGAAAACAGTGAAACAATTTGTTGCAGAAATGAAACATGTTCGTTAATGTGTTTACATTGCTGCAATGAAAAGTTTCATACAAACGACGACTTTGTCGTTGCTGCAACGAAACATGTCTCATATAAGATTTGGTTTGTCTGCTGCAACAACTCCATTTTTATTGTTGCAACGAATTTATTGAAACGAAGTTCCATATCGCACATTGCGGGATGGGGGCTAAATGAAAGAAAATTAAACAACTTTTTTGTTAACACTATTATGCTACAACCAAGTATTATCATCCATAGATAAAGGAAATAATAGTCATTGTCAACTTTGTTCACTATGTGCTGTCCTGTACTACTGTCACTTTCACTGAAGTTCCCCATAATTCTCATTGACGTTTATTCAAAATTGTGGGAAATTTTTTTGAAAGGAATTTACACAATGGAAAATGTGGCAAAATGTAGGTGATGTTACATAATAACATTTGTTTCTTATATAAAAACTATTTCAAAGCCATTAGGCCGGTGTTGGGATATCAATAGGAGAAACCCCGTAAGACCGCCCAAAGATGAACATCCTGGAACGCCTTTTTAATCTAAAAACTTCCTCGGCCAAAAACTGTAGCAACTTCTGTGGTCGCAGATGCCAAACCGTTAGAGTGTCTGAGGACTCTCAACAGGGAATGGTAGCTGAACCGGAGGAAGAACCAATTTATTAGGACATAGACGGTGGTGACATGGGTTTGGAATTCGGTGGCCATCAAATATTCTACTTTAAGGAACGTGTTGTATTCTTGATGTTTTTGTTGAAAATTATTTTTTCTTTTGATATGGAATTTTAGATTTTTATTGTCATATTTTTTGACTTTTTGTTTGGGAACAAAAAAAATCCTATTTATTGGTTTCAACGACATCTAGAAAATTACCCATTACACTAACATTTTCCCAACACTTGTGCTTCATCTATTTGTTTACTTTATCTATGTTATCAACTATATTGGCTACTTTTACTTTGGTTTGTGTCTAGACTAACATATGTTGGCAAATTACTTGTTTAATGGCAAGTTTTCTAGGTGGAGCCTGTAACCAATATTTAGTATTTATTGTAATTTTGAACCCAATAAAAAGTAAATTTAGAAAAGCCAAAGTGAAAGGAATTTAAAAAAGAAAATTTTCTTAAAAAGTGCATTTTCTTAAAAATAGTAGATTTGCTCAAAAAAAAATACCTATTCATATTTTTGAACAAAGTACATTATCTTAAAACATACCTTATCTTAAAGAAGTACTTTTGCTTAAAAAAAGTATATTTTCTTACAAAGAGTGCATTTTTCTTAAAAAAAGTAATTATTTTTAAAATAAGTAGCATTTCTTTGGTTTGTGTCTAGACTAACATATGTTGGCAAATTACTAGTTTAATGGCAAGTTTTCTAGGTGAAGCCTGTAACCAATATTTAGTATTTTTTGTAATTTTGAACCCAATAAAAAGTAAATTTAGAAAAGCCAAAGTGAAAGGAATTTTAAAAAGAAAATTTTCTTAAATATAGTAAATTTTCTGAAAGAAATACCTATTCATATTCTTAAACAAAGTACCTTTTCTTAAAAAAATACCTTATCTTGAAGAAGTACCTTTACTTAAAAAACAGTAAACTTTCTTACAAAAAGTACCTTTTCTTAAAAAAATTCATTATTTTTAAAATAAGTACCTTTTCTTAAAAAAGTACATTTTCTTACAACAAATTGCCTTTTCTTAAAAACCTACCTTTTCTTTAACAAGTACCTTTTTGTGACACAAAATAACTTTTCTTGAGATACATAAGTACCTATTCTTAAACATGTACGTATTCTTAAAAAAGGACCAATACTAAAAAAAATTACATTTCTTAAAAAAAACCTTTTCTTCACAAAATACCTTCTCTTAAAAAAATACCTTTTCTTACAAAACTTCTTTTTTTTAAAGTACCTTTTTTTAAAAATAAAATAATACCTTTCCTTTTCTTGAGATAAGATAAGTTTCTGAAAATAAGTACATTTCTTAAAAAAATTACGTTTTCCAAAAAGAGTACCACTTCTTTAAAAAGTACTTGTTCTTAAAAAGGTACTTCTTTGGAAAAAAATTCATACTCTTATTTTGTTCTTCTAGAAGTACTTATCCTTAAAAATAGTAACGTTTCTTGAAAAAAAACATAAGCTTTTAATAAAAGAAGCACCTTTCTTTAAAAAAGGACCTTTTGGGGAAAATATAATACATATACTTACAAAAAGGCCCTAAAAATGTACTTAAGAAAAAAAACACTATAAAAAAATTTTTCTTAAAAAAGCTATCATTTTACAAAAAGAATATATTTTCTTAAAGATCCATTTAAATTATCGTATTTTTCAATGGGCGCCATATGCTTGTTGGAACTAACTTGTACATACCATAAAGTATAGCGAAAGGTACTTCGTTCAACCGGGTGTCCCCTGACACCTCATTTAATTTTTATTGTGCATTTTGGACAGGAGCAAAATGTTAAATAGCACGGTTGTAGTTTTTGGGTTGAAGTTTTTGTATCAAAGCTTGTATCAGTTAGATGCAAGTCTTAGATGCAAGTCCAACATTTCAACTCTCTAATCCACAGAACAGCGAAGTTTTGGCCGCTACACTCATACTAAATTGACTAAACAGAAGTATATTTAGCATCGTATTGAGAGCAGTAAAGGGGCACGATCGTTATGCCCCTGTGACGCCAACGCATGCTGTTCTCTGTAATGTTGACAGTTTTCTATTTCTCTCCAAAGCCGGTCGCCATAAGAACAAGTAGAACAACCGCTGTGTACATCCATAATGCTATCCTTAGCTTTAGACCCCATGTTCTGGGAAATGGTTTCTTGCAAACTGTGTGCCTTCTCAACTCTCTGCCCAATGTTAAGTTTCGGATACATAATAGACGTAAAAGCAACAAAAAATAATAACAAAACAAATTGTATGCCATTCATAAAAATAAAAATTTGAAATTTTAATTTATCATGTTATGATGTATCCCTTTTAGCGCTGTTCTAAGAATCGTTAATAAAATGGAGCTCCTTCTAAATTCCATTAATGACAATACTACTCTTTATTTATTCAGCAACTAGCTCAACACTTCACAATTATTCGATATTCAAAATGTTTCCCATTACTCGATGATGTACACTTTTGGGCATTTAAAATCAGACTAACTCGATAATAGCACCCAAAACTGTCCAAAATGACGCATGTAGCCACTTCCACAACCCTGTCGCAATTTCCGAAACCTTCTTGTTTAGAGAGTAATAGCGCCATCTATGTAGTTGCTTCCTCAACTATCTTCAATCATTGTTATTGAAATATGTAAGTATTCTCTCGAAAGTTACTTTTTCGTGGTGAGTTTGTCATACTTGTTATTTTCCTTTCAGCCAAAAAGTATGCAAAGGTATTACTACTTATTATCACTGCGAATACATTAACATTTCATTCCACTAACTAACAAAACTATTAGAACGAATGTGGACGCTAAAATTTTAGTTTAATTCAAGTGGAATTCATGTGTCACAACAATATGTATTTACTTTATGTGGATGCGTCAAGTGTCCACCAGTCGCAGGTTCGTATTATTGTGGCTTATTCATCGAAAGAAATGAATAAAAGACTTTGCACTCCCACAGCCTAATACAGATAAGATGATGAGTTGGAAGTCTGGCCAAAGGTACTGGGTGGTCCAAAAACAACTACCCATGATTGTTTTGCTTTGTTTTTTGAGATATTCTCCCAGATATTATCATTGCTATAACGTGGTGTTCCAATATTTTCGCGGCGATCGGCAAAACCCCTTACTGTTTGACCAGTTGGCGTGGGACGGTCGGGAAATCTGTAATTCATGTCATTCCGTTAAAAATTGTCACTCATATTTTGGCTTGTCCACAAGTATTCCATATCTGTTTACTTCACAAGTATCAAAATAAGACGGAGCTTTGCAACAGTTATAGCAACTTCTGATTTTGGGCCACTCTGTACTTTAGTGAGGTTGTAAAAGGCAAACTGGTAACGGTGATTATCGATAAGGGGTAGGAATGCGGAATTTTTCCGAAGGATAAATGGAAATATGTCGTTCCCTAATATACCTTGAAATACGGAAGGAGATTGCGCAAGCTGATTCCAGGGCTGGGCTAAGTTATTGCCATTTTGGAGATCTGTGGTCGGTTGATACTACCGAGTACCTCTCATAAAAGTGGGCAAGGGGCAGCACTAGATGTTGTTTGCAGGGAAGACCCAGATCACACGTCAAGATCCCGACCAACCTATCCAACGTGGAGACCATTGAGTACATTCTCAATGGTAGTAATACCAAACTTCCAGCATATAATTGGAAAATTTGTCGATTGGAAGAGGTAGATGGTGTCCCTAGACTCTCGATTTTCATTTTGAACAAAAAGTCATTGTCACCTCTAAACCAATCCGGAGATTGCCGCTCCCATTCTGGTACCTCCCACACAAAATCTTGGTCGTCGACCGGATTATCAACCCGATAAATCGCGTGAAACACTTCCGACCTTAATGATATTAGAATCAAGGCTTCACGTCACCGATGAAAACACGGGTGATTTTTACCACCTCCCATACAAAAGTTGTTTGGCCGTCTGCTTGTTCGGCACGATAAGTCCCGCAAACCCGAACCAAGCTGTCTGAAATTTTGTACTAGACAATATTTAGTCGAATTACTCTTTTTCATGGAAAATGGGCGGGTTTGCCACACTCGAGGGTCTGTTGGCTCCAAAATGAAGAAAGATTCTCACACGCTGAAAAATAAAGGTCCCACCAACATCTTGCAAGAACCATGTACATGTCTGCCAGCATTGTTTTCGTGAATTGAAGATCTGCTCCTTTTTCTTTGTTTATTATCCTTCACGTTTTTGTTCTCAACAGTTTTAAACAATCAAAGCCTCATTTGGGTCACAAACACGTATATTATAACCTATCAATCACAGTGGCGCAAACATGTTACATTGACTAGCAAACACAATGTGTTTGTACACAAGTGTACTACAATTGCGACAATCTACAAACACGTTATATTTGCATCCAAACACAAAAAAAAACAACAAATTTTTTAGCGTGGTTAGAAAAGGCTGGACAGCATGACATGAGATGTTCGACAATCTTGTCCTTCTCATCATCCCCACTGCTTTGTTAGTAATAATGACCAGACATTCCAAGTCTAGCTGGGTGGTCTGCCTATTAAACAGGGTCCACCGATCACAAATACTAGCATAGAGATATGCAAACACTGAAAAAAACGACCCCAGCCACATATTGCAGGAACCATGTACATGTTTGGAAGCATAGTTTTCATGAATTGAAGATCTGCTGCTTTTTTTGTATCCTTGTTGTCCGTCACATTTTTGTTTCCAGCAGTTTTCAACAAACGAGTTTATATTTGCGTCACAACAACTTATATTACGAGTATAACCAATTAATCATTGTGTCTCCAACATGTAATATTGAGTAGCAAACACAATGTGTTTGGACACAAGCGTACAATAATAAAAATAAATGGATTCCCATTACATCCCATGGAGGGAGCTGGGAGAGCTTCTCACAGTAAGTGAGCTTTGCGCTTCATAGGTTTACCCTCACTGATTGGGACCTACAGTTTTACACCGTTTCCGAACGGTATATTGAGAAACTTTTTCCTGGCTAAATACTCGATACTGTAGCCGTCACTATGCGAGGTGTCCGTCGTCGAAAGACATGTAAGGTGGTCAGAGCAGGGATTGAACCCACGTTCTCATATACAAGAGTCGCGCACACTAACCATATATAAACGCTGGAAAAAAACGGACCCAACCACATATTGCAGGAACCATGTACATATTTGCAAGAATTGTTTTCATGAATTGAAGATCTGCTGTCTTTTTTTTTTTGGTTTTTTGTTGCCCGTCACGTTTTTGTTTCCAGCACATTTCAACAAACGAAGTCATATTTTGATCACAACAATATACTATATTATAACATATTAATTACTGTGTCTCCAACATGTAATATAGAATAGCAATCACAATGTGTTTGGACACAAGTATACAATATTTGCAGGATTTTCAGTGTGTAAACAGATGAATGAACATATTTTATATAGCGTTTTTCTTGCAGTGCATATATGAAACCAACTAAAAAAATTACATTTGTAATTTGCTTTTCAAATTGACGATTTTTCTAATTTTAAACACATTTGCCTTACATGAGATGGGTAATACTTTCAACTATTTTCAAAGGTGGCAACGTGATCAATATCGTGAATGTAAATATATGTAAACTGAGACTTCCAAAAATATGTAACGGATATTAAAAAATCCCATGTATGTATATAAACATATTTTTATAGAGATTTTCTTCTGCACCTGTTTTCGTCTAACTCTATATGAATTTCTGCCTTGACCGTTTTCTTGGCAGTAGTTTCCACTACTGCGCGGCGCCTTCTTCCTATTTTGATTAGGGTCAACAATGCCTTTACTTTACATGGAATGCCTCAAAGGTCTGGTCTTGTTACTGGGTATTTTCTTCTTCTCTGTGTTGCTTTGCTGTCATGGACGACACGCACCACTCGTATTTCGTTGTTTCTATTTTTTTCAACCCATATTGTAACTGCCGGGGAGATACATATGTATACGGGTTCATAGTACATATTCTCTAGAATCATATTTCATTCATTTAACTCCAATGTTGCCGACATTTTCAGTCTTGTGCATTTCATAGTAATTTCTCCCATTCAATTCCCTTCTTTCTATACTCTACTATTCTCCAATTTCTATCTGCATTTCAAGTCATCATGCGTAAAGTAGACATTTGTCAGAGAAGCAGTAACAAAGTCTAACGTCATGAAACCCTTTTTATTGTTGCTTTTTGTTGGGTCCAGAATGAAAACGCTTTTGACAAAATGCTTCTGAGAGAATTTTCTGTTTTCTGTTCTTTGTTCCTTTGTAACTCTTTCATCGTTCAGTATTTGTATTTTTTGTTAAATAATTAAAAGTTGTATGTTTTTTATTGTTCCACCAGAACTTTTGTTACAAATGCTAATGATGATGATGGGGGTTTGGTCGGTTGGGCTTGGAATAAATAAATGTTCTCTTTAGTGGTTTTGGGAGTGTTGCAAGGGAAGAACTCAACTCCCTTATCATCGTCCTCAACTGCTGCAATTCATCCATCCATTCATCATCTTTAGAGTGCCAATCATTCCTAAATTAATTTTATTAAATGGTTTTCAAAGGAATCGTAATGACTCCAAATATAGAATTGTGTAATTAAAATGATTTACATACATGATGTGATCGTAAATTAATTGCATTACAACGAATACAGTTTGATATCTTTATGTGTAGAGTTTGGGAAACTCTGGTTGTAATATGACCCAAATATTTTTTATTATTATTATTGCATTTTTGTCTTGTAATTATAATTTAAAAAAAGGCTACAATGTTGTATTTAATGATTTTCATATTATAAATTGGAAGTTAAGATATGAGTTGATGCTATAAAATATTACACGATATGATATTACAGAGTAAATGTTGAAAGAATTGCCCTTTGCATTTTGCTGTTGCTGATGTATTCTACAGCTCCACTATGCCACTACAGTTTGGGCTCGATTATCGCATATTTATATGTACTCGTATGTATCTAATTAAAAGGAGATACGTTTTTCAGTTTTATGATTTCCTATAATAACTGATTGTGGCCGTTGGCGGTGTAATAGTGAATGTGCGCGGTTCTTTTACATGACAGCATGGGTTCGATCCATGCTCTGATCACCTTACATTTCCGTCGACGACGGTCACTTCGCTTAGTTACAATAAGACCCTATCGAGTACTTAGCCATGAAGACAAAAAAAGACCCCTGTCTCCCAGTTATGCCCAAAGTCATGCACTTTTTTTTATGGGCCCCCAAACATTTGTTGCCTCGGTGTCATTTTTGCAAAAAAATTATCATTTTGTTAAACTCATATCTTGCAATTCGTTCGGAATTTTGATTTACTCTCTGAGGGAAAGTTGTAGCCCTTGTCATAGAGAATACAAATTGTCAACATATAAAATCAAAAAAACTTCATCTTCAAGCTCAAAACCGCAAAAAATTTAAAAAAATTGGATTTTTTTAACTTTTTTTCCCTTGTTCAGGTTCATAGGTAGCAAACCGATCAAAATTCAAGAAAACAATCAATGTGTACATAATATCTCAATAAACAACTTTCTAGAACATATGAACTTCCTAGGAATGATTCTTATATTGTGTATATTATATTGTGTCCCTTGTTGCGTGTGCTGAACTTACTGCTTTGCCTGTGCTGCTGCGGTCGGTGAGATAACATAGTATCTCAATGTTCAAGTAAACGGTGTTAAGAATCATTCCTAGGAAGTTCATATGTTCTAGAAAGTTGTTTACTGAGATCTTAGGTACATTCTTGTCGTGGATTGTTTCCTTGAATTTTGAACGGTTTCTACCTATGGACTTGAACAGGGAAAAAAAGTTTTTGTTTTTTATGACAAGAGCTACAACTTTCCCTCGGAAAGTAAATCAAAATTCGGAACGGTTTACAAGATATGAGCCTGACAACATGATCACTTTTTTTTTTGCAAAAATGACACCGATCCCCCAATTCTTTGGGGGCCCATAAAAAAAAGTCCATAACTTAAGGCAAAACTGGGAGACACGGGTGTTTTTTTTATCATGTAGTGGTGTCCGTATATGGTTATAATTTTTTTTGTTGCACTGTGTAAGTGATGTTTATCTAATTCTATTATTAGCGAAGTCTTGTACCTTTCCTTCCTTCGTGTTGTTCGTGACAGCCTAATAGTATGCTAACCCAATGATAATAGAAAAACCACACGGTGAAAAATTTGTCTTTCTTTTTGTTTTGGATGCAAATATAAACTGTTTGTAGCTTGTCGCAAATATAGTATACTAGTGTTTCCTATTCAATATATCGTGTTTGGAACACAATCATTAATAGGTTATAATATACGTATTTGTGACCCAAATGTTGGTTTGTTTGTTGAAAACTGCCGAAACTAAAAGCAAATAAAAAAGCAGCAGATCTTCAATTGATGCACTTAAGTACTTGGATATTCTTAACATATACTCGTATGTACATGGTTCCTGCATAATGTTACAGGTGCCGTTTTTTTCAACGAGTACGGTTCGTTCAAGCCATATGATACATCTTCCCAAAATTCCAGAATATGGGTGGAAATGAGACATGGCGAACCAATGAGTAAAAATAAAAATATTTTAATGGTTTCCCATTACATCGCATGAAGGGATTGGGAAGAGCTTCTCACAAGCAGTGAGCTGTGCGCTTTCTAGTTTTATACTCACTGATTGGGACCTAAAGTTTTATACCGATTCTGAAAGGTATTTTGAGAAGTTATTCATTTCTAAATACTCGATATGTGTCGCCGTCACTATGCGAGGTGACCGCCATCGAAAGATTTGTAAGGTGGTCAGAGCAGTGATCGAATCCAGCATCTTATGTACAAGAGGCGCGCACACTAAGCATAGCACCACTAACGGCCAATGAATACTCTAAAAAAAGGTCGTAAGACCAGCCAGTTTAACTTCCTGAATAACTGTTAGATCCAATATTAAGTAAGGTCCAATATATTGGCTCTTAGTCACACAAACTGGAGGGCAGTAGCATTTGAGATGTTCAATGCTGTCTTCCTCTTCGTGATCTTTACAAATTCCGCAGTAATCATAAGTTGATATTCTAAGTCTGAGATTCCAAGTCTGCCTATTAAAGAATGCCCAGTAATCACAGCTGCTAGCATAGAGAAATCTTGCCTAGGAATGGATATCAATTGTTGTCAACCAATTTAAGTTATGGCTCGGCCATACTTGCCTGTTGATCCTACATTTTGTGCCTCCAGACCATCAATCAATCTCATGTCTGATAACTTCGTTTCTAATCTGAGCTTGCATATACACGCTGAAAAATATCGGCCCCAGCAACATATTGCAGGCAACATGTACATGTTTGCAAGCACTGTTTTCGTGAATTGAAAATCTGCTGCTTTTTTGTTACTTACTTTGTTGGCTGTCTCGTATTTGATTTTAGGGGGTTTCAACAGGAAACCCACATTTCGGTCTCAAAATCATATATTATAACATGTAAATCATTGTGTCTCAAATATGTTGTATTGTATAGTAAACACAATGCGTTTGGGCACAAGTATAGCAACTTCAACGATTGTTTTGATTTCTACACTACAATAGCCTAGTACCCTTTGTACAACGTCTAGACCCAGCTTTTTCCAATAGACTCCAGTATCTCTTAAAATCGTCTTATAACCATATGGGCTGGCTATCCACTGCGAGGAATGTTTTTGGCAGAATGCCAACATTGCAGGCATTTGCCTTCCCGACAAATCTAGTGGTAGCAGGTGGAAGATAACCCCCAAAACCTCGGTAGAGGTTCTGCTAAGGGCACCTATGATGAACATCACTGTAATTTTTAATTTTTTCAGTACCGGCCACCAAACTAGAATGCCGTAGATACAGAACCTGCTGCTCCGTGGTAAAGAGTACGAGCTCGGCTTTCTTTGGATTTACAACAGGCCTATTCTCTGTGGCCCACATACAGATGGGTCCAACATGTGCATTGTGTTCATTTGTCGTACTCAAAACACTCAAAGTACTCAGTGTATATTAAGAAGAGATATTTTTAAGTGCACACATCCCAATTATGAGCCAATTTTTATGGAATTTTGCGACAAGGTTGAAGGCTTTTAAAATTGGCGTACATGTATTCATTATTATACACGCTGAAAAATCCGTCTTTATCGTTGTCGGAAATATAGTATACCTGGGACCAAAAATATTGTGTTTGCCATTTAATATAGCGTGTTTGGGACACAGTGATTAATAGGTTATAATATATGTTTTTGTGACCCAAATGTGGCATTGTTTGTTGAAAACATTGCTAGAGCATTGTTTGCTGCAATATGTTACTGGGGCTTTTGTTTCAGCGTGTAGTTGAGACGCCTTCGAAGTCCGCTGTGACAACTAATAACACAGTGCAACACGAAAAAATATAACCATATACGGACACCACTACGTGATAAAATATCAAAAAAAAAAGACCCCTGTCTCCCAGTTTTGCCCAAATTCCTCCAGGTTTTTTTTTATAGGCCCCCAAAGAAGTGGGGCCTCGGTGTCATTTTTGCAAAAAAGTGATCATTTTCTCGAGCTCATATCTTGCAAACCGTTCGGAATTTTGATTTGCTCTCTGAGGCAAAGTTGTAGCTCTTGTCATAAAGAACAAAAATTGTTAACATAGAAAATCAAAAAAAACTTCATCTTCAAGGTCAAAATCGGGAGTTAAAGTCCTGAAATTGTGGAAAAAATTCGGCATTTGGCCAAAAAGAAAGAGTTGTTTCATCAAGACAACGCTCCAGTGCACACATATATTGCGATGACCAAAATTAATGAACTGAAGTTCGAATTGCTTCATCACGCATCTTACTCCCCAGATTTAGCTTCTTCGGACTATTTTCTATTTCCAAACTCTGTGGTAAAAGATTTCCCAACAATGAAGAGAGGACTGCGCTTGATGGTTATTTCAAGGAGTTTGACAGTTCTTACTATAAACAGGGTATAGAATATTGAATATCGCTGGGAAAAAGTGTATCGAGCTAAAAGGCAGGGTTCGTATTTCATGGGTAATGGGTTATCCTTGGTTACCCATGGTCACCCATTATTATTGGCATGGGTAATGAGTAGCGATCGTTTACCCATTACCCACAGGGTATGGGGAAAATCATGGGTAGCTACCCACGGCAATGGGGAATTAGCCATCACGATTACCCATTACCCTGAGGGTAATGGAGAAAATAAGGGGTAGTTACCCACGACAATGGGGAATTACCCATCAATATTACTCACTACCCTGAGGGTAATGGGAAAAATAATAGGGAATTAATACTTAAATAGGGAATTACTCACCACGATTACCCATTAACTACAGGGTAATGGGGAAAATGATGGGTAGCTACCCACGACAATGGGGAATTACTCATCACGATTACCCTCAGGGAAATGGGGAAAATAATGGGTAGTTACCCACGACGACGGGTAATAGGTTTTCTCAATTGGACGCTTTGTTTCTGAGATATAAACATGACGGCGTTTAGCGAGTTTTTGTTTGAAAACTTTTAGTTTTAGCTATTTTTCGATTGGACGCACCGTTTCCGAGTTATAGTCACTCTTTTATTTTAGCGATTTTCTTATTTTGGCGATTTTTCGACAAAAATGCTTCCCTCCGAATTGTACCAGTTTATGAAAAACCCTTAGAAACACGTAAAAATTGGTTAGTTTTTCGATTGGACGCTCCGTTACCGAGATATAGAAATTTTTTCTAATTTTTTCATATTTTAGATCATAAATGGTGATGGGTGATGGGCCTTTATTTTCCCCATTTCCCTGAGGGTAATGGGTAAACATGATGAGTAATTCCCCATCCCAAATTATCACCATACTGGAGGTTGCTGAACTATTGAAATGTAGTGTCACAACCCTCCGGAGAATATGTATCTACACAGACAGCCAGGCTGCCATAAAATCCCTGGAAGCCATGTTTGCTACGTCCCTGACGGTGAAAGAATGCCACTCATCACTTAGGGTGATGACAGAGTATTTTGACATCAAGCTCATCTGGGTACCGGAACACAGTGGCTTTCCAGGCAATTGCGTAGCGGATGCGTTAGCCAGCCAGGTTCCTACGGCACAGGTTCTTTCGGCAAAAGAAGGTGTTAGTATGCCAATCTCTATCTGCCGTTTTCAGATCAGGCAGTGGGCCGATAATATGTTCAAGGACAAGTGGAGTCTTACTTCAACTTGCAAACAAGCCAGGGTCCTCTGGCCACAGGTGGACAGGAAGAGGACTAGGCAAATACTTAACTTGCCGATAGGCAGGTTATCCACAATGATAGAAACACTGACGGGACACATTGTCTTGTAGGAAAACACGCCCTAAGATTGGCACATAGAAATAGGCTATTCGGAACACATTTAGTTAGCACCGTAGCCATACAGAATATTCCTGTGGGTCTTCTAGACAAATTCATTGAAAGGGCAAATCGGCTAGACGACTAGTCAATAGTTGCTATAGAGGAAACTGCAGGTATCACAATGGGCTTCTTTAGCCTAAGTGTGCTAGACAGCGTGCTGTCTTGCAGCATTTTCAACCAACCAACCAACCAACTAAGTTTCCATCGTCGTGGGTAGCTACCCATTATTTTCCCCATACCCTGTGGGTAGTGGGTAAACGTTCAGTACACATTCCCCACTACGATGTGTATGGGTTTCACATTGGGGGGATATTATGTTGAAAAATAAATAAAATTGTTCCCAACTTTTTTGTGTCTTCTTTGTTAGGCGGGCTAGTTTTGGGACCGTCCTCTAACTAGCCACTTAGAATCTGGCCATAAGTCGGCTGTTACAACCTCTGATTCGGTTGCAACAATCTTTCCTTCGGCTGTGACAACCTCCAAATTCGGTTACGGCAAATGTGCCAGCCTCAATCGAATTTTTCTGTGGGTGTGTGTTCGCTGGGCACTGTTTGAACGGCAGACACGTGTCTATACTTTAAATCTCAGCTGATGATTACTGCAGAGCTGTGGTGTTGAACAGGAGAGGAGGAGGAGACAATATTTAGGGTCTTACTTCTTTTTGGATGTAAGGTATATTCAGTGAGATAAGCTGAATGACCTTCGATCATTTTTGCGGAGAACAAATAGGTTCGCGAGAGACTAATATACCTCCTTTCTTGAAACCACGGGACGGGATATCATATGGGATATCATAACCACACCAGGTCACTTTAACGTTCAACGATGGGGACGAAACAGGACGCCCCGTGGTATCACAACGGTTCTCATTGAACTAAGTGGGTCAATAGTGACAACCACTACTTCTTCCTAACGTAATTATAACGAAATATTTTTCGCTACAGACTTCAGCTAAAGTCTAACGAATCTACCTGAAGTAGATTTTTTTGCTAACTGGTCTTTAAACCTGCTGTTAAATTTTAACCGAGCTACCTGAAAACGGGGGCTAATCTAATTGGAAAATTGTATACAAAATTTGAAAATGATATTCAACTTTCAAAGTCATATTTAAATTTGAATAAAATATTCATATGCAACTTCGATCGTTTATCAAGATTTAAACTAATTCAAAGCTAATCCCTCCTAAACAATCTTTAATAACCTCTTTGTCAGATTATAAATCACATTAGTAATTTTCTATTTTCCACCAAAACTGGAAAAATATTAATGACTTTATGTTGCTCATGTTATAGTTTTCACACTCCCTGAAATTAGAATTCATGTTTAATAGATCATTATCATTTATTATCAAACAATTAATAATAAACCAAGATTCGATTTCGATTTCAGTTTCATTTTTCTTATTTTCATTATTCAGAAGTGATGGGAATGTCGGGGATCGGCTTGTATTCCATTGCATTGCATGTGAACCTATGAATTTGAAGAGACAAACAACTTTCATTACTCACCTTTAATTCCACAAATTATGGCTTGGAATTGGAATAGACTGCGTATCCAACACCTTTAAAAATGTAAATAAATAATAATAAATTGTTTAAACAAAACGAGCATTAAATGACAGAGAGAGAGAGAGAGAGGAAAAAAAATCTCGCCTCTGGAGATTAGGAAAAAATCCAATCTATTAACCTTTTGGAGCTTGAGGAAAGTATCATCATTTATGACTGTTTCTTTGACTGCCTAGGTAGTCTTGTGGTGGCTAATGTGTGACACTGAACCGGCAACTATTTTGTTGCCAACACTTTCAAAGTGCAACCACAAGTAATAACAATGACAGCGACAAAAGACGACAATGACATTATCTTTTGCCTGTCCGTCACTCTTCAGTGAGAGTGACTGAATGAAGACATGAAAATTCATTATTTTTTCTTTTATTGTATTCAGCTTCAGAATCCAAGTTCTCAACAAAGCTCCGACAGTCCAATGAATGTGTCATAGAGTTGAGCCAAAAGAATAGACAAGATACAGCTTTAAATTCATTTGCCATGTTTGTGTTTTCTTTCCGGTTTGTTTAAGCCAAACAAATCATAGGATTGTATCGTCCACCAAAACACAAGGGAATACCCGACACCGGCAGTAGCTTCATTTACTTATCACCCGAAAGACTTCTTCTCTATGGCATGAAGAATGAAGAATGGCATCTAAAGCCTCTTAATAACTACTTAAAGCCATAGAGATTTCCAATTAAGGAAATGGAAATTGAAATCAATGAATGTCATTCATTTAATGTATATATATTTATATATTTTTCATCATCTGCTGCATGGAATTCCGGCATAAGGAAATCACTAAAGATTCCATAAACAACTTGATTACTTGAAAAATACGAGTACTCTTCTTATCTAACGTCAAATCTGTTTTTACACTTGGAATGGGAAACATTTTCACACCTTATTCAGCAGCGGTAATTCCCAGGTACCTAACACCACTGTGGCATTTCGAGGTGTCATCATGGTGCCATGAATGGGAGGAGGTATTTATTCTATTCTCCAGTTTTTTTTTTATGGACAAATAAGTAACCACAATGGTAAAGTTGACAGGCCCATTAACAACCAACTATTTGTACATCTTTACCTTCAAGTTTCGTGGTGGTAGAGCAATGAGGAGTGGAGTACATTGATTGGTGTGAAAACAAATCTATTTTGTTGTTCTTTTTGGGTTTTTCCTACTGGAAGATTAAGATCATTTTCTTTACATTTCAATTTCTTGTGGAAGATTCTAAATAATGAGAGAGGTATTTTTATTTCGACAGAAATTTATATTATATATTGATTTGTGCTTTAAATTGTAGACAAACATTTCGAAATATATCGTTAGCTGAAATAAAAAACAACGTAACTTAAAATTAAATTTTCTTTGACAGAAGAAATTGTAGAGAACTTTATAAAATTGTAGAGAACAAAAGCAGTATTGTTTGTTGCTTGGTGCAAATATAACGTGTTTGTAGCTTGTATCAAATATAGTATCGTTGTGTCCAAACACAATGTGTTTAAAATTCAATATTAAACGTTGGAGACATAATTATTAATGTATATTTTTGGGACCCAGATATGGCTTTGTTTGTTAAAAACAAAGAATAAAGTATACTATAATAGCTTGTCGCAATTATAGTATACTTGTGTCCAAACACTGTATGTTTGCTATTCTATATTACATGTTGGAGACACAATCAACAATGTATTTTTTGGGACCCAGATATGGCTTTGTTTGTTAAAAACAAAGAATAAAGTATACTACAATAGCTTGTCGCAAATATAGTCTAGTTGTGTCCCAACACAATGTGTTTGCTATTCAATATTACACGTTGAAGACACAATCAATAATGTATGTTTTTGGGACCCAGATCTCGCTTTGTTTATTAAAACCAAAGTATACTATATAAGCTTGTCACAAATGTAGTATACTTGTATCCAAACACAACGTGTTTGCTATTTAATATTACATGCTTGAGGCATAATCATTAATGTATGGTGTTGGGACCCAGATGGGGTTTTGGTTGTTAAAAACAAAGTATACTCAGTACACTATATTAGCTTGTCACAAATATAGTATACTTGTGTCCAAACACAATCTGTTTGCTTTTAAATATTAAGCGTGGAAGACACAATCAATAATGTATGTTTTTGGGACCCAGATGTGGCTTTGTTTGTTACTAGCAAAGTATACTAAGTATACTATATTAGCTGTTCACAAATATAGTATACTTGTGTCCAAACACATTGTGTTTGCTATTCAATATAACATATTAGAGACGCAATAATTAATGTATGTGTTTGGAACCCAGATGGGGCTTTGTTTGTTACAAGGAATGTATATTAAGTATAGTATATTAGCTTGTCACAAATATAGTATACTTGTGTCCAAACACAATGTGTTTGCTATTCAGTATTACATGTTGGAGACATAATTATTAATGTATATTTTTGGGACCCAGATATGGCTTTGTTAAAAACAGAGAATACCAAGTATACTATAAAAGCTTGTCCCAAATATAGTATACTTGTATCCAAACACAATCTGTTTGCTACTAAATATTACGCGTTGGAGACACTATCAATAATGTATGTTTTTGGGATCCATATATGGCTTTATTTGTTATAAACAAAGTATATTAAGTATAGTATAATAGCTTGTCGGAAATATAGTATGGTTGTGTCCCAACACAATGTGTTTGCTATTCAATATTACACGTTGAAGACACAATCAATAATGTATGTTTTTGGGACCCAGATCTCGCTTTGTTTATTAAAACCAAAGTATACTATATAAGCTTGTCAAAAATGTAGTATACTTGTATCCAAACACAACGTGTTTGCTATGTAATATTACATGCTTGAGACATAATCATTAATGTATGGTTTTGGGACCCAGATGGGGTTTTGGTTGTTAAAAATAAAGTATACTCAGTACACTATATTAGCTTGTCACAAATATAGTATACTTGTGTCCAAACACAATCTGTTTGCTTTTAAATATTAAGCGTGGAAGACACAATCAATAATGTATGTTTTTGGGACCCAGATGTGGCTTTGTTTGTTACTAGCAAAGTATACTAAGTATACTATATTAGCTGTTCACAAATATAGTATACTTGTGTCCAAACACATTGTGTTTGCTATTCAATATAACATATTAGAGACGCAATAATTAATGTATGTGTTTGGAACCCAGATGGGGCTTTGTTTGTTACAAGGAATGTATACTAAGTATAGAATATTAGCTTGTCACAAATATAGTATACTTGTGTCTAAACACAATCTGTTTGCTATTCAATATTACATGTTGGAGACACAATCAATAATGTATGTTTTTGGGACCCAGATAAGGCTTTGTTTGTTAAAGACAGAGAATACCAAGTATACTATAAAAGCTTGTCACAAATATAGTATACTTGTATCCAAACACAATCTGTTTGCTATTAAATATTACACGTTGGAGACACAATCAATAATGTATGTTTTTGGGATCCAGATATGGTTCAAATTTTAAAAACAAAGTATATTAAGTATAGTATAATAGCTTGTCGCAAATATAGTATAGTTGTGTCCCAACACAATGTGTTTGCTATTCAATATAACACGTTGGAGACGCAATAATTAATGTATGTGTTTGGGACCCAGATGTGGCTTTGTTTGTTAAAAACAAAGTATACTATATTAGCTTGTCGCAAATATAGTATACTTGTGTCCAAACACAATCTGTTTGCTTTTAAATATTACGCGTTGAATACACAATCAATAATGTATATGTTTGGGACGCAGATGTCGCTTTGTTTATTAAAAACAAAGTATACTATATTAGCTTGTCGCAAATATAGCTTAGTTGTGTCCAAACACAATATGATTGCTATTCAATATAACATGTTGGAGACACAATTATTAATGTGTGTTTTTGGAAACCAGATATGGCTTTGTTTGTTAAAAACTATTGAAAGCCAAAACGTAACAGACAACAATGAAACATAAAGCAGCAGATCTTTAATTTACGAAAACAATGCTTGTAAACATGTACATGGTTCCTGCAATACATTGCTGGGGTGGGTTTTTTCAGTAGCTACCAGTAGTATTTGCCCGTCTTACTTAAGACCAGGCATCGCAAACGCACGTTTTCAGATCGCCCGCTCACCGTGAGCCGTAAAACGAAGAGTAGAAAATCGCCCGAACTCGTTATTCGTGAGATGTAAAAGCACTACCAAAATATACAACTCCTGAGCACGAGAGAATAAGTCAACAAAAATGCACACGTCCGTGACGGAGTTGCGTACGTTTGTTTAAAAAGGGTGTCTCAGTAAGAATGCCCCTTTTTATTTTAAAATAAAACACGTATTTTTGAGATAGTTGTGTTTTTTTTTATTGGATTTTTAAAGAAGACATGTTCCGATGAGGTATGGAATAAAATATCCGTCAAATGGCCCCCACGCCTCTGATGACAGGCCAGTAATCCTTTCATGAAATTTTCCATGACATTTTTACAGAGATGTGGCTGTATCTCAACGATGACGCTTTGAAACTCGGATTTAAGTTCAGGAATTGTTTCTGGTTTATTCGCGTAAAGCCGAGATTTCACAAAACCCTAAAGAATGAAATCGGCCGCATAATTCGCTTGATGTTAGTGTCCAGTTGATATCAAAATTTTTTGAGATAATTTGTTCTGGAAATCGTTGCTACGATAAATCGATTGTTTCATGCGCGGTGTGGCAGGTGGCGCCGTCTTTCTGAAACCACATATCGTCCAGATCCATGCTGTCCAGTTGAGGTTACAAGAACTCCATTATCAGGTTCCTGTAACGAATGCCGTTCACAGTCACTGCAATTTCGATCTCATCTTCAAAAATGTAAGGCCCAATCACGCCGTCTGATCAAAATCTTCACGATACAGTTGCTCGTTGTGGCTGCATTTGTTTCTCATGGATTACATGAGGATTTGCTGATTCCGAAATTTGAGAATTTTGTGTATTCACGAAGCCTTTCAGATGGAAATGCGATTCATCGGAGCGGATGACTTTTTTTTTTTTTGAAAAATTGGCGATGAATTGACTTTGCTCTATTACCCATTGAACGAATTGCCGGCGCTTGCCATGGTCTGCTGATTTGAACTCCTCAGTAATGAAGGTGGAGGTCTTTTGTCAAAATTCGGTGCGTGGTGCTTCGTGAAATTTGAAGTTATTGAGAACGATTCCGAATGGATTTTTTCGGCGACACTGTCGTTTACAGTAGAAATGTTTTCAAGAGACCTACCGGTACGTTGATGCTTAGGAGTCCTACTGTCTATAACCGACCCAGTTTCTTCAAATTTTTTGAGCACTCTTCGAATGGTCGACACATTAGGTGAACTTTCTTGACTGAAAATTTTTTGAAGTTTGCGAGCGGTCTCATCATAACTTTCCAAATTTTTGTAATAAGTTTTCACAATTATAACGCGTTGTTCTTTCGTAAAAGCGCTCCATTTTTAAAAATCGGAATAAATATGTAATGTGACAGCTGCTAAATTTCAGAGTTGCCACTTACACAAAAAAATAATGCCACTAGATTTAAAAAGTGCAATCCTACTGAGACACCCTTTATGTATTTCCGCACTGTCCTATCCGTCTCAAACGAGTAAAACCAACAACTCGTATGCAGCTCGCGTACCGCACGTAAGACGTACAAATATAATATTTACGGAGGTACAAGAAAATAAGATCAGGTGTTTTCATTTATTCACTATAATATGTATAAAAAGTACATAACATTTATTTCAAAGTACTTGAAACTTGTACTTGTCATAATATGTTCCTAAAAAAACATAAACAGTTTCCCATTACAAAGATCCGGGACTAAGGAGAGTTTCCCAGATACAGAAAGCTGTGCGCTTTTTAGCTTTGCACTGACAGGTTGGAACCTACAGTTTTACATCGATTCTGAACGGTTGTTTTGAGAAGCTTTTTCATGCCTAATTACTCGATAGTGCCGCTGCGCAGTCGTTCATAATCGATTTCCGTCGGTCAAAATTAAAAATTTTTGGATTTAGTAAATATTTTTAAGTTCTATAAAAATCCGATTGTAAACACAACGTCGAGGATTACTGCGATATATCTTTCAATTTCAAAAGTTGGGTTAACTTTTTTCGATTTCCAAGAAAAACAATAATCTGGTTTTGCTTTTTATAATTTGTTTAACATTTTTTGACATAATTAATCATAATGCGCACAAAAAACTGAAATTTTTTCCCTAGTACAGATATCTGCGAATTTTTCGAATTTTGAAAATTCTAAAATTTTGATCTCTTTTTTGAAATTTCTTGAACTGTATCTCATTCAAAAAAAAAAAAATTGTCTTTATTAAAAAAATTGATTGGGTGGCTTTAATATGACAGATAAGTATTGTTTATATCAAATACAGTTCGGCTGCACCAACAAATTTTAAAAATATCGATTTTGAAATAAATTTGGAGTTTGAACCAACATAACTTCTTGGCTTCAAAAGCCTTCAATGAATATGATACATGGTTGGAAAGGCTGATCTGTTCCCGAATTTGTCAGTGTAATTCTTGCTGCCGCCAGTGTTTGAAAATCATTTTCAACACTTAACTTTCGTTATATTGACGTGAGCCACCGTATGCATGTGTTGGTAAAAAAAAAAAATAGTGTCCCATAACATCCCATGAAGGGATTGAGGAGAGCTACTCACAATCAGTGAGATGTGCGCTTTCTAGTTTTTACACTCACTGTTTAGGAACCTACAGTTTTACACCGGTTCCGAACGGTATTTTGAGAAGCTTTTTCATGGCTAAATACTCGATAGTGTCGCGATCACTAAGCGAGGTGAACGTCGTCGAAAGAAATTTAAGGTGGTCTGAGCAGGGATCGAACCCACGTTCTCATGTACAAGAGCCGCGCACACTAACCATTGCACCACCGACGGCATGTGTTGGTTATTCTAACGATTTTCATGAAAATTTTCTCAATTGAGAGATTTCATTAGATCGCCGCCAAGATATTATAAAAGATTCTATTCTAGCATAGAGAAATAGACAAGAGTCGCTCTCCCTCTCTTTATATTTTCGTTTTTTGCTTTTCGAGTTGCTTTTTTGTTCGAGTTGCTTTTGTATTTTACTCTTTGGTTTGACATAAAACGGACAGATGCAACCAACATAAAACATAATTTAGCTGTCATTAGTATCAATCAAACACTATTTAAACTTAGTTTGCAGCATGGTTTGATTCTGATTGTTTATCGCTCTCTCGCCTACCCACTCTGCTTTCTATCAATTTCCTACTACAAAGTCAATCAGCTGTGCCATGGATACCCCTGATTCTAGCGGCAAGCGGAAAATCTGCTGCAGCTCATTTTCGTGCCGATTTTTCCCTGCCGTAAGAAACCTATGTCAAAAAAAAAACACCGTCGTTGGCAGCGTGTTTGAATATATTTGCACCCTATGCCATCCCACGTTCGAAGCTTCAGCATAAGTTAGTTTGTGCCATGGAACAGTACACGTCACCACAACGCGCTGTTATCGTGCATCTTTACATTCAAAACATGTTCTCAATTCTGAGAACGCAACGTGCGTATCCCGTAAAATATCGAGTGAGGAGAGCGTCTTCAATTATCACATTAATCACATACACGAAAAATTTTTCGCCACCGGCAATCTTAGTAATTCCAGTCAGCAAGGCCGACGGGTTCCGAGACTTTCCGATGAGAACATTCAGGCTGTAGAGGCCAGTGTTGAGAGGTCGCCGTTAACATCCAGTCGTCGCCATTTTTTTTTTGCAGTTGGGCATCTCACGAACGTCTCTGTGTCGCAAAATTATCGATTAAAGTTATAAAGATTTAAAGTTATTCCTGTACAAAGTTCAATTACCGTATCGAATTTTAGCGACATGTTACGTTTCTTAGATTATTAAAATTTCATGGCATTAAGAAGGTTTTTCGTTACTATTGTGGTACAGTGATTTTAAAACTCTCTCATAACATTTAGTTAAATTATCAAAATTAAAACAATTGCCAGAATTGAAAAATTTTGAAACTTCACATTTCTCACTAGCTGATGCAAATGAGATTGCCGAACCCTTTGCAGGTTTGGTCATGGCAATCCCAAAATTATTTTGAATGAAATTTATTGGTAGCTATTAATTCAACACCACCTTCACTTATACATCATTTTGCGGTGTTATTGTTAATCAGGTTCTGTTTTTGTGCAGTGTCTCCATTCATTCATTCGTTCAGCCGGTGCATTTTTGAAATATTTCAGTTTTAAGCGTAATCTGATACTTTCTTCTTCTTAACTTTATCTCGCATCTTTCATGTTTCATGTTTCATGTTCAACATAATGTATCATATTTTGTTTTGAAAATTCCGACTTATCTTTACCAATTCCAACAACTTGGACAATCAATGCTTTCAATCTTGATGAATGAATGTGTGTGCTTGGATTCTTTTTTTTCCAACCAACAAGATCTTAATTTCAAGGTTTTCTTTGAAATAATTTCAAAGAATTTGATAGTTTTTTCAATTAGAATTTTTTGTTGCACAGATTTTAAGGGAATATGAGGACGATTTTGATGATCTACGAGAATTTCATGAAAGGAACTAAATTTTTTTAACATAATTTTATTTTTGTTTAAAATCTTTGTTTACAATCTTGTTGTCACTCAGGAATAATAAAGAAGTATAAAAAAAAAAAAATAAAAGAGTAGACGAACTCTTGTGGAATCGTCAGCAAAATGATACTGGCCAATATTGAATATAATTTAATTTTAGTTGATTATTTTCAATTGTAAGACTTACTGCATGTTTTCATAAAACGAATTTGAACGAATGAACGAATCGCCCAAATTTAAAATGTTTATTATACGAAAAACATCGGTTAAATGAGTTATTTATTTAGAATATCCATTCTTTACATATTCCTCAAATAAATTTTTAAGAGAATTGCCCCATTTAACCCGTGAAATTCAATTTATTATCATTTTAGTTTCCGCCTCTTCGTTCGTTTGTTGAAATTCGTTTTATGAAAACAAGCCTGTAGTTTGGGAGACCACTTTCTGTAGGGCACATGGAGACACCTGAATTTTATATATGAGGTATCTACGCAGTTGGTGTTGTGTCTCATAAAAAATATCGTGCTGGTTTCACTGTTTAAATCAGGCATCGTAAACGCAAGCGGGCATGCGCATAAAATCCCTCTCACCACTTGAAATACATCTCGCGAGAATCGAGTCGTATATTTCCCCACGAAAAATGCAGCTCGTATTTAAACGCACGCGCATGCGAGTACTTACGAAATTTAAACTGTAAACGCACACGCACTTGAGTAACGCACACGCACAGTAAAACAACTCGCGATTACTTTCATTACTGTAAAAATTTTTCGCTCCCAGCCGAGTGTGCATGCGTTTAACAACAGCTCACTCATCTTAAAATCCTTATAGTGAATAAGAGAAATATGTTGAAAATGGTACGTAATATGTAGAAAAAAAAATTGTCGAAGACTGCAAACAATGTACAACAAATGTACCAAAAAGAATATAATGTGTACCAAAATTTCAAAAAATGTACGAAAAAAAAACAAAAATATGCCAAAAAGTACAGCAAAGGTGACAGCAAACTGATAAGTTGTACCAAACCCTTGCATATACACTCCAGTTCACTTGTTTAAAGGCACTAAAAAAATCCATATTAAGCAGCCTGTATCTTTTGCAATTTATAACCGATTGCAGAATTTTAAAATGAAAATGGAAGCTAGACATCTTGAGATATTTATAAAATTATGACAATATTGGTTTCTTATCTAAAGAACTTTTCTTGAGCAATTTATAAAAAAGTCCAAAAAAGTGCTTTTTTTTGGTTCACTTGAATCAAGGCACTTTATTATTTGTTTATTATTTTTAATGTAGGGAGATTTTTTGTAGGGAGAATTTTGCGAAAAGATCTTGGCCTACATCCTTACAATATCAAATTGACGCAAGAACTGAAGCCGCTTGACCACCATTAGCGTCGTATGTTCGTGAATTGGGCTGAGCAACAACTTGAAAATGATTCGGATTTTCATCGGAAAATCATCTTCAGCGATGAGGCTCATTTCTGGCTGAATGGCTTCGTCAATAAGCAAAATATGCGTTATTGGTCAGACAGCAATCCACACGTAATCCATGAGTCATCATTGCGTCCCGAAAAAATTACGGTTTGGTGCGTTTTATGGGCCGGCGGCGTCATTGGGCCGTACTTCTTCCGTGATGATCAAGACCGGCACATTACTGTGAATGCGAATCGCTCCCGTTCAATGATAACCGAATATTTTTGGCCCCAATTGGATAATATGGACTTGGAGGACATGTGGTTCCAACAGGACGGCGGCACAAACCACACAGCGAATGCTACAATCAATTTATTGGAAACCAAGTTTGGTGAACGTGTTATCTCACGAAATGGCCCAGTCGATTGACCGCCTTGGTCGTGCGATTTGACGCCGTTAGATTATTTCCTGTGGGGCTACGTCAAGTCTATGGTCTATGCCAACAAGCCAGCGACGACTGATGAACTTCGTACGAATATCGAACGTGAAATTGCAGCAGGATCGGCCGATTTATGCTTGAAAACCGTCGAAAATTGGGCAAAAGAAATCGAGTTCCATACATAATGGCATCGAATCACAGGAATAAAGGATTTCATTAGTATCAAAAACCGGTTTTGTTTTATTTAAAAAAAACTTTTGTAGCGCTCTTATTGAAAAACCCGTTACATATTACTTAAATTAATCATTACCATTGAAAAAAAAGTCTTTAAAACTCATAATATAATCACTAATATATCACTTCTATAATAAAACTCATAATGATTACGGTCCCTGACTTCAGTCGATGAAGGAACAACAGACGACGACGGTTTCAGAGATAAGAGAAGACAAAATAGCTAAATAGCTTAGCTCCAGCGAAGCGCGGTTTCCTTAGCCGTAGTTATATCATAATGCCCACCATTGAAGCCAACACACTTCACATGGGCATGACTATCACAAAGCCAACATTGAAGAAATCAACCCTCATATATGTCCCTGACTGTACAAATCCTAAATCCTAAAAGTATGCAAAATAATACTGGGTTGTATACAGGGTTATAGCATAATACGGTAAAAAAAAAAGTTGTTTAAAAGTTTTGAATTTAGCCCCCATCCCGCAACGTGCGATAAGGAACTTCGTTCCAAAAATCATGACAATAGTGGTTTGTTAACAAAAGAACTTTTTTGAGCAATTTATAGTTAAAATAAAGTCCAAAAATGTGATTTTTTTTGTTCACTTGAATAAATGCACAGAATAAAAATCATCAGAATTGCTTCTAATTTTGCCTTATCCTTAACAAAAATAAGAGCTCAAGCTGGGGTGGAAGCGAGCAAGTCATCAGTACCCAGAGTAATTAAGAGCTGTGAGTATCTTAAATACCTGAAATTAAAAAAAAAAACGCCACTTAATGGTCCTCGTAAGGAAAAGCGGCTTCAATTCGCAAGAGACTACATGGTATGGGATGTGCAGCCAAGAGGTCATGTAAATGACTGAAGGACCGTTGTATTTACGGCTGAGAAGAAGTTTAATTTGGATGGGCCTGATGGCTATTACTATTATTTCCATGATCTGTGCAAAGAAAAGCGTTTTTTGGACCGACACCACAGCCGTGAGGGCGGCGTTGTGGTGTGCTATTACGCATAATGACACCATCGATCTTGAATTTCCAAGTTCAAAAATTACTGGTGCAAGCTATAAAACGTTATTGCAATCGGCTTTTCCGAAGTTCAGTGAACTGTTTGGTGCCATAACTTGGACATTGCAACAGGATAATGCCCCTATATCCAACGCCAGAGTAGTAAAGGAATTCATTGCAAGCCAAAATGATAATATTCTTGACTGACCACCCTATTCGCTAGATCTAAACATTTTCGAAAATGTCTGGGATTGGTTATCTCGTAAGGTCTATGAAGGAGATAGACAATTTGATGACCATCAGTCACTAATTCAGGCCATTAAGGATCCTTGAGTCAAATTTCGTTGGATTACATAAATTCCCTTTATCTCTCAATGAAAACCCGTATATTTGAAGTTATTAAAAACAAAACAAATCATTTCTAATAGTTCTTAAATAAATTAAAATAAATTAAAAAAAACCAGAAAAACTGTTTTTCATTAAAATTACTTAAAGTGCCTTTATGCAAGTGAACCAAAAAAAATAGCACATTTTTTGACTTTTTTATAAATTACTCAAAAAAAGGTCTTTAGTTAAGAAACTACTATTGTTATGATTTTTTTTTATATCTCAAGATGTCTAGCTTCCATTTTCATTGTAAAATTCTGCAATCGGTTACAAATTGCAAAAGCTACAGGCTGCTGAATATGGAATTTTTAGTGCCTTTAAGTAAGTGAACCGGAGTGTATTGTATCAAAGTGTTTGAAAGTCTACCACAAGTAAATTGAATGTACCTAAAAGTATGTAGTACAAAAAGTGTACCAAAGAAAATCAATGAGTGTTCGAACTCACGGGCGATGTGTTAATACATTTTTTTTTACACGGTACCTGTTCGATTTCTATGAACACTTTAAAAAATGTTACATTGGAAAATAAAAAAATAAATTTTGTGCTGAAGGCTCTTTTGCTATTGTACTTTATTTTTTCTTACGTCTGCTTTAACATTAGATGTAATTTTATTAAAATAAATAAAGCAATATTTAGTTCACTGAAATAATTGTTTTTGTTTTGTCATAAACAGAGCGACGACCAGAAGTATTGAATAGTATAGAGAACTTATTTCACTCTTTTCCGCTCTCATGTAGAGAGTCTGAGTAAAAGAGCATAAACGAGTTGTATTCTCTTTAGAGAATATTTCAATATAAATGCACCATTTCGACAATATTATTACATAAAACAATACCAAAATCATAAATGTTTCAAAAGGCATCAAAAGTATGAATGGACCAATTTATGACAAAAAGAGTGTTATACGTTTTGAATCATTCGCCAGATGTCACCAGTGCTTTTGTGTCATACAATTCGTTGCATGAGTTCTCAATACTATTCAATACTCTTTGGCTACGACGACCTGCTTCTTTGTTCGCTGTCGCTACATCAATACCATCATACTTATTTTCAGGCAGAGACTATTGTTGTACAACCACCACGTATGTGATGCTAACGCTGTGTGTTGTTTGTGTGTGCTCACTTTTATAGATTGCCCTATCCGGGCCTATAGATGTTAACATCATACAGACGGTAACAAGTATATATGTATATATATTTTTTTGGTTTCCCATTACATCCACAATCAGTGAGCTATGCGCTTTCTAGTTTTACACTCACTGATTGGGACCTACAGTTTTACACCGGTGCAGGACGGTATTTTGAGAAGATTTTTCATGGCCAAGTACTCGACAGTGTCGCCGTCACCAAGCGAGATGGCCGTCGTCGAAAGAAGTGAAAGGTGGTCAGTGCAGGGATCGAACCCACGTTCTCATGCACAAGAGCCGCGCACACTAGCCATTGCACCACCGAGTATCAAAGTGTCCTAAATAGAATGTCAATAGAATGTACCTGAAAGTACATAAAGTATATCAAACCAATTATATTATTAGTGTCAAAATGTACGATACAGGCAGTATGCCAAACAATCAGAGCTGTAAATGAATCATTCTATTTTGATTTCAATTCATTATGAAATAGCTAAATTTTTAATTATTTATTTTAACCAAAAATAAAGGATTTCAATGAAATAATTAATTCAAATAAATTTGGAAAAATTAGCTGCAATACATTTACAATTCAAATGAATTTACAAAACTAAATTACAACTCATTTCCCATTCATTTGAATTGAATTTATTTTGAATTAATTCAAATCAATTTGTATTTCATTTCAATGAAATGCAAACCGAGAGTACTGGTTGCTGTCTTTGATACAAAAAAAAAGAGGAATTGGAATACAAAAAGAGAGTAACGCATACTCTAGATTTACTTACACTAGTCTTTTTTCAAAATCAATGGAATTCAAATGAATTGTAAAAGCGTTTTTCTAATTCATTTGAATTAATTCTAAACCAAATCAATTCTGAATTGGCATGAATTGCAATTCATTTTGCAAAATTCATTTGAATTGGAAATAAATTGCATTTCATTTTTGCCAAATTCATTTGAATTGATTCAAATTTTCGTTTATTTCTACTTTTTTTGGTGAAAAGAATTAATTACAAATTTAGCTCATTCAGTGCATGAACTCGTGAACTAATATGATTTGTATACAGCTCTTCAAACAATGTACTAACAAGTATATATTGTACTAAACATGTACATTATGTATTAACTGATTTTGGTACCAAAAAAGGAACAGAAAAAGTACCTCCAAGGCAATTAAAGGTACCAAAGAACAAACGTTTTATGGCAGAAAAAAGGACCACAAAAAGTAGTTGTTGGTAGCAAAGAAGTAAAAGAGTACCAAAATATGTACTTGTTTGTTCCAAAAAGTACAGGTTATGGTACTAGTGATGTATTTTGTGGTAGTATTTTTATGTGTTGTTTGTCATCAAAAGTAAATATGTTGGTACTTTATGTACTCTTTGGTACCGAAAGTAAACTATTTGGTACTTATGCAATTTTTTGCTGTTAAAAATTACTTTTTCTGGTACTTTTTTACCAGAAGTACTTTTTGGTAAAGTGGTGGTACATTTTGGTACAGTTTTGGTGCACTATGTACTTTTTGGTACATTATCCGTTCTTTGTATGTACTTTTAGGTTCAGTTTATCAACTTTTTTGGTACACTGTACTTTATGGTAAATTTTTGTTATATTTTATGTAGTTTTTGATACACTATGTACTTTGTGGTACACTTTATATACTCTGTGGTACAGTTTTATGTACACTTTATGTACTTTTTAGCACACATTATGAGGGTTTTTGTTACACCGCTTGCTTAGGTTATCACTTTTTTTTGTGGAGGCCTAAGTGATATTAAGTGGCACTTGATGTTACCGCTTCCAATTCAGTTCTAAGCCGGTAGAAAGTTACCAGTATGAAAAAAATCAGAAAAACAGTGTTGGATATCGTTAGTGTGAGGTCAAAGATAAGGAGAAGAATATAAACATTTGCAAGTATAACTGCAAACCATACGTTAGAGCAAGACGAATATATATTATTATAAAATATGGCTTATTTGGCTTTGTTTACTAACAATCAAGCAATAATCGCTAGCTTGTAACGAAAACACGCCCATTATGCAGACTTTACAGTCTGTGGACTTTATGTACTTCTTGGTACATTGTATGTACTATTTGGTACAAATTATGTAATTTATCTTACACTTTATATTCCTTTTAGGTACGCATTATATGCACTTGGTGTATTTTATATACTTTTTGTACAATTTATGTTCATTTTTTAACCTTCTAAAGTAAGATTGCACTTTTTACATTTGGTGTATTTTTTTTGTGCAAGTGGCAACTCTGAAATTTGGCAGCTGTCACATATGTTTATTCCGATTATTAAGAATGAACCGCTTTACGAAAGAACAACGCGTTCTAATTGTGAAAACTTATTACAAACATTTGGAAAGTTATGCTGAGACAGCTTCAAAGATTTTTCAGTCGAGACAGGGCACCTAATGTGTCAACCATTCGAAGAGTGGTCAACAAATTTGAAGAAACTGGGTCGGTTATGGACAGTAAGACTCCTGTGCGTCAACGTACCGTACCGGTCGGCCTCTTGAAAGCATTGAATTTATTGCAGCAACGATTTCCAGAACAGATTATTTCAAGAAAATCTGATGTCAACTGCTCACCAAGATCATGCGATTTAACGCCGTCGGATTTCTTTCTTTGGGGTTTTTGTGAAATCTCGAGTTTATGCGAATAAACCAGAAACAATTCGTGTACTCAAATCCGAGATCCAACGCGTCATCGGTGAGATACAGTCACATCTATTTGAAAAAGTCATTGAATATTTCATGAAAAGAGTAATGGCCTGTCATCAGAGTAGTTGGGGTCATTTGACAGATATTTTATTCCGTACTTAATCGGAACATGTCTTATTTGTAAGCTAATAAAAAACCACAACTATCTCGAAAAATGCGTGATTTTATTTAAATATAAAAAAGAGCATTCTTACTGAGACAACCTTTATAACACTGTATGTACTTTCTTGAGTATGCTATGTACTTTTTGTTATTGACATGCACTTTGTGGTACAATTTGTGTTATTAACGAGAACATCGATTTTTCTATCTATATAATTGAAGTTACGTCTCACGAGCGGTACGCGAGCTACTCCCGAGCCGGTCGTTTTACTCCTTTGAGATGAAGAGGAGCGTGCGGAAATGCAGTCTAGAGCAGCGGTCGGCAAAAATAAAAATTAGTGTGTGTTGGTGAGAGAAAATATTGTGCACTGAAAAAAATTATACAAACATACGAGTTCTTGTTTTTTGCCGCACGCAAGACAAACAAATACACAACCAGCGCACATGATGTTGTTTCATCGCTGTCTTGCGGACGACTAAACGAAAGAAAAATTTTGTTCTGTGCACATTCAAAAAAACGAAGCAAAAGAGCGTGGTTTTCTAAAGAGCGTAAGTGTCGGTGTGAATTCAATGTCCACACAAGTGGTATGGAGTGCCGATGGCTGGTCTAGAGAACTAATTTTATTTACGAGAAAGTGGTACATATTCAAATACTGTACAAGATGAATGACAATTATTCCATTACAATTATAGACTGTAGTAGGGAACTTAAAATATCAGAGAAGACGAACATAGTCCCTTATGTGGAATCCAGCTTCCATAACAAGACTATCCATTCACGTAAAAGTGAAATACAGAATTTGCGAATTATATTCTTGTTTACTGAGGATTTATTTCGATTTTTGAATTAATAATCAATGTGATGGAATTAGCGTTGTTCCAGATTCCGCTTAATTTTGGACACATAATTCAGGAGATGACCATATTTTAATATATTCCTAGAAAATATGACAGAATGTAAGAAATTTCACTCGTGTGATTTTGATAATAACAAAAATGCAATAAAGTGGAAACAAAATCGCTCGCAAACCAAATCATTTGATTTCTTTATTTACAAAAAATAGAAGATCAAACAAAATGCCTTACATCTTCTTAGTTTTCTATTAAAGTATAAATTTTGTATTTGCATTCTATTCCTTCGAATCTACTACATCACTCCTTAGAATAACATTGATTTTGCTTTTCAAATTTATACACGATACTAAACTATGAAGATTTCGAATAATTTGTTGCTTAATTTTATAAGCAATTTTACGCTTCATTGGCTGGCAAATCGAATTTTTGTTGCGTTCAAATATTTGCATAAACAAATTAAATCTTTATTTGTTTATTTACAATAAAACTATGATTTCATTTATATTTTTTGTTTATTTGATGATTCACCTACAAGAATTTATGGAATTTTGAACTAATTTATCATATTTACATTTCATTTATTTTCAGGTATGTAAATATGAGTCATGTTGGAAAAATGTTGGAAACTATTTTGGGGTAAGGTAAATTTTATGCACTAGTTAAAGTAAAGATAAACACAATTTAATTTCTTAAATTAACAATTTAATAGTTTGTTAATTTATGGAAAAGTAACGCAGTTCTCACAATCGAATAATCGATACACGACCGCATCTCAAATAAACTTTATAGTAACTTAAATGCTAGTCTGTAAGGAATGCACATGTCTATAGTCTTAATAAAATGAAATACAATGAAATGAAGCGAATAAGATTAAGGCAAATTGCTACACAATTAGGACACTTTAGTGAGGACCTACATATGTAGGGGGCTAATTAAGAAACAATATCGAATTCATTATCGGAGTTTCGGTAGTGAAGTTTTAAGTACGCTTGTATTTGAAATGGTCTAACACCCACAGAAAAGTTAACCGAGTTAGCTGTAACTGAATTTGGAGGTTGTCATCACATCCGATTTATAAGTTGTCACAACCGAATTACTGGTTGCCACAACCGAAATCGTGGCTGTCACAACCGATGTGGTGGTTGTTGCAACCGAAATGGTGGTTGTCACAAACGAAATGGTTGAGGTTGACTCAAAGGAATTTCAGTTGTGGGGACTAAATTCAGTCGTGACAACCTTAATACGGTTGTGAAAAACTGCTCATTTATTGAAATATTCAATAAAGAGACCAATAGAGTAATAGAGAGAGATTGCTACACAATCTGTGCCCCACATCCACCTCTCATGCGTCATTACGTAGGAGCGTTCTTCAAGGATATGATTACAAGTAGCTGGAGGCATCCCAACACGTTCCAATTGTTGTGGAACCTGTAAGTTAGTCACTGGTCTGGTCCCTGGTCCGCTCTGCAATTCTCTGGAATGCACCCATATGATATCTTACTGCTGGTCCAACTCGTTAAGAGATCTGCGACAGTCCTGGGAAGATGTTGAGTTCAGAAATTCTCATTTCATGGACTTTACTACCTTAGAGAATACATTGCACCCAATCCTTGGTGAACTATTATCCTTTAGCCAGCCGGTAAGTTCCCTAATAGCCAAAATTTCTGCGGTACTCGCTACAATCAACAGGTAGTCTACGAGAAAGAGACACCCCTAGTTCGCTAGAGTAGACCTAATGCTCCACCTGATCAGTCATTTTAACACATCTGTGTAGTACTTCACATATTCCTCGATACCAACTACCATTTTGTTCCAGGAATCCCATTCCAGTAAGAGTGGCGTATTTCTGATCGAAATTCCGCTTTCGAGTAGTCGACAAATGCTGGAATATTGGGTTGTATCTTCCAGCACTGTTTCATCACAAATCCTGTTCCTGACACCTACGGCCACATTGTGAGAGTTGGCTTAAGCTGATGACAGCCATATGCTCTCTGTCGTGCAGTGATTAGTGGGCGCGCCTCTTGTACATGAGATCGCTGGTTGGATCTCTGCTCTGACCACATTAAATTTCTTTCGGCGGCGGTCACTTCGCCTAGTGATGGCGACACAATCGAGTATTTAGTCATGAAAACGCTTCTCAAAATACCGTTCGGAATCGGTCCCAATCAGTGAGTATAAATCTAGGAAGCGCACCGCTCACTGGTTATAGGAAGCTCTCCCCAATTCATTCATGGGATGTAATATCGCAACATCGGCAACAAATATAAGATTACACACGTGATGCACATCGTCGGTATTCTACAAATCAATGTCAGTAGTGCCCGAAAAATTGGGGTTACTGCCAACTTCCACCACATGATGTCCCCATTGAGCTTCATCAGTCCACCTCGAACACTAGCACTCTGAAAGAAAAGGCTTCATCAAATTTAGGAATTCCCTCATCAATTTGATGAAACCTATTCTCATTTTCCAACCTACGACACATTTCATTGTATTGATCAAGAACATTTAATCAATTTTTCATCATGTGTCATCAATAGTTTATGTTGATTCAACGACAACGTGACCTCAAGTTCCTGTAAATTTTCATCAATATGATGCAAGTTTCGCATAAAGTTGAAGTAAATTTTTTACCAATTTGATGTAAATTATTCATCAACTTGCTGTACATTAGATGTCAATTAGATGTAAGGTTGTCATCAATTTGATGTAAGTTTGTCATCAATTTGATGCAAATTGGTTATCATTTTGATGTAAATAGTTGGTTAATGTGTAGCTAAACTCATTGGTTTATTTTTCATTGTAAAAAAATCACAATAACAGGGTGTAAGAGAACATAGAAAATGCTCATAGCTTGGACATTGTTTCCTGTCCACTGCACTATTTTCTATTATGTATTTATTTTCAATTTTCTACTATCTTTTTTGTTTTCTCTTTATTTTTTCAATACCACGCCCATATTTTAAATCGACCCCACTAATTACACTGTACGACACCAAAAAAAAATGATGGGGTTCTGTCAACGGATTCTGGCAGAAAAGTCTAAAAAAATATACATGTATCGGCGTTTAGCCAGATCTGATCAGATTTTTTTTTTTAGGGCGGGTCAAAGTTTCCGCCCCTCGGAACTTTCCTGCAACATATCGGCATGCAAAATTGTGTGTGTTAATTCTGAGGTACAAAGTATGTTCAGAAGTTTTATAGAAAAGATTCTGATAAACATTTTTGTGGAACAAATTAACCCTCTAACTGTCACGTATAACCATAATTTTGACCAAATTGATTTCACTATATGTATGTGTCCGAACACTCCAAAACACAAATCTTAGCCCAAGTGGTAGATAATAAGCAAAAACTAACAGCCTTCTAAGGGTTAATAATGAATTTTGTCATTTTGCTGTTTCCATTAAAAATAGTCCACATAATATAATGAATTTTGTCATATTTCTAGCACTTGGGCTACGATTTTTGTTTTGGAGTGTTCGGACACATATAGTGAAATTTTATGGCGATAATTTTAATAGAACATTTTGACCACGCCCCCTTCATTTTCGAACAGTTTTTTGCGAGTTTTCAGAAAAAAGTACAAACTATGGTTATACGTGACAGTCCACAAAAATGTTTATCTGAATCTTCTCTATAAAACTTCTGAACATATTTTGTTCCTCAGAAGTAAGGAAGCGACAATTTTGCGTGCCGATATGTTGCAGGAAAGTTCCGAGGGGCGGAAACTTTGACCTGCCCTAAAAAAAATTCTGATCAGATCTGGCAAAACGTCGATACACGTATATTTTTTTAGACCTTTCTACCAGAATCCGTTGACAGAACGCCATCATTTTGAAAAAATCTAATTTTGTCTCACAGTGTTATTTCTAAATTACAATTATGAAGATTGTAATGGTAAAAGGGCCATCAATTCAATTAAAAAGGTGAAGAAACGCACAATCTTCAAACTGAAGAACCTTTTCATTAATTTTATGAGAATTGTCATCAGTTCAATGAAGAACAATTTATGAACATTTATCATCGATTTGATGTAAAGATTTTCTTTCAGTGCAGGTATTTTAACAAAGATTTTGCTTCTGCGGATGAAGCAGCAATAGCTATAAAGACCAAGTATCCCAGTAGACTGAGGAAAATTCTCCAAGGTAGCTTACAAACCTTGAACTACATGTGTTAAAAATAGCTAATTTATTGAATGGCCATTCAAGACGTCTTATGCAGATGTTTAACACCAAGCCCTTTTTCTCTTGACCATCTATTCAAGGCGCGTAAGCTACCTTGGAGAATGTCCCTCAGTATACTGGGACACTTGGTCCTTATAGCTATTGCTGCGTCATCCGCAGAAGCAACAATTTTCACTCCCATATTTCCGAGAGTGAGCAGTATTACATGCAACGCAGAGATCCATAGAAATGGTGGCAGTATTCCTTTTTGAGGTGTATCTCTGTTAGCATACCTGGTAGAGTTCGAGGTGGCCAATTTGGCCTTGATAAGTCTCCTGGTGAACATTTTGTATCCACGCCATATAAAAACCATGTTAACCCTAAGGTCGATAGCTCCAACTCTATCACAGTTGTTGAACGCACCCTCAATGTCAAGGAAGCCTTCCAACGTATGCTCCTTAGCAGCCAAAGATTTATCTATGTATCGTACTAGGTAATGCAGCGTTGTCTCTGTAAATCCGCCCTTGCATGCTGCGCACCAGATATCAATTTTACGTCAATACTCTGCAAGGCTCCATCTATCACCCGTTCCAAAGTCTTGAGTAGGAAAGATTACAGTCTTATAGCCCTAAACCACCCTATTGTGAGTGACTTCAGAGAAATATTTTGTATGATAAATCGTCTCTCAAACCTCTCATAACTTTTTATGACTCAGGTCGAAAGTCCTTAGGAGCCTTGTGAGGAACAGATACTCCTCGGTACTGAAAAGAGTGGACAGCAGTCGGACGTATTGGCTTCGATGTACATGTGTCGCAATTCCTTGAAACCACTTTTCGTTAACGTGGAATTAGGAACAACTAAAATCCAGTATATGTTTAAACCTTGATTAGATTTCATGTGAATTAGATTTGATTAAAAACAGTAGCATTTTAAATTATTTCCGAAATTGTATGTTCCGTTTTTCTACTTTCACTTAAAGTGAATTTAATTTCTAAGACATAAAAGGTTTATTTCGAACAAGATTGTTGTAGAATTTTAAAAATTTATTGATGTAGAAGATTTTTGTTGTGTGGGAAGATCAAGTTCCTTTTAAACCACCGACCAAAATCCTCTCTTTACAAAAGTGAAATTCAGAACACTTTTAATAATCAAGGCTAAAAGTAAACTGATTTATTCAGGAACTATTTGCAGATTTTAATCAACTCTAAGTAGGGTGTTCTTTATAGTTATTGAGGGCAAAAATGATTTAGGGAATCTTTGAGATTGGAATAATTTTCAATAAAAAGGTTTGGCCTTTCATTTGCACACCAGAGCTCAAGAAATGTGTGCCATTACTCATCTGCCGTAGAAATAAAAGCATTGAAATGTTAATCTAGGTTCCCATCATGCTCTGATTCTGTTACTCTTTTTGTCTTTTCGGTATCATTGTGTACTGTGTCGTTTGAGGGGGAGCAGCAGGGTGTTTTTCTTTGTGTTTGCACATAACACAGATGCACTAAATGTTCCGGTTCATTGGAGTCCATCGAAATGACATCACTCTTCAGATAGCTTTAATACATTGTCGTGGACTAGCCTCCATTTCAAACCAGACGTCGTCGCCCCAACTCTCATTTCCTCGTTTAAACAGGCAGCCAAATGTTTTACGTACAAACTAACAGAGTGTTTGAAAATAAATGCTTATACTTTAAGTATCCACCTTCTACTCCAGGCGACTCAGTTTTCTATATCCCCATTTGTTTCCGCCTCCAACTCCTTGTCCCACTTTATCCGGAACAACATCGTCGCCCTCGTCGTCGTTCATCAATGTATGGATGCGTTAAATATGTTTTTGTTTCATTTCGTGGCTTGTTAATAAAATAAATAAACTTCACTGTTGTTTTAGAGTGAGGGAAGATTGAACCATTATCATCCTCCCTTTCCTGATTTTTCCCAGTGGGGATGTTATGCTATACAGGGTGTTCTTTGAAAGTGATGTGTTACAAGTGTCATATGTGGCATAATATGTCAACATATGCTGTCATCCATGTAGAAGGGGCATGCCATCATTTGAGCTCCCTAACAGTATGTTGGGGTCCCTTGAGTATCCACGTGACTTAATTTATATAGGGATATGTAGCAGTAAGAAAGGGTTGCTTGTTCCCCCAACAGGAATCGGAAGTTGTATGCAAGGCGAAGTACGTTGTATATAACCATGTATAGAGTGAGTCTCCCTTTAAACTTCCGATGATCGATTAATTTCAAAATTGACAAGGGAATCGAAATTTGAAATGAGTTCCAACGTGAATGTCCAATGCGAAGGTTACTTCCTCCGAGAGGTAAACTTTATGTTTTACACTTGTATTCCGACATGTAGTTGTGATTGAAATTGTTAGTGTCACAAAACTGTTAGAAAGATAAATGATATCTTCCAAATTTATTAGAATTATTTGAAATTTAATTTCTGTTCTATTTTATTAATTCTTCATTTTGGAGCAGAGTTTTGAGGTCACTTGAAAATCGTTTAGTAAATCTTTTTCACATGTCTCTTTTTCTTTTTTGAAAATTTCAACTTTTTGGTCTGCTTGCTCAGGAATGTTTTTAGATCAAACTTCGTATCACGTTAAAATGTCCTTAATGTTTTCCAAGTATTTTCCCTGAGACGCTCCGGGTACTTAGAAAAGTAACTGTTTGTTGTAGTAAACGTAAATTCGGTTGCTGCCACCGTTATGAAGTTGACACAACTGAATTGAGGTTGTCACGACTGAATTTAGTTCATACAACTGAAATTCTGCTGAAACAACCTCTAATAGGCTGTGATCACATCTAGTGTGGTTGTGACAGCTCTTGTGCGCTTGTGACAACCTTTAATTCCGATGGGATGACATCTAATGTGGTTGTGACAACCTCTAATGCGGTTGTGACAACTTGTATTGCGGTTGTGACAACCTCTAGTACGATTGTGACAACCTCTAGTGTGGTTGCGACAACCTCTGGTGTGGTTGCGGCAACGGCTTATTCGGTCGAGACAAACTCTAATTCGGATGTGATGACATCTAATGTGGTTGTGACAACCTCTAAATGCGGTTACTGCTAATTCTGATATTTTATCTGTGGGTGTAAATGGAATTGTATCATCTTTCGAGAGCGGGTCAACTGCAGAAAAAGTTTTCACCGTTTCGACGTCCTCCTTGTATCATCTCGTCCAGATCTATGCAGATTAATGTTGACTGCCCACTTAGAAACCCTATAAATCGACTAAAATCGTGTTTGCCAAAGCGTCATTAAACTTCCGTTTCCCATTCAAAATATGCAAGATATGCACTGTTCTGCTTCCGCCTGATACATCCCATATTCTATTGTGGGTAATAGAGGGTGTTTTTTTTAAGGCGGATAGAAATTGAGTTTATACAAAATGACAGAAAAAATTAAATTTTAATCAAAAAAATTATTTTTTATTCGAAATACATAAACATTTCAAAATTATTTCGGGCATATGGCCAGCGCTGCTGTTCACGGCGGATGGATGTTCAATTTTGGGTCACTTTTTCAAGCATTGCTGGCTGTATGTCACGAACAATTGTGGTCTCCGAGGAGTCAATTGTTGCTGGTTTATCATTATAAATAGGGTTCGTAACCCAGCGTAACCCATTTTTATTGCCGTGGGGAATGGGTAGCAATCGTTTACACATTACCCACAGGGTATGGGTAAAATAATGGGTAGCTACCTACGACAATGGGGAGTTACCCATCACGATTACCCATTACCCTCAGGGTAATGGGGAAAATAATGGGCAGCTGCCCACGACAATGGGGAATTACTCATCACGAGTACCCTTTACCCCCAGGGAAATGGGGGAAAAATAATGCATTACCCATCGTCGTGGGTAGCTACTCATTATTTTCCCCATTTCCCTGAGGGTAATGGGTAATCGTGATGAGTAACACCCCATCGCTGTGGGGGGAGCTACCCATTATTTCCCCCAATACTCTGAGGGTAATGGGTAATCGTGATGAGTAATTCTCCATTTTTGTGGTTAGCTATCCATTATTTTCCCCCTACCCTGTGGGTAATGCGTAAACGTTCATTACACATTCCCCACGACGATGTGTATGGGTTAAAAAAGGTGGTGGGGGGTTGGGTAAATACGAATTCTGATTATAAACCAGTGACTTCATGTAGGCCCACAGAAAATAATCGAGAGGTGTCGAATCGCACGCCCTTGGAGGCTAATTGGCAGGTCCATTTCTCGAAATCAACTTATCGTCAAATTTTGATTTCAATAAATTTATGGTTGCGCTCGCCTTATGGCATGTAACGCCATCATGTTGAAACCACACCTCGGCCGGATGAATGTCATCCTTATTTTCGAACAAAAAATCATTGATCATGGTGTGGTAACGATCTCCATTGACCATAACGCGAGCTCCGGCTTAATTTTTGAAGAATAGGGTCCGATAATACTACCAACGTGTAATGTATTTATGGAGTCTGGAAGGTCTGTTGTGGATTGGTCTCACTCCGTGTGTGTCAATTTTGTTTATTTACAAACCCGTTAAACCAAAAATTACCCTCATCGCTGAACACAATTTTGTAGTTTCAAACTGCGCTAAAGCCCAATCTGTGAACGAACGCCGCATATGAGGGTCTCGTGGCTTTATTTCCTGCACCAGCTGGATCTTATACGGGTGAAGGGCAAAATCTTTGTCCACATTTTTCCACTCAGTAGACGGACATAGCCCCAAATTCCTGCGACCAACAACGAATCCATAAATTTGGATCTTGTTCCACCCTTTCGTTTACAACGGCGATATTCTCTTCAGTACGCACAATCCTTCGACGTGTTGGTGTTACTGCATCATTTAAAGAGTATGTGGTACGAACTCTATCCACAGTTCGACGGATGGCTTGCTCAGATGGACGATTATGAGCGTCATAAAAATCACGAAGTCGTCCATAATTTGTGCGATTTGGTAGTGTTGTTCAAGCCTGAATCTATTCATTATGATTTGCCACAGTATACTGATCATAAATGTCAAAAAGTGAGTGCAGTATGGCAGATCGTTTGACAGCTAACCCATTCGGAAGTTATATCTAAACAAACAAAAAAACCTTTACTTGTCTATTGTTGAACTTCGGTGTTAGCTGCTTGGAAAGTCTTTGTGGTGTCTAGAAATGTCGTCCTGTAATTTACCCCGAACCTAGCCATTGGGCCTGCCTTTGGTTCCGCAGTATATTGTAGTGACTACAAATTCACATGATCTCTCAACTCTCAGCGAAGATATTAACACTGGTGTCATATTGTGGTATTGTCGTTGGGTGATGTAAGCTCAGTGATGTCCAGAATCTCTTGTTAGGTTCCACTAAAACTCTTGGAATAATGCAGAATAGTCCACCCTTCTCCGGGACTTGAAGAGGGCAAATAGAGGGCAGATAGGACTGAGTAGGGAATTTATTGAAGTTAAAAATAAGCCTGTGTGTCATGCAATCGTAGTGGGATCTTTTATCATGTATTCGAGATATTCTGAAGATGTGAAAAGTAAGGGGTTTTTCAACAGAGACGCTACAAAAGTAAATCGATAGGGACAGCAAACGACACCATATTTTGTCCCGCTCTTTTGACATTTCTCTCCAGTACGATTTGCCATTTCATCATGGAAAGATATACGAGCCAACAACCAGTCGAAATTATTAAAATTTACTACCGAAATTTGGAGTCAGTGGCCTCAACTTTAAGATCGCTACGCCCTATTTCTGAATTCTGAATTTCATTTCTGGCTGAATGGCTTCGTCAATAAGCAAAATATGCATTATTGGTCAGACAGCAATCCACACGTAATCCATGAGTCATCATTGCATCCCGAAAAAATTACGGTTTGGTGCGGTTTATGGGCCGGCGGCGTCATTGGGCCGTACTTCTTGCGTGATGATCAAGCTAGCACATTACTGTGAATGCGAATCGCTACCGTTCAATGATAACTGACTATTTCTGGCCCCAATTGGATAATATGGACTTGAAGGACATCTGGTTCCAACAAGACGGCGCCATAAGCCACACAGCGAATGCCACATTCAATTTATTGGAAACCAAGTTTGGTGAACGTGGTATCTCACGAAATGGCCCAGTCGATTTGCCGCCTCGGTCGTGCGATTTGACGCCGTTAGATTATTTCCGGCGGGGCTACATCAAGTCTATGGTCTATGCCAACAAGCCAGTGACGATTGATGAACTTCGTACGAATATCGAACGTGAAATTGCAGCAGTATCGACCGATTTATGCTTGAAAACCGTCGAAAATTGGGTTCAGCGTCTGGACTTCTGCAAGCGTGCCCGTGGTGGCCATGCAAAAGAAATCGAGTTCCATACATAATGGCATCGAACGCACTTTCACAGGAATAAAGAATTTTATTGGTATCTAAAACCGGTTTTGTTTTATTTAAAAAAACTTTTGTAGCGCTCTTATTGAAAACCCCTTTAGTTCATGTAGAAGAAGGTCTTCTATGGTTAGACCTTGCAAATTTTATTGCTGTACTGCCGTGGGACTTCTCCCAGCAATAGTGGGAAGTGCGTGCGAGAGTACATTTAAGTTCTGGTTTATAGACTATTCTAAGGAGCTGGGTCTAGACGTTGGGTCTTACCAGACCATCATAGTTCCTTTCAGACATAAGTCATGGCAATCGGAGAAGTTTCGCTTTGAAACTTTATCACTGCCTGCACCGGAATTCTGTCACTCTTTAACGAAAAATTTCGGAAATTTTGTTCTGACATTTTTTGAATTTTTATAATTTAACTACAACATTTTTTATCGTTAAAATCGATCGTGAAGAGCATGGTAAAATTATCTATCGGGTAAACTCGTCAGCCCAGCTGATTTGTGTTTTTTCATCTTTTCCGTCGGTAAGCTGTCAAATTCGATTTTGTTTCTCTTTGTTTTTTAATAAAATTCAAAGAATTTCAACACAAATGCAATTTAATAGCATAAACTTTGTATCAAGTAAGACAATCTTATAAAATTTTTCACATTTTGTGTACATAGTGGTTTTCATTATTCAGCTAATTTTGACAGCTTAACGACGGAATTGCTAATGCGACTACCTAATAGATAATTCTATCATGGTGCAGAGTCCCCATAGTATTTATCAAGCTTTTCCTTGGTTTGATTGATTGGGTTTTTTCGCAAAAAATAATGTTTAATGAGCACTCGAAATTCACTTTTTTCCATTTTTAAAAAAATGCACGAGGTTGTATATTTTGAACAGCTGTTAAACGCAAAGTAAATGACGGAACTTGCTCAAAATGCTCAAATGCTTGCTCAGTAGTCTATTAACAGGTGGTACTTGATGGGAGCAGTGTTCCATTTCATATAACTACGAGGGAAGTTCGAAAAGTCAGGGACTTATTGATCCGCCCTCTACGTGTTTCTGTTTTGATTATTTGTACACCTACGTTGAGCTTAGATCGTTAAGTTTTATACATTCTTGTTAAAAAGACTGCGATTTTATACATTTATTAGCTGGCCCGGCAGACTTCGTCCTGCATACAAAAGTACTGATTTAGATACTATTTTATTCGATCAGATCAAAGTGCTTATTTTGTTGATGCACATGAATAGATTAGAAAAAGGAAATGATTATTACCCCTTACATCCTTTTTTTTCAAGTAATTGAAAAAATCCGATTTTCATAAAGTCCAAAAGAGAAAAAAGTATATGATAAAGAGAGAGGGATATTATCGAAACAATTGTATATGGTCGACGTTAAACTACAGTTAGTTTTCAGAAGGAAAGAAAAAAAATTATTTTGCACATACAAATATTTGACAGGGGTACAATAGGGGCATAAACAAATTGAAACCCTATTACCAGGAGGCGGCCACTGATGTGTATTTAAAGAAAACATTTTATAAGAATCAATTTGGTGAAAAACCCTTCACCACAAATCTTTTTTTTTCTTTATTGCAACAATTTTCCATTTCAATTGGGTATAAATTAAAAAAGTAAGTATATTGTTTTTTAAATGCACACAAAATATTTGTAATAGACGAATAATGTCAAAAAAATTTGAGTGGCCATTGAATTTTTTTTTACGAAAAACGTTCGGTTTGGTATGGAATAACGATATGAATCGTAATCCAGATAAATAATACCCAACATGCGTTTTTTATAAGTTAATCTATTTTCTTTTTCAATCTGTATTTTCTCTCCTTTGTATAAGCGGTTTCAAAATATATTTTTCCTAAATATCATTTTTTAAAACAAATTTCCAAAGGAAAGGGATGATAGTAAAGTCGACGGCCTTTAACATCAGTGCTGACAACATGGTATCTAAAATATGATTGAAATATATCACACGATTGCATATTTAAATTCGCCACCAGATGGCGACACTCAACAACTACACAATGTGTGAAATCAAAAAAAAAAAAAAAAAATATACGAGCTTTTGTACACATGGGAAAATGTTTTCTTTAAAAAAATAAAACAAAAGAAAAGTGCTAAATTAAATAAAATGCTTGAAATTCGGAATCTCTTTCGAACTTTTTTACCTTCGTGATTTCAGCAACATGATATTAAAATTTAACGAAAGATATCTACTTTTGTATGTAATGAAGACAATTAAAATGGCCCCTATCTTGCCACTATTTACTACTTGTGGCAGCAGCGAACATACTGAGAAGTTGGGTCAAAATCTATATATTTTAGGTGAAGGTTGGCAAATCTGACCTGATATCTTATTATTGCAAGTGGTTGTTTGGTTGTCTATGCTACAGAAATCGGAAAGACGGTTGCAAAGGCTAATAAAAATGGTACCAAAAGAGTATCCTTAAAATTGTATCAAAAAGTGATGAAACCAACAAAAAAAGTACCCAAAAAGGTACTCAAATGTAAAAAAGTACAAAAATTGTTACTAACACCATAAATGAATGGAGAAAGATACCCAGAAAAGCCAAGTATGATCACATAGATGTTGAAAAACGGAACAAAAAAAAAGTACTAAAAAAGTACCAAAAAGTACATAAAAGGTACCAAAAAGTACGAAAAAAGGTACAGATGACTAGAAACAGACTATAAGAGAAATAGCAAAGAAGGAAGCAAAAGGTACTAAGAATGGTACCAAAAAAAGTACCGAAAACGGTAAAATAAAAGTATATAAAAAGTTCAATTTATTTTGAAATGTAGTCCCCAAAATTCATAATTCCATCTCCAACCGTTTATTTTCCCCCTTTTTGTTTAAGTTTTGAAAATCACGTATTTTCGTATATCTGCATTGTAAGAGGAATGTGCAACCCAAATTTTATGATTCAGTCTTCAGCCGCTTGGTATTCACAATGGTACCATTTTGGTTCCGGTTTGCCCTATTTTGCTCCCTAAAAGTAAAAATGTTTAAGTCACTTATCTCCCCCCCACCGTTTGTATGCGGTAAGAGGAGTGTGCATACCAAGTTTCGTGACTCTGCCTTTATCGCTTTGGATTTTAGCGTAGTACCAATTTTGTGCAGTGTTGCCCCGTTTTCCCCCATAAAAGTACAAATTTTTAAAAGCCACTTTCACCCCACGTTTCTGTGTGTTAAGAGGAATGTACACACCAAGTTTCGTGATTCTGTCTTTAGCCGTTTGGATTTTGGTGTAGGACCAGTTTTATTCATTTTTGCCCCATTTTTGTCCCTTACAGTTCAAATTTCATTATCCTACTGTTAGCCGTTTGGTCAGGGCGCGGATGAATCAGTCAGTCAGTCAGTAACGCAACAATTTTATACTCGTATATATAGATTTCACATTCTACATAATTCCATTTGATTATTCCTCTTTGTGGTTTTGGTATTTAGCTCAAATCAGCTGTTTTTTCCAATAAGAATGTAAGGGTTTTTCACAAATCGAACTTAGATTAACGCGCGCCACTGAAAACCAAACCCCAAAGTTAAACTCCTATTAACTTACGATTAAGTACATAATCCCATAGTTAACTACCCACTTAAAATCTGGCAATAAGTGTGTCAATAGTGACAGCCACTTTTACTTAACCTAATCAATGTTCTGGTTCTTCAGAAGAATATGTGACGCGCAAAATAGAAAGGGAGCTAAGGGTAAAAACCGGTTTTGTTCAGGAGAGCCATTTTAAAGATTTAAATACGTGTATCTTTAGTGTACTTCACTTTCATAAAACGCGCATATCTCTGGGAGGGAACACTTTTGGGGCATGGGATCGGTCTCATTCGATGCTCAGATATTGTCCACATCAAAAAAAAAAAAAAAGTGAAAATTGATTTTTTTACCCCTAGGTCCCTTTCTCTATGCGCTGTCACATATAGGGTATATATTTCTTCCCAGCGCCGCTGATAGGGCTAAGTTAATAAATGCCTGCTAAACCTTGATCTGACAAACGGAAGAGATAAAACTTTACGTCGAACCGGTTGGAAATGTAAACTGACAAATATTATTAACTCGTTTTTCGAATTCTTAATTCAGTTTAATTCCTTAAGTTTGAATTTGGCAAGAACAAGCATTACATTTTCCTAAACAAAATCAAAATGTCAAGTGGGACTTCCTGCGTTTGCCCTACTTAACGTAACCTAAACGCCAACTTGTGCCTTCTCCTATTTGTGCGATTCTGTATTTCATCTTTTCCAAAGTTTTAGCCCTTTACGAGGTCGATGATGACGATAAAAGTTCATTCGTTCGGGGCCATCATCAAGTGTAACTAACGTATTAGATGACGTACAATATGGACTCGTATATCTTATGGTACCGTTGTTGTTGGTCGTTGTTTCGTTGCTCCCTAGACAATATGAAAATGCATGTTAGGTTTTCTGGAGACGCTTCAATGGTTAAGTAAGTTACTGACGCTGTCGCTGTTGTTGATGTAATGTTGAGTTCATTCGGTTCGTTGCCTGGCTTGTTAATACTCGTATACTCGACACGCATGTTAAGTATCGTAATAATTGTTACCGCCGCTCTAACCTCTCAAGCTCCCTCGATTAAACCCCTTTTCCAACCACCCCCTCTTTATGTTGAAAGAGGGTAACTCTTTATAATTGTGAATGCCCTTTTTATCTGTTATCATCGTCGTCATCAACAGCCACAGCAACAGCAACAACTACATCGTGTAACCTTAAAGCATGATTGTTTGTTGTTGCTGTTGTGTGTGGTGACTATGCACGTATGCGCTCTGCTCTCTTTTTATGTGCAATTGGTGTTGTTAAGGGAAAGGTGCCGTCTATGTTGCCGCGCCACCATCATCAACATTACCACCAACGCTGTCGCCACAGTTGTCGTCGTCATCGTCATCGTCGCCGCAGCTGCAGCCACCGCCGCCGCTACTGACCTAATTTTCCAACATTATCATTGTTGTTGTTTTTCATTCTTGGCTGCATGCAGCTTTTCCCCATTATCTGATTGTGGCGGGCAAAATGAGAGAGAGAGGTGGTGTTGGGTTATGTTATAGAGAGAGTCATCATACCCCTCTTCTATTCCGCATAGCGGTTTCTTTGTGGCGGTTAAATTTGTTTTCTTTCGTTTCTGCTGATTTTTTTTTCGGGAAAGTTAAATTGTTGTGCCGCAATCACTTCTCCTCTTCTCTCCCATCGCAACATTTTCTCATATGTTTTCCATCAGTTGGGGTTGTCATTGCAATTGTTGTAATTGCTGTAAAGTTATAAGGCTAAATTATAATGGCTTTGTACATAGTTGTTGTTGTTGTCAGTGTTTTGTACATTATTAAGTGGCATTTGAGTTGCGTTGTTAACAAAAGACATGCTGTGTTAGACATGGCCACTCATCGCATTGAATGCATCGTAAGAGGGGATTATTGTGTGCCCGTTGTGTAATGGAATTCATTCACCTATTTATTCATTGGCTGGCAGAGTGGCATGATAATCTGTGGTCACAAAATTGTGTACACAAGTACACATGTAATATGTACACAAAATTGTACATACAAGTTGATTGATTTCAAATGTTAATCACAGTTTACACAATCACTACCATCAGACAAGATACATATTTGTATATCAATATCATTATGTATCGTAACAACAAAAATTACACCCAGCAAGCTACTATAGATTTTTGATGTCATTTGATCCCCTAACTACAATAATAATACACCCCCTAAATTCTGTGGGAAATTTGGTTTAAAGTATTTTTGGAATGTGTCCAGATTTGTTTCGGCTTGAGGTCATATGTGTAAAAGAAAACAATGTATAGGATTGTCTTTTCGTCACGATCTTATTAGTTAATTACAATATTTCGACCAACTTCGTTGGTCATTTTCAAGGAAATTGCGTGATAACACAAAATGCGTCGAAACTTATCAACAATCTTATGTCAACTGAAATATTGGAATTATTTTTGTTGCTTTTTGATTTTTGAAACGAAGTTCCTTATCGCAAGTTGCGGGTTGGGCGCTAAATGAAAATAAATTAAACAACTTTTTTTTAACCCTAGAGGGTGTATCAGTAACTCCGTGACTTTTCAAACTTCCCTCATAGTTATTTGAAATGCAACACTGCTCCCATCAACTACCACCTGTTAATAGACTACTGTCAAATTTTGAGCAAGTTCCGTCATTTACTTTTCGTTTAACAGCTGTTCAAAAAATACAACCATGTGCATTTTTTTAAAAATGGAAAAAAGTGAATTTCGAGTGCTCATTAAACATTAGTTTTTGCGAAAAAAAAACCGTCAATCAAACCAAGGAAAAGCTTGATAAATACTATGGGGACTCTGCACCATCGATTTCAATGGTAAAAAAGTGGTTTACTGACTTTCATTGTGGTCGCACAAGTACAAACGTTCTGGACGGCCAATTGAGGTCAATACACCCGAAAATGTCGAAAAAATCCACTATATGCTGATGGCCGACCGAACAGTAAAAGTGCGTGAGATTATTGATGCCATAGGCATTTCATATGGCAGTGTGGTTTCGATTTGAAAGCTGTCTGCAAGATGGGTGCCGCGTTTGCTCTCAATAATCCACATCGATTACCTTCAAAAGGGGAAAACAATAAACGGCGAATATTATGCCAACTTATTGGACTGATTTAACGAGGATTTAAAAAAAAACGACCCAATATGGCCAAGAAAAAAGTTATTTTTCATCAAGATAATGTACGAGTGCACACGTGTGTGTAGTCTCAATCGAAAAATTCCATGAATTGGACTACGAATTGGTACCTCATGCGCCATATTCTCCGGGTTTAGCCTCCCAGTGACTATTTCCTATTTCCAAACCTAAAGAAATGTCTCGGTGGAAAGAGATTTAGCTCCAACGATGAAATTATTGATCAAACAAATGCTTATTTTATGGACCTCGAAAAATCCTATTTTTTGGAAGGGATACAAAAATTGGAGATATGTTGGACTAAGTATTAGTATAGTATTTGTTTTTGCAAAAAAAAAACTGTGTTTCATCAAAAAGTCACGGACTTATTGATCGGCCTCGTATTATGCTACAACTCAGTATTATCAACTATATTGGGAACTTTTGCTTTGGTTTGCGTCTAGACTAACATATGTTGGAAAATGTCTTGTTTAATGGGAAGTTTTCTAAGTGGAGCCTGTAACCAATATTTAGTATTTGTACATTGTACATTATAGTTGTGCAGTAGTATTGTAGTTTTGAACATAATAAAAAGTAAATTTAGAAAATCCAAAGCGAAAGAAGTTTAAAAAAGAACATTTCCTTAAATAACTGCCTTTTCTTAAAAAAATAAATTTTCTCAACAAAAAAAAAAAAAATACCTATTCAAATTCTTAAAGAAAGTACCTTGTTTTAAAAAAAACCTTATCTTAAAGAAGTACATTTGCTTAAAAAGGTACATTTCCATACAAAAAGTACATTTCCTTAAAAAAAGTATTTTTTTAAATAAGTACCATTTCTTAAAAAAGTAAATTTTCTTACACCTAAATTGCCTTTGCTTAAAAACTACCTTTTCTTTAAAGAGTACCTTCTTTGTGAAACAAAATAACTATTCTTCAGATAAGTACCTTCTCTTAAAAATATACATATTCTTGAAAAAAAGGCACAATTCTAAAAAATTCCCATTTCTTAAAAAAAATACCTTCTCCTAAAAAAATACAGTTTCTTACAAAAATTCCTTTTCTTAAAAGTACCTTTTCTTAAAAATAAAATAATACCTTTTCTTTTCTTTTCTTGAGATAAGTAGCCTCTCTGAAAATAAGAAAATTGTTTTAAAAAAATAACCTTTTCCTAGAAAGAGTACCACTTCTTTAAAAAGTACATGCTTTTAAAAAAAAGTACTGTTTGCAATAAAATGTGTACTCTTATGGGTTTTTCTTACACAAAGTACTTCTTAAAAATAGTACCTTTTCTTAAAAAAAACCTTGGCCTTTAATAAACGAAGTACCTCTGTTCAAACAAGGACCTTTGCGGGAAAATATAATACATATTCGTACAAAAAGGACCTAAAAATATACTTTTCTTTAAAAAAAATTTTTCTTAAAAAAGTTTATCATTTTACAAAAACGTATCTTTTCTTAAAGATCCATTTAAATTATCGTATTTTTCAACGGGCGCCTTAGGCGTGTTGGAACTAACTAGTACATAATATATAGCGAAAGGAACTTCGTTCCAACCGGGTGTCCCCTGACACCCCATATAATTGTTTTATACGCGGTTACTTTTCTCTCGTTTTCTTCATTGATATGGCAATGCAATCTTTGTCGTTCGTCTTGTACAGTGAGTGAGACTATGTTGGTGTTTATTAGTGTGAGGCATCGCAAACGCCCCGGAATTTACATACAAGATTTTTCCCGCTTCTCCAAATACATCTCGCGAGATTCAAGCATAGAGCAATAGATAAGAGTTTCTATCCCTATCTTTACGTTCTCTCGATGATAACGAGGTAGTAGGCCATTTCATCGAGTTCGAGTTGATGTTGTATTTTGCTCTATATTTGGACTTAAAACGGACAGAAATAAAACGGAATGCGTATTTTCGTTCGATGTAACCAACATAAAACATAATTTCGCTGTCATTAGTATCAATCAAACACTATTTAAACTTAGTTTACTTCTGGTTGCGTATCGCTCTACTTTACTATGTTTTCTATAAATTTCCTACTAAAGAGTGTCTCAGTACGAAAGCACTTTATCATTTTAAAATAGAGACACGTATTTTTTGAGACAGTTGTGATTTTTATTATCAGATTGTAATGAAAACATATTCCGATTAAGTATGGGATAAAATATCCGCTAAATGGCCCCCACGGCTCTGAGGACAGGCCATTACTATTTTCATGAAATTTTCCATGACTACTGAAACCACATGTGGTCCAGATCCATGCCGTCCAGTTGAGACCACAAGAACTCCGTTATCATGATCCCGTAACGAATGCCGTTCACAGTCACTGCAATTTCAACCTCATCTTCCAAATAGTAAGGACCAACCACCCCGCCGGACCAAACTCCGCCCCAGACAGTTGCTCGTTGTGGGTGCATTTGTTTCTCATGGATTGCATGAGGATTTTCTTAGTTTTTTGATCATTCTTCGAATGGTTGCCACATTATGTGCACTTGCTTGACTGATTATTCTTCGAAGTTTTCGAGCGGTCTCAGCATAACTTTTAAAATTTTTGTATAAAAGTTTCCACAACTATATCGCGTTGTTCTTTCGTAAAGCGCTCCATTTTTAAATAATCGGAATAAACCTATGTAACAACTGCCAAATTTCAGAGATGTCACTGGCATAAAAAAAAATTACACTAAATTTAAAAATGCTATTTTACTGAGCCACTCTACACAAGCTTACAAGGTCAGGAACATTTTTCTAATTGAGAGAGATTTTCATTTTCATTTGTCTTTCCACCAATCGTCCTATTTGCACTCATAGTCTAATGACAAACTGACTAACTGCACTTTTCCAAAATTTAACTAATTTACCCAGTATATTTTCAATTGTACTATGTAATAGCTACAGCTGGAGTAAAATAATATATACCCAGCAAATAAAGCAATATTGTGGCAATATTGCCTGGAAGATAAATAGTATTGCGGCCATAATAATTTTCGTATTGCGGAAGTTTCTCTCGTCGCACTGTGGGGCCTTTGTCCAGAATCTGTGGCGAAAATCAAAAATTTGTTAAAGGCTTATGGTAAAATGAATAACAACAATGGATAGAGAACTTACCATTTATTAAGAATCCGAAAACCGTTTCAAAATCGGATAAACAGTGCGACTTATATGGCTGCTCAAAGTTGTTTATTTTCTTCAGTGAACAAGAAAACACACAAAGTGAAGGGAATGATAAGTTTTACAATTGAGTTACAGCCAAACTATAGCACCCAAGCATTATGTTTTATGTGTTGATGGAAAGCCACGTTAGATTTAAAGCCAATATAATAATTATATTTGTTTTCCAAGGATTAGTTACCAAAATATCACGGTTATAAGAATATACTATTTTTGGATCGTTTTCCAACTTTGTTAGAATATAACTAAAAAGGTTTTGATTAGTTTCGGAAGTTAATACTGTAGGGTGATTAACTACTCATTACGCTACGATATTCAATTAAAGTTGGCTGCATGTCATTGCCCATTTACATGTTATTACAATAAAAGTGCGGCAACCTTGCAATAATGAACGGTCTAGGTTTTTATAAGTTTTGTATGCCGTTATTTTTTCAATGTATCAATGTGGCCGTCGGTGGTGCAATTGTTAGTGTGTGCACCTCTTGTACATGAGATCCTGGGTTCGATCCCTGCTCTGACCACCTTAAATTTTTTCTCGGCGGCGGTCACCTCGCTTAGTGACGGCGACACTATCGAGTATATAGCCATGAAAAAGCTTCTCAAAATACCGTTCGGAATCGGTGAAAAACTGTAGGTCCCAATCAGTGAGTATAAAACTAGAAAGCGCATAGCCCACTGGTTGTGAGAAACCAACCAATCCAACATCAGGGGATGTCATGGGAAACCATTTACTTATTTGTTATCTACGAAAACAATGTGTGCTTTGACTAACACAATTCTTTTTGAATTTGAATTTTGCATTATTGAGAAATTCGAATTTCTTGGGTTCGCACAAGATACTATATTTAATATAAGGTCATAGCAACCAACTCTTCGAAAACTGCATCGCTTTTAGAGGAAATGTATCCACAGTAGAAGTTGACGCCGACAGTCTATAAAATATTGGCGCATGGCAAAGATATAATTGAATACCAGTATTGGCCAATTGGAGAGCTTTCTGTAGAAGCACAGGAGTCTCTTAACAAATTGTACAAAAAATAGAGATTGTAGAACACGTTCAAAGCATCAAGGGTGAGGCAAAATGAGGACGTCTTCAACATGTTGGCAGCATCTTCCGATCCACTTATTTCTTCCCTGCGGCATGTGAAATCACGAATAGAGTTTGAAAATAATTATAGTTTAGAAAAGAATAGATCTTTTGGATTTAAATACTAGAGGGGTCCAACATCCCATACATTTTACAAAAGTATCTCAAATCCTCCCTGCAAGGCCAGATTCTAGATTCTTATGGCAAAGACAACACGTGAGACGAAAAAAATTCCAGCAAATGTAAAAACTGGATGGGCGCAAGCCGAAAACCCGGTTTTTGGCGACTTTTCATTGGATGTCGCAGATTAAATTTTTTTTCATATTTAGGGGCCCAAAAAAGCAATAAATTCAAATACGTACTCACGTTTACGATAAATTCAACCAGTGAGCCAAAAATCACACCGACATTGAGATTTTAGTAATTTTTTTTATAGATTTCGTAAAAGAACCTTTAGACTTTTAAAGATCGGTGCAATTTTTCAAAATTTCAAATTAACCAATTTGTAGGTAGTTAAAATTAGTTTAATTTAAAAAAAAAAAAAATTTAAATCGGATCATTCTTGCAAGAGAAAATTTTTTTTTTGCAAACTCTCATTTAATAGGCTGAACAATTATCTATTATATGCCATTTAAATTATTCCATTCTCTTATTCGGCTCAAAAGATATGCTTTTTGCAACGAAAAAACTCAATTGGCGCGCCACTGTGCGTCGGGAGAAACTCTTACCCGAAAGCGATACTTCCAAGCAATACAAAAACCATACTTCTGGAAGATAATAGTGCAACATTCCCAGTTAAACACTATGAAGGCAATGTAGAGATATCACTGAAATATTATTTGGAAGAAAGAAAGAAGATATCGCTAGATAAACTCCCAGACGATAAAAAGAAGACCACATTTTTTTAATTTTGTTATAAATAAATTTATTTTTTGTTATAAAACATATTAAAACTTATAATAACAAAAATTTAGAGTTCTTCGTGGCTTTATGTGGGTCTTTGTTTTTTGACTTTTTCCCCGGGGGTAGATCCAAAAAGGTGTCACCTCTTCTGGTCAACGAATTTGCTTCTCTCTCGTGGACCCAACATCGTGTACGGCATAGATTTTTCCAACTCTTGCGTAGCTACAACAATGTTCCTCGCTTTCTTAAACGTTTGGTGGTTAATAAAGCCTTCCGGAGGACTGACCTGGGGCATACCGTGCGAATTTCCTGTTCTTGCCTTTCTGGTAATATAGAATTCAGAGATGTGGAATAAAAAACAAATTCCATTGATTAATTTTACATACCTCGTACTATAGGTCCGCCATTTTCAAGTCTGTAGGTCATTTTGAAAGGATCCACTTTCCCCATTTGGTCAAAATATTGGTAGTTTTTCAAATCATAAAAAATTAATTTTAGTTTTTTTTTCTTTTCTGAGTATTGCTGAAATATCTCGAGAATGATTAAAGGAAGATACATAAAAATACTTATTGGTTTATATTTTTTATGTCAATACAAATGCGATATCTCCCCAATATATATCTTCCAATTGCTGGTAGTGTGATTTTAATATGAGTTTCTAACGATTGTGGAATTTTAAAACCCACCGGAAACTTCAGTTTCTGCAGGTTTTATTTGACGGAGTTAATCGTTTTGGCATCTGACACATCACTATATTTAAACTGCTGTCGTTGTGTTCTATTTTTCGTATCAACAATTTGTTGGAAAGTTTTTACGCCTTAACAACTTTTCTGGCGTTTTCTCAAGTGTTTTCAAATTGTTTTATTATTGGTTGCATGCACCTGACTTGACTGAGTGTTTGTAAGTGTTTGCGTTTGTTTTAGTTTAGGGGGCTGGAATCGGTTTCCATGCTAGGGCTTGACAAATCCTTAACAAAAGCAACAAATAAATTTAAGTATTCGAGTTATGGTGATGATGGAATTAAAGCTGGGGCTGAACTCCAACTGGTGTCTCTATGGGCTAAGCTGGATGCATCAGCATCATCATCATAATCACCATCATCATAATCATCATCTTCATCCTCATTACTACCCTCTATTTTATTAAACCTTCAATGCATCAGCACACTGCACTGCACTCGACTCAAGAGTATCGTGCCTTAAGGTTTACATGATGTTGACTCACACACGTTTTCCATTTTGTGTTTGTTTCTAAAACACTTTCGCTATCACTTTGTGCTTCATGCCTGCTCCAGTGCGGCGGAGCGTTGTCGTGAGTGTTTCCTACGCGGAATGAAATGTATTAATTTTTTTTTGGGTTCACAGTTTCTCCTTCTTCTTGTTTTTGTGTGTGGCCCCAAAACTGTTGATCCAATTCTGATTTCTCGCCCCCCCCCCCCCCCTGCCTTCCATATTGTCGTTTTCATTGCATTTCGAAATTCAGCACCACCACGTGAGTGCGTGAGTGAGCGAGTGAGCGAACGAATGCGTGCATGTTCAACATATTGAGTTCGAATTCGTTTTGAATGAATATTTATTTATTTAGTTCCTCCCGTATTAATTTGTTTATAGATTATTTATTCCCCCCATCGATTTCGTTTGTTTTTTCGTCGCTGCGCTCTCATTTTCGTTATGAGTTTGTCGCCTTGCATTAAGCGTTGAACGCTTTTGTTTCTTATTTTTGTTTGATTAAATTTTTTTTATATATTGCTCAATCGCGCGTTGCTATATTGAAATATACACATACACAAATATATAGTTTTTTTCCCCAACACGGGGATCATAGTTTTAAATGACACTTAAGCTGCCTGGGTTCAACGGGCATGTGACGCGGTTGCCAGATAAAAAAAACAAACACCCGATTCAATCGAACGTTATCGTTGGATATTTAATTAAATATTATTAATATGAAGAGTTGAAATTGAATCAATGCAAATAACTGCTGTCATATTGCTTGGGATTTAAAAGATTGATAAAACATTAAACGGGTAAAAAAAAAACTGCAAATAAAATAAACTTTATTTGGAACAAAGGGTAAGCATGCATGGTGACGAAAGAGTCATCGACCTATCACAGGATTTGACCACCATTATTGGGCCATAGAAACCGGCGAACAATGATCAATAGGTGCAAATTAAATCATCAAAAACTGTGACAAAAAACGTATACCGCAATGCTATTTGAGACACAATCTTCTTTACAGTTTGTGAACAGGGGATATGTTCCTCTCATTTGCATCTATATCAGGACAAGTACGTTTAGACAATTAGCATCCATTTTCTTTTAGGGGAATGTATGTAATGGGTCCGCCAAATAACTTTTTTTTTTTGAAAATGCTATAAAAAAAAATACTGAATATTTTCTCAAATTTCTTTTTTTATTTGAAAGTACTATCCTTCCGGTTAATAATGGAAAATAATTTCATTCAAATGGCTGCCTCGGCTGGCCATGCAGTAGCCTACACGATCGGTCCAATTCTTAAGCACATTATCGATTGTGTGCAGCTGTATTTCACCAATGGATTCACGAATATTGTCCTTTAAAGCGTCAATTGTCTCTGGCTTGTCGGCGTAACACTTATCTTTGAGGGCACCCTACAAATAATAGTCCAACGGTGCCAAATCGCAGCTCCGAGGTGGCCAAACGACATCAGCTCTGCAGCTGATAATGCGATCTTCAAATACAAGGCGCAAAACATCGAGTGTAGCTTCGGCTGTGTGGCACGTAGCGCCGTCCTGTTGAAACCAAATGTTGCAAATATCCTCCTCTTCAATTTTTGTGAACAAAAATTCGTTCAACATGGCCCGATAACGATCGCCATTGACTGTAACGGCCACTCCTTGCGCATTTTCGAAGAAAAATTACCCAATTAAGCCTCTGGACCAAAATCAGCACCAAACAGTGACTCGTTTTGGCTGCATCGGCTTTTCAATGTATGCGTGCGGGTTTTCTGTGCCCCAAATGCGACAATTTTGCTTGTTTACATACCCGCCAAGATCAAAATGGACTTCATCTGAAAAGATGATTTTTTTCTGGAAAAATCGGCATCTTCTGTAAGTCGATCGCTGGCCCACTTAGCGAAGCGAAAACGCATTGGATGGTCAGTTGGCTTCAACTCCTGAACCAATTGGACTTTGTATGGCGTCATACCAAGGTGTTTATGCAAAATTCGTCTCAATGATGTCTCCGAAATGTTCAATTGTTGAGAACGTCGGTGAATTGATGTTGATGGCGCTTCACGCACACTTTCTGCCACAGCAGCAATATTCTCGGGTGTACGCACTTTTTTTGGCTTTTCACGCTTTGGTTTATCGATGAGGATGCCAGTTTCTTTCACTTTTTTCACAAGATATCGAACATCCGGAGCTGACGATGCTTCTCTTCTTCCAAAATCCGTACGCAATTTTCGCACACATTCTGCAGCATTACCATGATTTTCAAAGTAATGTCGCAATATTTCCCAGCGTTGTTCAAGCGTATACACAACCATATTCGTTCAGCGGAAGGATAAAACTAATTATCTATCAAATCAGACATGGGCTAAGTGTTACCATTCACGAAATAACCACTAGTTGAAAAAACACACGTTAGATGGCGGACCCTTTATATACATTTGCCTTTTAGTAATTTTCAAAATAATTCATATCTCGTATACGCACTAAGGCGCAACATATATAAACGCATATTGCGTATACGCACCAAAGCTCGACGTGTAACAACGCATATTGCGTATACGCACTAAAGGTAGAACGTCTAGCGGGTGGTCCAAATAAAGTATGTATTTGTAAGCGCCACAGATATTTGAAATTGTATAAACTGACACAAAAAAATACATTTTAATCAAAATTAATTTTTATGCGAAAGACTGTTTTCTGGCATATGGCCACCGCGGCTGTTCATAATGAAGCGTATTCTGGACCTCAAATTTTGGGTCACTTTCGAGAATTGCTGGCCGTACTGTTGGCGTCAATTGTTGCTGGCTTATCAGCATAAACCAGTGACAGGAAATAATCGATAGGTATGAAATCACACGACCTTGGAGGCCAATTGACAGGTTCATTTCTCGAAATGAACTTATCGCCAAATTTTGATTTCAATAAATCGATGGTTTGCGGTCGCCGTATGGCATGTAGCGCCATCCGGTTGAAACCAGATCTCGCCCGCATCAATGTCATCATTGATCATGGTGCGGTAATGATGACCATTGACCGTAACGCGAGCTCCTGCTTAATTTTTGAAAAATACGGTCCGATGATACCACCAGCGTGTCAGCCGCACCAAACGGTGCATTTTTTGATATAATGGAGTCCATAGACTTTGCTGTGGATTGGTCTCACTCCGGCAATTTTGTTAATTTAAAAACCCGTTAACTGTTCTACAGCCCAGTCGGCGAAAGAACGATGAATATGATGGTCTCGTGGCTTTAATTCATGCACTACCTGGATCCTATACGGGTGTAGGCGACGATCTTTCGACGAAGTTTTCACGTAGTGGACGGACAGTGCCCCAATTCCTGCGACCGATTTTTAGTTTACAGCGGCGATATTATTTTCAGTACGCAAATTCCTCCAACGAGTTGGTGTTATTGCATCATTTAGAGAGTATGTGGTATGAAATCTATCCACAGTTCTTTCTTTCACAGTTCGACTTGCCCAGATGGACGATTATGTGCGCCAAAAAAAATCACGAAGTCATCTGTAAGTTGTCTGAATCGATGACTGACTTTCAAAGTAAATTTGGTAACGTTGTTCATGCGTCAATTCACGATGATTTGGCACAGTATACCGATCATAAATGTTGAGAAGTGAGTACAGCATGAGAGTTCGTTTGACAGCTGTTCCTTTCGTAAGTTTTATCTTACCAATAAAACGCCCTTTACATATACAAATATCTTTTAAAAAATTTAATACAACGAACTAAATTATAGCGAACTTAATTCCTTTTGGTATATTATGGCTTTATTACAAATGACAAATATTCCCATTTTTTGTAGAACACGATTTCATTAATGTAGCTGCCGCGGCTGGCTTCTTAGTAGCTGATCCTGTCATTCCAGTTTTCCAAGACTTTGTTGGTACTTTCCTCACGATTGGCGCGGGCGATATGAACCTTAAGGTTGTGTATCGTTTCTAGATTATTCCCTATTTGGGTTTTTCTAGTTTAGCTGCTGTTCGCATTTTATGGCCTCATGTAACTGTATACATATTTTGGCTAAAGCTTAATTCTTCCGAAGAACATGCAATTTTTCTCACAGCTATATCTCGGAAACCACTTTGAATTTTGTTTCCCTGTCTTCGGCACAATTGTAGCTAAAGACTAGGAGAAAAAGAGTGTGAAATATATTAATCCCAAAAAACTGCATCTAGTGCCTCGAAATTGCAAAAATGTCCTATATTTCGACAAGAAGTGAAATTTTTTTATGTATGGTTGCATAATAATGAGAAATTAATGTTCGATGAAATTGTTATATATTCTATAACCTTGCTGGCTTTTTTGGTCGCAATTCCAATGTATTAAATAAAACTATTTAATTCAATTGTTTTCCCTAATTTTGAATTTTTATGTTTTTATTTGAATTCTATCAATTTAAAAACGTTGTGTACTAAATGGATGATTGAAAATGAATTACATAGTAACATACGTGCATTTTCTGACACGTATTTGCAAAACCCTGTTTAAAATACTGATCTTAATCGTCTGAAAAATAATATGAAATTGGTGAATGTTTTTTAATATTTAAATGATTGATTTTTCGTAAAATTTACGAACAAAGGGTGAAAACGAAATTTACAATACAGGTCCAAATGTTCGGAAAGACATTTGAAATTTATGAATCGTTTGTTTGATTCTTATAAGTAAAAAAAAAATAATAATAAACAGTAGAGTATTTATGATTGAATTCGTATGAAAATCACACACAAAGGGTGAAAACCAAATTATCGTATTGCAGGTAGATCTACCACACTTGACAATGGCACCCATTCAGAAATCCCTTTTAGTAAAATATTGCGTACAATTTTTTTAATAACATCATTGCATCTATGACATTGAAATTACATTTCCTGCATCACCACTTTGATGAGTTCTTACACCAATTGCTGCCCACCGAATCGGATGAACTAGGAGAGCGCTGCCAATGGAAAAGCGATACAAAGGAAAAAAGCTGGGTGCATTGTTTGCAGATGTTTGTTGGTAGAGTCATAAGGTATCCCAATATGAAGATGCAGGCAACGAAATCGGGGAGGAAGATACATTTGAAGGACACACCGAATTAGATAGTATGCCATTGAATGTGGTAGCAAGCTCAGATGATGATTCAGATCATGGAACTGAACAACCAACTTTACAGGCTTCACCGAGAGCATCAACTTCAATGGATATTGATTAATTTATGTTTTTTGCCCGTTGCTACATTTATCGAATTTTTGATGTAAAATACAGCTGGAAAATTAAATTTTTTTTATTTTGATGGAAATAAAGTTAAAAAATTGATCTGTAAATTTTTCGAAAATTTTTCCAATTTTCAGGTACTAGATACAGTTTTTTGGGGTTAGTTTGTTTTACACTTTTTTTCTCCTAGTCTATAGCTACAATTCTGCCGAAGTCAGAAAAACAAACTTCCAATTGGTTTCCGAGATATAGCCGTTAGAAAAAGTGGATGTTCTTCGGAAAAATTAAGTTTTAGCCAAAATAAACATGAGACAAAATAATCTAGCAAACCCCAAATTGGGTTTTATTAGTTTCGATAAGTACTTCGAGAGATTTTACACGAGAAGGAGTTTGCATTTTATGTGTTGTACTGTGTTATTTAAGTAATTTTTTAACAACGAAAATCGGTAGCTAAATTGGCAAAATTCAGAAATGTTGTATTGAAATTGTATGATGTGTGACAATTTAACTGCAATTTTTTTTTATCGTGAAAAAGTTACAGAATTCCGGTGCACCAAACAAAATAACTGTCTCCACACATATAAAACCACTCACTGTACAAGACGAACGGCGACAATATCAGCAAAGAAAACGAGATACAGCCACATTCAAGGAAAAACGTATATGTATCAATTCAGGCACAGTAGTTAGACATCTGCTGATGAACTTGTCACGGAGTTCGAAACTAGTCATGCCAGTGAATTCGCTTTTATTCCAACAAAAACCAAACCATTCTTCAATCAGAAAAATGCTTTGGACCTTGTAAACTTGTAGTATGCATTTTTCATACATTAACTAAGAATTTGAACAGTCATTGAACAAAAAACCCTACGTAAAAATAATTTCAACTTGCCAGCGAACCAGATGTTTCGAAAAATACTGACGGCAGAAAATTCTAAACGATTTCGAAGATATCACGGAAGGTCTTACATTTTCTTACAGAATTCGATACGAATTTAACAATTTTAAAATTTGCCTCCAGAATTATTACAACACACAAGTAAAAGTTGTTTTCCTTTATACTAACTGTTTTTCGTTTACTGCAAACGAGTTGTAGTAACTTCAAATTCAAAATAACTTTTAGGAGAAAGAAGAAATGTTTGTGACAAACTACTTTTTCATTTAATGTTAGACTTTCACCGTAGGATGGGTTTTGGATGACATAGTGTTCCCATTGCAAGAAGTATTTTATTGAATTTTAACTACACATGTATTTTAGTAATTACGCATTCTTTGATATGAAAAAGCACTAAGTCCCCGCATACCTTGCATGGAGACGAACGAAGCGTTTACAATAGGGCTTGCTCGGTTATTTTTGTTGAAAAAAGATGGAAAAACACCAAGAGGTATCCATTTCAAATTGAAATTTAAAAAATACCAATTTATTTTTGAAAAATATCAATTGAAATTTGCAAATTATAATTCAAATTAAAAATACATCAACTGAACTTTAAAATTTCTATTTGGAATTTGAAAGACATCAGTTGATATTTGAAAAACATCAATTGAAATTTAAATGACATCAATTGATATTTAAAGGATTTCAATTGAAATTTAAAACACATCAAGTGAAATTTAAAACACATAAATTGCAATTGTAAAGTCTGCAATCGATATTTAAAAGACATCTATTGAAAAATCCTATCAATTGAAATTTAAAACACATCAATTAAAATTTCAAAAGACATCAATTGAAATATGAAATTCGTCACTTGGAATTCAAAAATTATTAACCGATTAATATATTAGGTTGCTAAAATTCGATTGGTGTGTTTTAAATGCCAATTTATATCTTTTAAATTTCAATTGCTTTGTTTCAAAATTTCAATTGATGTGTTTAAAATTTTCCATTGAGATGTTATAAATTCCAATGGGTGTCTTTCAAAATTCAACTAATGAATTTTTCAATTTAATTGATGTCTTTTACATTTCAATCTTGGTATTTCACATTTTCATTGATCCGTTTTAATGTCTTTTAAATTTCAATTGGTGTTTTATAAATTTCACTTGAGGGTTTCAAATTTCGATTGATGTCTATTAAAATTCAATTGATGTACTTTAAAATTAAATTGATCTAAAGGGTTTTTCAATAAGAGCGCTACAAAAGTTTTTTTAAATAAAACAAAACCGGCTTTAGATACCACTGAAATTCTTTATTCCTGTGAAAGTACGTTCGATGGCATTATGCATGGAACTCGATTTCTTTTGCATGGCCACCACGGGCACGCTTGCAGAAGTCCAGACGCTGAACCCAATTTTCGACGGTTTTCAAGCATAAATCGGCCGATACTGCTGCAATTTCACGTTCGATATTCGTACGAAGTTCATCAATCGTCGCTGGCTTGTTGGCATAGACCATAGACTTGACGTAGCCCCACAGGAAATAATCTAACGGCGTCAAATCGCACGACCGAGGCGGCCAATCGACTGGGCCATTTCGTGAGATAACACGTTCACCAAACTTGGTTTCCAATAAATTGATTGTGGCATTCGCTGTGTGGCTTGTGGGTGGCGCCGTCCTGTTGGAACCACATATCCTCCAAGTCCATATTATCCAATTTGGGGCCAAAAATATTCGGTTATCATTGAACGGTAGCGATTCGCATTCACAGTAATGTGCCGGTATTGATCATCACGGAAGAAGTACGGCCCAATGACGCCGCCGGCCCATAAACCGCACCAAACCGTAATTTGTTCGGGATGCAATGATGACTCATGGATTACGTGTGGATTGCTGTCTGACCAATAATGCATATTTTGCTTATTGACGAAGCCATTCAGCCAGAAATGAGCCTCATCGCTGAAGGTGATTTTCCGATGAAAATCCGAATCATTTTCAAGTTTTTGCTCAGCCCAATTCACGAACATACGACGCTTATGGTGGTCAAGCGGCTGCAGTTCTTGCGTCAATTTGATCTTGTAAGGATGTAGGCCAAGATCTTTTCGCAAAATTCGCCACATCGACGTCACAGAGATGCCCAACGCTTGAGAACGACGTGTGAGAGACACATTTGGGCTTTCTTGAACTGAAGCCTCAGCGGCAGTAATATTCTCGACACTACGGACACTTCTTTGTCTCACTGGCACAGGAACATTTTGTACTGTGCCTGTGGATTCACATTTTTCCACTAGACGCTCAATTGTTGATCTGGTAGGACGATTATGACGACCATAAATTGGACGTAGCGCTCTTAAAGTTGAGGCCACTGACTCCAAATTTCGGTAGTAAATTTTAATAATTTCGACTCGTGGTTGGCTCGTATATCTTTCTATGATGAAATGGCAAACCTTACTGAAGAGAAATGTCAAAAGAGCGGGAAAAAATATGGCGTCGTTTGCTGTCCCTATCGATTTACTTTTGTAGCGTCTCAGTTGAAAAACCCATTATTTCAAATTTCAATTAGTGTTTCATAAATTTCTATTCATGTTTTTTAAATTTCATTTGATGTATTTCAAATTTTAATTGATGTTTCATAAAATTCAATTGATGTGTATTAAATTTCACTTTATGGTTTTTAAATTTCAATTGATGTATTTGAAATTTCAATTATTGCCTTTTAATGGTTTTTAAATTTCAATTGATGTATTTAAAATTTCAATGATGTTTTATAAATTTCAATTGATGTGATTAAAATTTTCCATTGAGGTCTTTTAAATTCCACTTGTTATCTTTCAAAATTCAACTGATGAATTTTTCAATTTAATTGATGTCTTTTACATTTCAATTGATGTATTTTACATTTTCATTGATCCGATTTAAATTTTGAATTGATATCTTTTAAATATCAATTGATGTATTTTGATGATGTTGATGATTTCTAAATTTCACTTGATGTCTTTTAAATTTCAATTGATGTGTTTCAAATTACAATTATTGCATTTTAAATTTCGATTGATGTCTATTAAAATTCAATTGATGGATTTTAAAATTCAACTGATAAATTTAAAAATTTTAATTGATGTTTCATAAATTTCAATTGATATGTTTTAAATTTCAATTCATGTCTTTTAAATTTAAATTTTTGTGTTTCAAATTTCAATTCTATTGGTGTTATAATTTCCAAATTGATGTCTTTTAAAATTCAACTGATGTAATTTACATTTTAATTGATGTGTTTTGAATTTCAATTGATGTCATTCAAATTTCAATTATTTTCTGTTAAATTTCGATTGATGTTTGTTAAAATTTAATTGATGTATTTTAAAATTCTATTGATGTCTTTAAAATTTCAATTGATGTTTCATAAAATTCAATTGATGTTTCACAAAATTTCATTTGATGTTTTCTACATTTCACTTGATGTTTTTTAAAATTTCAAGTGATGTCCCTATCAATTGATATCTTCTAAATTTCAGTTCATGTCTGTTAAATTACAATTGATGCATGTATTTCAAATTCAATTATTTTCTTAAATTTCCATTGATGTCTATTAAAATTCAATTAATGTATTTTCAATTGATGTATTTCAAATTTCAATTGATGTTTCATAAATTTTAATAGATGTGTTTGAATTTTTCTATTGAGGTGTTATAATTTCCAAATCGATGTCTTTTAAAATTCAACTGATGTAGTTTAAATTTTAATTGATGTGTTTTGAATTTCAATTCTAAGTACCAGTTCATGTCTTTTAAATTTCAATCGATGGTTTGTAAATGTCACTTGTTTTTTTTTAAATTTCAATTGATGTAGTTAAAAATTTCAAATAGAATTTTTAAATTTCAATTGATTTCTATTTAAATATCAATAGGAAGTGATATAGTAGTTTTCTCTCAAAGAAGATCCAAACAATTCATGAGAGTGCTCAACCTACAGTAATGACGTATAGAGACGCCAATTCTCTCAGTGAATTGATGGCATTTGGTGCGTTGCAGATGGGCGGTTGGATGTTGGAAAGTATTGCTTTAATAATACCAGATAGAGGCAAGGACTCAAACCATCCAACACTAAATCAGCACCGATATTTCGATTTGTGCTTTCAAAATTTTTGTATAAATACATCACAAATATATACTAACAATAAAATATATCAAAAAAAGTCCAAAGTACATTTAAATTTCACAGTTTTTCATCAAAACCACATGAAAAATTGAAGTCAACAATTTTTGTAATTCCACCTGGTGTAAGTCAATTTACGTCAAATAACTCTCTATCGCACCGACCGCACCACGAACAGTGTGAACGGAAATGTCAGATTAGAACAATGACAGCTCTATACGTCATTACTCTATGGTGCTCACCTTTGAGTGTATGAGTGTGCATCTACATTTTTTCGTTTGTAGTAAACGGTTTTCCTTATTTGTCGCTAAAGTTAATTATGACAATTTCGTTATAATGTTTGTTTGCATCAAAGGAAATTAATTTTAAGATTAAAGTTTATTATTTGCGGGAGAAGTATCAACTTTTGCTGTCATCCCTGAGATTCAGTAGCAAACGAAATATTTTTGTGGCAAAATAATTGTTTTTGTGCCAAACATTGTTATGTTATTGGGTGTACCAGTTTAACATAATTAGCTTGGTTTTTATTATTTCAGTGTGATTTAATGAATTTAATGACTTCTTAGAAGACGAGCCCTTAAAATCAAATACTTTACGAGTTTTAAGCCTTAATGGCTTAACATTTTATATGTATGCACACTTGTACTTTTATATGCTTCCAAATCCCTGGAACACTTTCAGCTGGAGGGTATTACAAGTGGCATTAAATTGTTGCTTGAAAACTTGTTCTCCGTCGGTCTCTTACGACCGACCATACCAATCAATTATAAAAACATTTACTAAAGATTGTGGGAAATGTGGACACAGAGAGAGAGATGAGAGAGAGAGGTGGAGTTCGGATTAGTGCAGGGGATTAGATTTTGGGTGGCGGGCTCTAACTACTAAACTTACATACCGACATACGTGCGGCCAGCGACTTGGAGACATGCAAACAGAAATTCGAATAATTCAATATTTACACGACGTTCCAACACACAGTCACAGCCAACCAGCCAACATTCAACATTTGCTGCAACTGCTGCAGCAGCAGCTAAAACATGTGGCCAACCCGACTGGGCGGTTTATCCGCCGGTCGTTAGTAGTCATGATGAGCATGAGGATGGCAAGGGGATCTATGGTTGTTGGAGCTGTGAACGCTTTGTTGTTGTTGCGTTTTGTGTAATACTTCTGATGTTTTCTGTGTTCTTTTGTTGTTGTTTGTAATGAATGAATTTAACAGATGCGTTAACAAATGACAGCTTCAAATGGTTATGCGTTGGCTGTTTGTTGTTTTTGGTGTCGGGGCTGTGTATATATATATTTTGCTTTTATGTTGTTGTTGTTGTGGGATATACACATGTAGCTTACACACAATTTCATTACATACATAGTTTTTGTTGGTTTTACTTGTGATATAACAAACAGACGATGTGTGAGCTTGTTGTATTTGTTGCCCTTCTTTTTCGATGATGATGATGATGATGATGACGATGACGATGACGACTGATGTTCATCATCGCGCAAATATTGTAGAATTTTTAAATATCAAAAGATTTTGTTTATTTTTTGAATTCCTTATGAAATGACTCACTTTGATTCAAATTTTGGGTTATAATTGGAACTTGTGCAATTTCGTGAAATCTTGTTACAAATAATTGACATTTTCGATATTGATGTGATTGATTGATGAGAAATCTATTTGGGATGCCTATGATTAGGGCTAATTACTAAAGGAATTTATTGTCTAATTTTTGTTTGAATTTTAGATCAGAGATCCTTAATATCTAGAGCTATTTTGGTTGCACATAATGAGAAAGAGATGGTCACCAAAACGCCGCACAGTGGGATTTCTTCATACAAGCCGCGGCAAAAATTATAAGGAATCGAGCTAGGGCTTTGCAATTTCGCACACATTTCTCATATTGCTAAATTAGAAAAAAAACATGTTTTTGTTCAAATCCGCCCACAACCACGCCTACCTCCCATATAACGTAAAATAAAAAATCGTTGTATTTTCCTCATTTTCATATCTATGTCAATAAAAATTACTGCCTGTGCTTGCATTTGAGTCCTCAATTATATTAAAAATTTAAGTGCCACGCCCAACGCCCATATACAAATTTTCATTTTTCAAAATTTTCGAAAACACAGATATAATTCTTTGTAGTTTATGATAGATGTAAATCAGCACTTACATCTAAATAAATAACTAAAGCCTAATATGTTAGCTGAATATTTGGAAAAAAAATTAGGGGGCCATAGTTTACCGTTTTTTTTAAATTAACCAATCATTCCAAATAAAAGTCAAATTTGTACTATAAAATTATCGAAATTTATTAATTTTTCAGCATTTCTCAGTGCATACTTTTAGGGATATGATATATAAAACACAACCGCTGTACAAAAAACTTTAACGTTTCTATTATCGACAGCATTAAAACACATATGCCTAAAAGTATACACCATTTTATATGGTGTTTTCATCCATTTTTGTAATGAAATTTCGTGGCACTTTTTTTATAAAATTTATAACTTTGTTCAACAGTATAAAATATTATGGGAATTTTATTTATGAAATCAAAAGAATACACTCCCACCTTTCACATTTTAGCAACCAGACCACAACGATCGATAACGACCACCTTTTTTTAGTCCAAGAAAAACTAAAAACATTTAGTTTTTTGAGTTTCATCATAAAAGCATGAATATATTTTAATCTGTTATTGTTATTCAATTATTTTTTCTTAAAACTTAATGTAGAAATACCATATTTTTCAAATATACATATTCCAAATCGATACGAGAAAAAGAAGTTATGTTTCCAGCCCATTGAAATGCATGCAAATCTGAGGCAGGTTACAGCGGAGTTTCATTTTATTGACTTTGACGCCTTTTTTTTTGTACAAAAACAAAATTTGTTGAAAAAAACTAACGAATTATTTCGCTTAATTAAACAATTCTCTACAAAACTGCATCATTACATTTTTGATATTTGACACTCGAAAAAGGGTATTTTTGCCGGCAAAATCCCTCTGTGCGTCGCAGTAAACAATACAACTTGTTAGTACAACGCTGTAATTGCCACCAAAACTAAGTCTATATTAAATTCTCTAAACGCTGGCAAAATAAGAATGTCCCTAACAGATGAGGTACCCAGGTAAGATTTAGTGTATTTTTTTTGTGCAAGTGGCAACTGTGAAATTTGACAGCTGTCATATATTTTTATTCCAATTATTAAAAATGGAGTGTTTTACGAAAGAACACGCGTTATAATTGTGTAAAGTTATTACAAAAATTTGGAAAGTTATGCTGAGACCGCTCGCAAACTTCGAAGAATTTTCAGCCGGGAAAAGAGTAATGGCTTGTCATTACACCCGGGAGGGCCATTTGATGGATATTTTAATCCGTGCCTAATCCGAACATGTCTTCGTTTTGTGGCCGTCAGTGGTGCAATGGCTAGTCTGCGCGGCTCTTGGGCATGAGCACATGGGTTAGATCCCTGGTTTGGCCACTTTAAACTTCTTTCGACAACGGACACCTCGCTTAGTGATGGCGGCACTATCGAGTACTTAGCCATGAAAGAGCTTCTCAGAATACCGCTCGGAATCAGTGTAAAAACTGTAGGTCCCAATCTTACTTACCCGGGAAAACCGCGAAAAACCGCAGTAACTTCTCTAATTGTGCGCCCAATGATATCTATATCATCAGCATACGCGACCAGCATGTGACTTTTGCTGCTGATGGTTTTATTCGCGTTGACTGCAGCTTTTCTCATAATGATCTCCATTAAGATGTTAAAGGGATCGCACGATAGGGTGTCGCCTTGCTTGAGGCCTCGTTTAGTTTCGAAAGGTTCGGTAAGATCCTTACCAACTTTCACTGCGGATTTGGTGTTGGTCAAGGTCATCCTGCAAAGGCGTATGAGTTTCGCAGGAATACCAAGCTCAGACATTGCTTCATAGAGTTTCTCCCGCATCGGACTATCGAAGGCCGCCTTATAATCGATAAATAGATGATAGATGTCGATCAATTGTTTTTAGTCTTTCGCACATTATACTTGATAGAACCTTATATGCTATGGATAAAAGGCCTATTCCACGGTAGTTGGCACAGAGACTCGGGTCACCTTTTTTAAATATGGAACATAGTACACTGAGACTCCAATCGCCGGGCATGCACTCATCTAACCAAATTTTGCTTACGAGCTGATGCATGCACCTTATCAGTTCATCGCCGCCAGCCTTAAACAGCTCCGCCGGTAATATAACGGCTCGTGCGGCTTTGTTGTTCTTAAGCCGGGCAATAGCTGTTCTGACCTCGTCTTGGTTATCGCATTGCATATCGTCATTGCATATCGCAGGTACCAGTAGCGCGGAGAATTCTCTATATTCCCAACATGCTCTGCACATCTGCGATGAGATTTTCTTAAGTGTCTTTACAGAACGGGGGGCCCGAACCATCTCCATTAGTGCCGTTTGTGACTTTTTGGTAGAATTTTCGGGCTTCATTCTTCCTTCTGTATGTCTCGATTATCTCACTCTCGCGCTTTCTCCACTGCCGATTCTTACGCCTAAAGAGACGGTTTACCTCCTTTCTTTTCTCCCTATACCGCTCAGTTGCAGTTCGCGTTGCAATTGACTGAAGCATTACCATACGTGCAGCGTTCTTTTCGTCATTTGCAATGCGACACTCTTCATCGTACCACGGTTTATTGCGAAGCGGTTTTTCGAAACCAAGTACGGTTGTTGCGGTAGTGTTTATAGAGTCGGAAATGGGTTTCTACTGCGCATCAGGATCGTCATCGGGAGGGGGTGGGTTCTGTGCCAAAAGTTGCGAGAGCTTCCTTCAGTAGGCTGTGGCTACCTCTGGTAATTGCAGCTTTCCGATGTCCAGCTTCCTCTGCGTCTGGTTTCGTACGATTTTCGCTCTACTTAATCTTGTGCGAACCTTTGCTGCTACCAGGTAGTGATCAGAATCGATGTTAGCTCCTCTGATCACTCGTACGTCCATTACACTGGATGAGTGCCTTCCATCAATTATCACATGATCAATTTGGTTCTTCGTTCTTTGATCAGGGGATACCCAAGTAGCCTTGTGGGTGTCTTTATTTTGGACTCTTGTACTGCTAATGACCATGTTTTTTGCCGCGGCAAAGTTAATCAGTCTCATACCGTTGTCGAAACTGTCAGCATATAGACTGAAATTGCCAATAGTTGGATGAAACACATTCTCCCTTCCTACTTTGGCATTAAAATCCTGCCATGACCAGGGCAGCGGTCATACGTTTCCTCTCGGAGCTCATAGAATATGTCTTTGGCATCATCATCTTTCTCTTGTGTCGGGCCATGCACACAAATTAGAGAAATATAAAAATATTTTGCTTTTATGCGGATTGGGGCCATACGTTCACACACAGGATTGAACCTAGAGACTAGGTGCCGCAGTCTTTTGCCAACTACAAATCCAAAACCAAATTCATGTTTTTTCTCATAGCAACTGTAGTATATGTCGCAGTTTCTTTTTTCGTTTGTAGCCCCGTCCTTTCCATCGCATTTCCTGGACTGCGGTAATGTCAGCCTTATAACTTTCGAGGACATCTGCCAGTTGGATACTTGCACCGGATCTATATAGAGTTCTTACATTCCAAGCGCATATCCGTAAATCGTGGTCCTTATAACGTATGCAGGGGTCGTCAGAAAATAGGGTCTGTTTATGTTTTCTTTTTCGTTGTTGTATTTTCACTGCCATTATGAACGGTGGCGGGAGGCAAACCCAGCCCACCGTGTTTTTGCATTTTTCCTACTGCCAGGATATTTGATTGCAGCCGCCGATTATGGATCAGACGCTGACCAGGTTACAATATGTCGAACCTGGATTTTCCGCCTTCTAAGGCCAAAACAATATGCCCGATTGTTTGATGAGCTTCAGTGACATCAGTCACCTACTCAACCTGATTTGCTGCTCATTTGTTTCGCCTTCTCACTCTAGCTACCTAACAGAGGTTTCCGAAAAGCCATTGTCCGGGACATACTGCATGGAAGTAGTGAGCTGCTTGGACTGCCCAATGAAGGAATCATTTCTGGCCACTCCCAAGTGAATGGCTACCAGAAACTTTCCACCTCCACGGACAGTCGCATGTCCCAATCAGTGAGTGAAAAATTAGAAAGCGCACAGCTCGCTGGTTGTGAGAAGCTCCCCAATGCCTTCATGGGATATAATGGGAAAGGGTTTTATTTGTGATTTATTTTGCTACCTTGGAGGCACTTATTCAGCGGACATATTTTAATCACCGAACGTCAACCTGTCGTTTGATGTGAGTCTGCCGTCCGTACTGTTATAGTTCTGTCCTTATTTACCGATTGGCCATTACATCATGATTCTCTTACAGTATTTCTATCTTTTCAGCATCTGCTGTATGTGACTTTTACTTCACTGTAGTTTTGGTTGCTGTATAAGTTTTTTTTATTGGCGTCTACATTAAGATGTTAAAGAGATCGTACGATATATTGTAGGGTGTTTCAGACACCTCGCATTGCTGTTAAATTATGACGTTATGGCTAACTAATTTTCACTGAAGATTATGTGTAAGACTGTGTCACTTTTAGTATAAGATTTTATGAATAGTAAGACGTTGCAGAGATCGCACGATGTTTTATGAACATTTGAGATACATTACTTTGATGTCAAATTACGAAGTTATGGCTAAAAAGTTTCATTGAAGATTTTGTGTAAGATCTTGTGTCTTTACGAAGTGGAGGCTATGTATGGTGAGATGTTACAGAGATCGCACAATATTTTGTGGATTTTTCAGATACCGTGCTTGCTTTTTAAGGATATAAATACGACTTTAGTTAATGCCATGCAGAGGGGTTTGGTGAAAATCAATATCAGTAAGTAACTGCTTCGAAATTTTGATCTCATGAAAGCCTCTGTAATGATCTTGAAGAACCTAAATATATCATGTATTATGGCATCTATATTAAGTTGAATTGAAATAATTAATATTATTAGATTTTAAATTAAACAAAACAAAAAGCAAAACTAGAAACCCAAAGCCAGAACATCAACCTAATAATAACAGCACCGTTTAACCCCCGTTAAACCCCGCTAAACCGATAACATAACTGAAAACAAAAGGGCTGTTGACCAACTGTTGGTTTTGTTTAACGGTTTGCTATGGTCAATGGTCTGTAATTAACGCTTAGTTAAACATTTGAATGGTACTTGCAGCCCTCTAACAACCAGTTCCCCCCGCCCCTTCAAAACACTATAGCAAAGCTTAATTATAAACGCTTAATAGGGTCCCAACAATGTACAACAACACGCACACACCCTTTTTTTTTGTCTGTGACCAGCCATTGGTCATCGTTGCATTGGATGGGTGTGGGGAAACTATAGGTCAGGGCAGAGAGGAAACTGAGGGAAGTAATTAATTGTAGTTATATCATTTATCCTCTTTGTAACTGCACGTAATCTTAATTTGTATTTACAACAATTTACATACAAATTTCACACGATATTATGGAGGAAGAGGAACATAACTTTGTAACTGGGAGAGGGGGGAAGGCGCAATGAAATTGATTGCCAAAAAGTGATTTAATCTAGGAGAGTTTTATGCGAGATATGCAATCGCAATATGTGTGTTCCATAATGTAGGAAAAGGAAAAGGATGGGGAAAATGTAGATGTTATGGGAGTAGCTTCTATACTGTGAGGATGGGATGTGGAAAAAGATGGAGTGAAATGATATGACTGCATATGAAAATTGTTGGGGGGAACTGAACTATTCATCATTTCCGAGAAGTAGCAGTCAACTAGTCGAGCATTTCAATATTACGGCTAGTTATTGAGAATTTTTTTGCGTGCCTACACTGAAAAAAAATTCTTTAGAAATTTTATGAAATCCTTCATAAAGTAGATTCTAGGTATTCCTTCACTTTCAGCCAAAGGAACATTCCCTACAATCTATTTTCTATTTTCATAGAAACATTTTCTTCATAAATATGTATAATGAAATTCGTCATATATTTTATTAATTCCTTGATTAATTTCAACCAAAGAAATATTTCTATGAAACATATTTATAGATTCTAAGAAACAAAATATATGAAATTTTTTATAGTGTATTTTGTAATATTTTTGAAATTTTTTTAATATTTTTTAAAATTTTTTAATTTTTTTTTATGTCATTATTTTCTTTTGTAATATTTTTAGAGATTCAATAAATTTAAAAGTATGGAATTTGTTCATAACATTTATGAAACTCTTCTAAAAATTTTATGGGAATAAATTTTTGAAATTTTTTCATAACATCTGTGAAACATTTTCATAGAATTTATGAAACCTGCCAAAGAATTATAATTCATATTTATGTACTATACCAAGCCGCACAGCTATTTCAGATCTAGCTTGGTATCATGATCAACGATTATTCTGAATGACTACACGCTGAAAAATGACGACCTCTCTAATATATTTTCCCAAACATATTCTGCAGGAACCATGTATATGTTTGGAACACACTTCAAACATAAATATGTTTGCAAGTCCCAAATTCACTTGTATTTAAATGTAAACAGAATCATGTTTACTGACAAACATGTATGCCTTTACGTGGAAACATATGCGTTTTGCATCCCAAACATCCATATACTTACGTGGAAGCATTCGCGTGTTTCCCCCCAAACCTACATATACTTACGTGCAAACATATGCGAATTTCCTCCCAAATATTATAATATGTGACTTGCTCCACGAAAAGGGGCCTCTGCGCCGAAAATAAGTTATTGAGAAAAACGAGTTTAAAAAAAGCGCTTCGTTTTTCCGCTACAGAAGAACCACCAAAAAAGCGTGTTAGGAGTAAAAAAGAGTAAAATTTTTTTAAATTTCAAGTATTATATACATATATTATCTGTTTATATCTGTTTATCCCACGTTTTTCAATTTTTTTTATTAATTATGTTAATGTTTACAGGTGATTTGTAAAAAAACTAAAAGACATAAAAACTTGCGGCTTGCGGCATTTGAAAGAGCGTTTTGCCTATAAGAATCACTCAAAAAGTAAAAAAAAAATTTTCGGCGCAGAGGTCCCTTTTCGTGGAGCATGTCACATATTTAGAACCGAATGATTCTTCGATTTCACTGTATATGTGTTATTTGTTATAATTAATTTTAACAATATAAATCATCCACATTTATAAATAATTACTACAAAAATTAAAAGATTTAAAACGGCTTTTTTTACATTTAGGTGCATTGAATGCACTATTTGTTTTTTTCATGAAATGAAAATCTTTTGCTCTTTTGCTTCTCTTTTCTATGTTGTCTCTCACGTTTTTGTCTCTCACGAATGCATTATTTGTTTTTTTTTTCATAAAATGAGAATCTGGTGCTCTTTTGCTTCTCGTTTCTTTGTTGTCTCTCACGTTTTTGTGTTGGAAGGTTTCAGCTATGCGTTGGTATACAAAGTATATATTTATATACAAATCTAGTTCATGCAAGCCAAGCGTTTATTTCACAAATGCTTCGCCGTTCCGATTTTCTCAGTAAAGATACGGACTGACAAAGGGCTTCCACGTTGTTGCCCTTTCCAGTTGCTTGAATACATGAAACTAAAACGCAATACATCAGCCAAAATAAGAAACACTGACTTCATCTCCAATTTGCACGCACATTAAGGAATATTTATGACTCATTGTCTGAGGGAATAATGCAAAAGTACAGATACACACTTACAAGATAGACTCTCTCTTTGTCTCTCATTTATTCTCTTGCTCTCGTGAGAGCATAGACAGTGTAACAAATAAAGCTGTATATTCTATATATTCTAACATATTAATCATTGTGTCTCAAACATGTAATATTGAATAGCAAACACAAAATGTTTGGACACAAGTATATTATATTTGCGACAAGCTCCAAACGCATGTTATATTTGCATCTGAACAACAAAAACGACAGATTTTTCAGCGTGTATTTAGAAAATGAATCATGCTAAATGCAATGGAGTCGCTAAATGCAATGAGAATTCTTTAGTACACAATTACTGAAAAGAAATTGCTAGCACCCAAACACATATTAATTTACTCAATTAATAAACAATAGTTTGCGAGAGAAAATGAACGTAATTCGTCCGGAACGGTCAACTCGGACAATCACGCCGTCACCGCAAATCCCTAAAATGAGACATTAGGGGACATGGACATGCTTCCTACAATATGCCCATTGTCGCCCCGGATAAATAGGCCTGTTAGTCGGTGGTGCAATGGTTAGTGTGCGCGGCTCTTGTACTTGAGATCCTGTGTTCGAACCCTGCTCTGACCACCTTCAAATTTCTTTCGGCGGCGGTCACCTCGCATAGTGACGGTGACACTATCCAGTATATAGCCACGAAAAAGCTTCTCAAAATACCGTTCGGAATCGGTGTAAAACTGTAAGTCCCAATCAGTGAGTGAAAACTGGAAAGCGTACAGCTCAGTGATTGTGAGAAATTTTCCCCGGTCCTTTCATGGGATGTAATGGGAAACCATTTATTTTTTTTTATAGATCCGCAGGTCCTCCAGTCCTAATTCATGAATTTGCAAAAATAAAATTTCTTTGATTATGGTTCTGTATCGCTCACCAGCTACAGTAACCGTGCTATCTCGGGCGCCCCCGAAAAAATAAGGGCCGATGACACTTCCGGCATAATTGGTGCACCGTGCCATAAGTCTGTTATGTGATACGCCCAAATTTTATTTGTAGGCCTCGTCATTCAAGATAAATTTCGGCTCAAAATCGTCTACTGAGTCGTTGAGATTCAGGATTACGTGAACATAGTTTAGACAGGATTGACAGTCTGTAGGCAGTAGCTGATGGACTGCCTGCAATTTGTAAGGTAATACCTTCACAACTTGCACCAAAATACGCTGCAGACTCGAACGTGTACTGTGCAATTGCATGGAACGCTGTCTGGTCTACGTTGACGGCTCATGCGCGACATCTTCAGCCTCACCGTCGACATTCACATCGGAACAACCACTACGAGGCCTTGCGGCACCTCTTTTGTCACGTGTTGTTTCCGTCTCTTCAAGGCGAGCAGCTAATCGCCTGAGTCTGAAAAATGGGCGTGAGAAAGCTGGGAAAACTGCACCAAAATCATTGACGAATTATTAAAAAAAATAGCTACGGGAATTCCGAGTTCTTGAGGAGTAGAATGTTCCATGATTTGTCGAATTGTATTCTGTTTATATTTGCTTCAGGAATATCAAAACAGCTGTTCACGCCGCAATTTTCAAATGTTAGAAATAGCACCTTCCGATAGGGTGATATATTTTGGGCCACCTTGTACAACATCCATGGAATAAATCCGAAGCATATCGAGAGGTAGTATCCGGCATGGTCCACCCTTATTTCTAGTCGTCGACGATCATCTCACCTAGTGTTGGCCAGCCTTAACACAGGCCACTTTAATACACACACATTTCAATATATTCTCTAACTCACTGTAAAAACCCCCTTTAAGATCTCCAAAACTAAGCCAGATATTTTTTTAAAAACATCAATAGATTTGGGATCACCATATCATCATAATAAGTCTTCATTGAGATCTCAGAAATTGCATTTGTACATTCGATAGACATAAACTTCCTTTTCATCCTCAAATTACATTTATTGTATATTTTGGGTTACCCTGTGCATTGCTAACCATCCTAGTGTTGAAAAATTCATTTCGATCGAACCAAATAAGTACCAGCCTTTACACCGGACACTTTAATACAGATACATTCCAATATTTTCTCTTACTCACTGTACAAACCCCCTCAATGTCCCCTAAACTAAGTCAGATTTAATTTTATTTTAAAAAACATCACATTTTTAGGGATCATGGCATAAGTTTTCTTTGAGATATCAGAAATTGCATTTGTACGTTTGATAGACATAAACTTCTCATCCGCACTTTACTTTTATTGTACATTTTGGGTCACCCTGTACATTGTTTACCTTTTTTATAGTCTATTCCTATTATTTCGATCGAACCAACTAAGTGCCAACCTTTAGACAGGGCACATTAATCTAAATACGTTTCAATATTTGTCTCTAACTCACAGTACAAACCCCCTCAATGTCCACAAACTAAACCAAATATCAATCTTTTTAATTCCTTCGTCAGATTTAGGGTCATCGAATCATAAGTACTCTCCGGGATCAAACAAATTGCACTTGGATATTTGATAAACATAAACATCTTCTTCATGTTCACATCTGGTTTTTTTTCACAACACCCTGTACATTGACAAGCATTATTTTTAGTCGTCTACGGTCATTTCACCTGGTGTTTCTAAATTTATTTCGCGCAATCAAACTAAGTACCAAGCTTTAGATAATATGTACACTTTAATCTAGATACGTTCAAACATTTTTCCAACTCACTGTACAAACCCCGTTAATGTCTCCAAACTAAATTCCATATACTTTTTTACATTACCGTCAGATTTAAGATCGTCGCATTAACATAAGTATTCTCCGAGATCTCACAAATTTCATTTGCTTATTTGATAAACATAAACACCTCTTTCATCTGTACATCACTTTTTGACAGTAATCACTGCTGTACATTTTGGGCCACCCTGTTCATTGCCTTATTGTTAGTCGTCGACAATCAACTTAACTGGTGTTGCTAAATCTATTTCGAGTGAACCAACTAAGTGCCGGGCTTTACTCACTGTACAAACCCCCTCAGTGTCCCCCAATCTAAGCCCGATTTGTTTTTTTATAAAACGTTGTCTGATTTGGGATCATGGCATCATCAGAAGCGCTTACACATTTGAGGAACGTCAACTTCTGCTGATATTCTCACTACTTTTTGACAGCAAATATTGCTGTATATTCTGGACCACCCTGTACATGGACAACTCTTATTTTTAATCGTTTACGATCATCTCACTTAGTGTGTTGCTAAATGTATTAAAAGCGAACCAACTAAGTACAAACCTTTAGATAGGACACAGTAATCTAGATATTAAAGTTTTTTCTAATTCACTGTACAAACCCCACCAATGTCCGCCAAACTAAACCAGGTATTCATTTGTTTCAAAGGCTTCGTCTGACAGGATCATCGCAACATCATAAGTCTTCTCTTACAAATTTAACTTACAAATTTAACTCAATGTCCGCAAACTCAACCAAATATCAATCATTTTAACTCCTTTGTCAGATTTAGGATCATAGCATCATCAGTCCTCTCCGGAATCTCACAATTTGCAAAATAAACATCTTTTTCATCGGCATATCAATTTTTTACAGCAATCATTGCTGTACACTTTAAGCTACCCTGTACATTGACCTACCTTATTTTTAGTAGTCGATTTTAGTAAATTTATTTTAAGCGAAGCAACTAAGTACCAGCCTTTAGACAGGACACAGTAATGTAAAAATGTATGTTTCAATATTGTTTTCTAATTCACTGTACAAACCTCGTTAAAGCTAATCCAGATATATTTTTTATTCAACGATTTGTCAGATTTAGGGCTTTCGCATCATCATCATGAGACTTCTTCCATATCTCACAAATTGCACTTACACATTTGATAAACATAAACTTCTCTTTCATCTTCACATCACTTTTTGACAGCAATCATTGCTGACTTGTTGCTACTTCCTTCGCATGCTGCTAGTGCTTGTTGGGTTGCATGGCCCATTCATATCGCAACGATCCATCCATCCATGTTCAATCTTCATCAATTAACACATTTGCCAACATATGGTTGAAGTTGCCCGCTGTTTTCATTTCGATTTTATGTTGTTTATATTTTGTTTTCTTGCTCTCTCTCTCTCTCTGTCTTTGCTTTTTTTATTGAAATTCAAACCAATAAACAACAGAATTTTCCCAGAATTCAAGTCAATTTAGTTATCCAGAAAAGTTGGAGCACAACAACCCTGACAAAGTGAATACAAACAAATAAAGTTCACTTTATAAAACTTAAGTTCCAATCTGCTGCAGCTGGAACAATTGTAGAAATAAGTTTTTTTTTTTGGTTTTGTTCTTCTGCCTCAGCATCTGCCGCATCAAAAGCCGCACATGATTTCTAACATCACCACTAAACCGCGACAGTGGAAAGTGGAATATCGTCGTAGCTTTGCCTGGTCTCCGTGCTTGTTTAATTAGTCCAACATGTGGAATATGCGAAAACCTAAAACATTTCGATGAAGTGGAATCTAGGAATAAAAAAAAACTATTCAAAAATTCTATGGAAACAAAGTGTATTCTGTGGAATTGTCATTCACATCGTGTGGTGGCATGAAGGAACACCATCTGCTGGATGGAGGATTAGTGAGTGGCTTATGCAGATACATAATTTTCATAATGAACTATGTTGCAGAAGTTTATAATTGTACAATGTTATGTCAGGGTTAATTAAACTTCAGTGATTATTCGAATTGAAAGAAAAATTCAAATTGTGTATTAGAAAGTATGAAAAATATTGACAGTGAAGTAGGATCCCAAGGATTTGTTGCCGATTCGCGCAATCTCAATACGCGACTACGGTTCAAAAATTATACAATCGCGCTTATCCGCACCTCGCGACTTTTGCCTGCATTTTTATTATCAGATTCTTAGTTCTCTACCCTGTCGATGTTTGATAGCACGTAGATAATTATATACAGGATGATAGCTGATTCAGGAAGTTCCGGACAAATTTCTCCAGCGTATTCCTTGGCTCATTTCATGAAGAAAAGTCCACTAGGACCATGTCCGAAAATGCAAGGGTGCGAAATGGCAGCGGGTTTAAAATTGGTGGTCGAAGGGTAGTTGCTAACTTCTGAGCCAGTGGTCGGATTTTTGTTGGAAAGGTCTCTCAGAGGCCTTTCAGAATCAATAAAAAACAAGTAAACGTGTTAAATTCGGCTGTGCCGAATCTTTGATACCCTCCACCTTAGTGTTAACCAGCAAAATATTAATTTTTAAAAAGGACATTTTTTAAGAAAATGTACTTTTTTAAAAAAAATAAAAATAAGTTACTTGTTCACAAATGCAATTACTTGTTCACAAATGCTCACAAATGCAGGATGCTCACAACTGCTCGCAATGCTCAAATGCTCACATTGAAAATGTGCTTTGAAATGTACTTTGAAATGTACTTTGAAATGTACTTAATGTACTTTGAAATGTACTTTGAAATGTACTTAAGAAATGTACTTAAGAAATGTACTTAAGAAGAAATGTACTTAAGAAGAAATGTACTTAAGAAATGTACTTAAGAAATGTACTTAAGAAATGTACTTTGAAATGTACTTAATGTACTTTGAAATGTACTTAAGAAATGTACTTTTTTTAAGAAAATGTACTTTTTAAAAAAAAATAAAAATAAGTTACTTGTTAACAAGTAAAATAAAAAAGCATTTTTTAAAAATAAAAAAGCATTTTTTGAAGAACTGTTAAAAAAAATGAAGCTGGGACGAGAGTTGAACAGCAACCCTCAGACTCCAACGCGCAACCCTTTACCCATCAGGCCACAGCGACCTTAGATGAAGTGTGACAAAATTCATATTAATGTATGAACACATGAAAGTACATATAAATATTCTAAAGTACTTACCTATTATAAAGAACAACAAAGATTTTCAACATGGAAATTCACCACACGGCAAAAGGAGTAGTTTAGTATAAAACTACAAAAATTAATGTGAAAATTTTATGAGTTTTTTTACGTTTCCAATCATAAAATTTTTCCCAATGGACCAATTTCGCTGATTTTCAATACCAAACTGCTCAGGAATACGTGGAACATTCTGGCCAAAAACCAAACCGCGTTATCGCTGATTGAAGTCGTGAGAATGTTTTCAACAGACGGACAGACGGACATGGCTATATCGACTCCGGTTGTTATAAGGATCAAGAATATATTTACTTTATGGGGTCGCAAAGCCTTATTTCTATATGTTACAATCAGAATGACAAACTGATATGTACCCTCTATCACTTACAGTGGTGGGTATAAAAACTAGAAAAAAGTCAAATCGCCGAGATACAGGGCTTTCGGAAAAAAATGGATAAAAAAATTCACATAACCTCAATTTGCTCAGCCAGATGGCAGGTAACTTATGTTTTTGAAAGATAGCCATACCTCTTACCTTTCCAAAATGACCTAAACGAAGCCCAGAGGTCTTACCGTTCCAAAGTTATGATTATTTTACTGAAATGCAAAAATGTTTGTTTTTGTTTTTGGAAGCGAAATAACAGCACAAATTTATTTGTTTTTGTAAATTAACATGTTTAAGATTTTATTTTATTGAAATTTTTGGCTGAAGAATCAAAGACATAAGGAAAAACACCATTTGATGTTAAGGGAAGTTTTCAATGTGGTTCCCATTTTCTACTAAACACAAGACCATTCCAGCAAGCCCAAAAACGAAAAACTTGCAACTTTACCCTACTGGTATGGCCAACATTTTTCTATTTATTTCGTAAAAATCTCTTGGACCTGGTCGGAATTCAGTAAAATTGTTACGATGGAAATCGGTGGTTAAATTGTCAACATTTATATAATGTCAATAAAAGATATACGAAATTTTTATCGTTAGAAAGTACAGAATTCCGGTGTTGGTATTAAATAAAATCATAGTTGGGTGGAGCAACAAAAACAAATTTAAAAACTGGTTTTCCATTCTTTATTTGCTCTAAACTTTGGAACATTAATTTAAAATTAACTCAACTAGTTGCTGACTTACGGTGAGGGCATGTTTAACTCGTTTCAACTAACTGAAATTTTCTGTTCTCGTTGGGATAAGTGTTGCCAGAATTTCACTATACTGTAGTAAATGTCATCTAAAGGCAGTGTTAGACTTTTAATGCAAATGCAACGATTCACGGAGAGAGAAATGGAATGAAACTCTCATCGATTTGACTTAAATCGTACTATCATTCTGCTTGGAATTTACACTATCAGTTTTGGAGAATGCAAAAGCAACTATCTGCAAAGTGACAAGCAAACTAACTTCACCTAATAAGATAGTTATCGTACTACACCTAATTAGATAGTTATGGGTACACGATTATTTAGATGTATAAGATTTTAACATTTTTAGAATAATAAAATACAGAAAGAACAAATTTTGATTAAAGACTAACTAACCTTTTGCAAAAAGTAACAAAATAAAAGCTTTTACTGTCGTTTTCTTTGTTTTTGTTCGTCTCATTCAAAATGCAACTCTGATTGCATAATTTTTTGAACAAATTCAAAAAATTAGAGAAATCGAATAGATTGTCAAAATTTAGTCATCATATGGTTCTCCTCAAGTTTACATTATTCCATCTTCCCTCACCAAATTAAATTTTTGACATATCCAATGATTTCTCTAACAGTCTAAAACTGCAGTCACAAACTCCATAAGAAAAAAAAGTCGATAATCTCGAAAATTCGATAATCGGGGTAGGAGTAAATGCCGCTGTACACAACCTTAAGACTTTCAGACTTTTGTTGTTTCTTCAATACTCGTATGTATATGTAATTGTAATCCGCATCGAAGGACCCAATTATAAACTTTGATCACAGAACTAAGTGGTTAGTTCTTTTACCAATATAACATCTTTACTTTTGTGTGAAATTTACTTTGTATTAAATTTACATCCTTCACTAAATATGTACTATAGAGTATAGTTGAACAACAACAACATAAAAACAACTATAAACTTATGTAAAACGTTGCATAATTACGCAGAGAAGACAAAACTCTTTGGAGTGGCGGTGTATCGTATCGTGTGTGTCTGAGCGTTTTTCTTTCTATGTCTACATTTGTTTTCTCCCGATGTGCCATGAATGCGCTTTAATTAAAACGAGGAGGCAGCCAGTCAAACCGACAACGCATATTTATTATGGATCCAATGATGGACTTTTTTTCCATCTTTGCTGTTTGTTTATAAACATAGTATAGTTTGTAATTGTTTGTTTGACTTTATAGTTATGTACGAGTTTGTACGAAACTTTATATAGAACATGTATATTTTATAGTTGTTGTTGTTGTGGTTTTTATAGTCAGAGTTGTTCTTTTTTCTTTGTATCATAAAGTCGTAAGTCTACTTAGAGTTAGTAGTCACAAAGGCTTCAAATTCTTAGTGGATTGTGTGACAGTATTCGATGAACAAAAAAATGGAAAGAAAAAGTCGTATACTTGACGCTGCAGTTGCTGCAATTAACATTTTCATGGGAGGGTTGATGTAATTTTAAGGTGGCTGTTTAACGGTCCCAGTCAGCATTTTGTCAAGATGAAGGTATTAGTTTTAACGGGCCATATACTATGTAGTTGGTGCCATCGGTGGTGGAATTGTAGTGTGCCCAGCTCTTGTGCATGAGAATTTTGGTTCGATCCCTGCTCTCACCAACTTAAATTCTTTCTACGGCGGTCACCTCGCTTAGAGATGGCGACACTATCGAGTATTTATTTTCATTTCAAGTATAAAAAAACAACAGATCGGAACCAGTGTAAAACTGTGCGAGTTATAGTTTTACACTTACTGGTTTGTGAAAATCCCTCCCTAATCGCTTCATGAGATGTAACGGGACACCATTTATTTATTTTTATTTATACATCGGTCTTATTTTTTTGTTTGGATGCAAATATACAGTGTGTTTGGTGCTTGTCGCCAATATAATATACTTGTGTCCAAACACATTGTGTTTGCTATTTAATATTACATGTTTGAGACACAATGATTAATATGCTATAATATATGTGTTTGCGACCCACATATTCCTATGTTTGTGAGACAAATATAGATGTGTTTGTTGCACTGTCTGTGCTGTCTCGAGAGCAAGAGAATAAAAGAGGGACAACGAGAGAGTCTATCTTGTACGTGTGCGTCTGTATTTTTGCATTATTCTCTCAATCAGTGAGTCATAAATATTCCTGAATGCGCGTGCAAATTGCAGATGAAGTCAGTATTCAGTCGTCAATGGTTCATCGGACAGAGTATATATGAAACGCGCTTGATCAGTGAAAAAAGAATAAACGAAGGCTCGAACGGTTAAATGGTTTGTGATGTTTCTTTTTTTCGACCTACTGGCACCATCTATACGTCAAATCGGCTAGTTTTGGAACCGCCCTCAAATTGTTAGCTTGGGAGCCAAATTTTTATTTTCAAAGATTTGAAAATATTGCTGAGTTAGTTTAAACAGAAATTTCCGAATAGTTTTTAAATATTAAATGTTTAAATATAAAATGTCTACCTATGTGATAAATAACACTGTGGAAGAAAACAAAAAATATCAAGGTTCTGACAACGGATTCTTGAAGAGGGGGTGACAAAAATATACGTGTATCGGTGGTTTGAAAGTTTACGTCTGAAATTTTTGTAAGGGACATTTTAGCGCTAACTCGGAATAAGTACGAAATTAACCCTTAAATGGATTTTCAGTTTTGACTTATTTTTGCCATTCAAGTTGAGTTTTGAGCTTTGGTATGTTGAGAAACTTATAGTAGAATTTTATGGGGAATATTATTGTAGTACATTTTAACCCGTTACATCCCTGAGTTAGGGGTGTTTATTTACCCTTTACAAAAAAGACCCATATATTGGGGCGATAGAGGGTTAATGTATTCCACAAAAATGTTTCTCGAACATTTTTACATTAAATTACTGAACACATCCTACATCTAAAATGTAAGGATAACATGGTTTCCTATGCCGATTCATCATAAGAATGTGCAACACAGGGAAAATTTTACCCCTCCTTAAAAAAAATTCAGACTTAATCTTTCAAAACTTCGACACCCGTATATTTTTGTTTACCTCCTCTACCAGAATCCCTTGTCAGAACATTGTTATTTTTAAAAAGGTTTTATTTTGTTCCACAGTGTTATTAGTCGAACTCTAGACCCAATCATTCCAAATTAATGTTGTCGTTATTTGTAGTGTTTGACCATATATTTTATTATCTTTAAATACATAGGTACCTTCTACATTGCACCATCCGATTTTATCCCCTTTTTATAAATTTTGCCCATTGTGATAGACGCTGATCATTTCTACACCTTTTACAACATTCCAATCGATTTTTGTCGCAATTGTCTCTTACGTATGTAGAGGGTTTCTCAATAAGATTTCACTTTTTTAAATTTACTGTCTTTTTTAGTGCAAGTGGCAACTCTGAAATTTGGCAGCTGTCATATATGTTTATTCCGATTATTAAAAATGGAACGCTTGAGAAAACTTATTACCAAAATTTGGAAAGTTATGCTGGGACCGCTCCCAAAATTCGAAGAATTTTCAGTCGACAAAGTGCAACTAATGTGTCAACCATTCGAAAAGTGGTAAAAATATTTGACGAAACTGGGTCGGTTAGGGTCAGCAAGACTCCTGTGCGTCAACGTACCGGTCGGTCTCTTGAAAACATTGCTGCTGTAATCGAGAGTGTCGCCGAAAACATAAAATCAGTATCGTTCTCAACATCTTCAAATTTCACGAAGCACTACGCAGCGAATTTTGACAAAAGACCTCAAGACCTTCAAGCGTACAAAATGCAGCTTACTCAGGAGCTCAAACCAGCAGACCATGGAAAGCGGTGGCAATTCGTTCAATGGGTAATGGAGCAAATTGAAGGCAATGCCAATTTTTCAAAAATCATATTCTCCGATGAAGCGCATTTCCATCTAAATGGCTTTGTGAATACAGAAAATTGTCGAATTTGGGGCTCAGAAAATCATCATGCAATCCATGAGAAAAAATGCACCCAGAACGAGCACCCCAGAACGAGCACCCCCAGCTGGGGGGGGGGGGCGGATTTTGGTCAGGCGGCGGGATTGGAACTTACCTTTTTGAAAATGACAACGAAATTGCAGTGACTGTGAACGGCATTCGTTACAGCAACATGATAACGAAGTTCTTGTGGCCGCAACTGGATGGGAGGATTCGGAATGATATATGGCTTCAGCAAGACGGCGCCACCTGCCACACCGCCCATGAAACAATCGATTTATTGCAGCAACGATTTCCAGAACAAATTATCTCAACAAATTGTCAATTGACCACCAAGATCAAACGATTTATGACCGTGTGATTTCTTTCTTTGGGGTTTTGTGAAATCTCGGGTTTATGCGAATAAACCACAAACAATTCCTGAGCTCAAATCCGAGATCCAGCGTGTCATCGCTGAGATACAGCCACATCTCTGTGAAAACGTAATGGAATATTCCATAAAAAGAGTAATGACCTGTCATCAGAGTCTTGGGGGCCATTTGACTGATGATATTCCATACTTAATCGGAACATGTCTTCTTTATAATCCAATCAAAAAATTACAACTATCTCGAAAATACGTGGTTTTATTTTATAATGAAAAAGTGCATACTTACTGAGACACCCTTTATGAATATCCGAATTCGAAAAAAATATCCACTTGCAAGTCGAAAAATTCGGCTCCTCTTCGCTATGTTGCTCTCACTCCCACGAGGTTAAAAATCTGCCTTTCTTTGTTGTTTGGATGCAAATATAACGTGTTTGTAGCTTTTGTCGCAAATATAGTAAAGTTGTGCACAAACACGTTGTGTTTGCTATTCAATATTACATGTTTGGGACGTAATAACTAATGGGTTATATTGTATGTATTTGTGACCCAAATGTGGCCTTGTTTGTTGAAAACCGCTGAAAAAAACGAGACGGACAACAAAGAATCAAAAAGGCAGCAGATCTTTAATTCACGAAAACAATGTTCGCAAACATGTTCATGTTTCCTGGGGCTGTTACTTTTCAGCGTGCCGTATAATACAAATTAGACTCTAAAATGAATTTTAATATTTTATATTTGACGCGCTCGGGAGCGATTCAAATAAAGAAAAACTTTAAACTCGGAATGAGAGTTTTATAGTGAGGAGGAGCTGCATTTTTCGGCTCGCAAGCGGAATTTTTACTTTCTCTGATTTCAAGTTTGAAAAATCAAATTAGCGGCCTTATCGTGTAAGTGACATTCACATCAATTGCCATTTCTGACATCACCTACGAGCCAAACTAGGCACTTGTCGTGGAATGTTGTACAAAACTTATATTAACCTCAATATTTGTACAAAATTGCTTCGCGTTTCCTAATATGATCAGGAGACGATGTCAACAAATGGTCCAGAGTTTGAAAGACATTAAATAACAAAATCACATAAGGTGTCAGGGAACACCCGGTTGGAACGAAGTTTCGAGGGCTACATGTTAAGTCAGTTAGTTCCAAGACGCCTCAGGCGCCGGTTGAAAAATACGATAATTTAAATGGATCTATAAGAAAAGATACTTTTTGTAAAATGATAAACTTTTTTTAAGAATTTTTTTTATAGAATATATTTTATTTTTAAAAGAAAGTATTTTTGGGTACTTTTTTTAATAATAAGTATTATATTTTCCCGAAAAGTTCATTTTTTAAACAGAGGTACTTCTTTTATTAAAAGCTAATGTTTTTTTTTTATTAAGAAAAGGTACTATTTTTAAGAATAAGTAGTTTCTGGACGAAAATGCCATAAGAGTATGATTTTTTTTTGCAAAGAAGTACTTTTTTTAAGAACAGGTACTTTTTAAAGAAGTGCTACTCTTTTTAGGATAAGGTTATTTTTTTAAGAAAATGTACTTATTTTCAGAAAGACTACTTATCTCAAGAAAAGAAAAGAATATGTATTATTTTAGATTTAAGAAAAAGTAATTTTAAGAAAAGGAATTATTGTTAGAAAATTAATTTTTTTTTAAGAGAAGGTATTTTTTGAAGAAAAGGTTTTTTTTTGTATGAAATGGGATTTTTTTTTTAGAATTGGTCTTTTTTTTAAGAATTGGTACATTTTTAAGATTTATTTTGTTGCACAAAAAGGTACACTGTAAAGAAAAAGTAGTTTTTTATGAAAATGCAATTTGTTGTAAGAAAATTTACTTTCTTAAGAAAAGGTACTTATTTTTAAAAAAATGTTTTTTTTAGAAAATGTACTTTTTGTAAGAACATTTTCCTTTTTTTAAACGAAGGTACTTCTGTTTGGACTCTTAAACGAAACTTAAAACATATGTTTTACAAGGTTGCCACTTTTCACCAAAATAGTTTTTCGAACTACTGGCACCATCTATACGTCAAATCGGCTAGTTTTGGAACCGCCCTCAAATTGTTAGCTTGGGAGCCAAATTTAATTCTTTTTTTTTAAGAATTGGTACATTTTTAAGAGTAGGTACTTATATCAAAAAAATGTATTTTGTTTCACAAAAAGGTACTATTTAAAGAAAAAGTAGTTTTTTAAGAAAAGGCAATTTGTTGTAAGAATATTTACTTTCTTAAGAAAAGGTACTTATTTTTAAAAAAATGGTTTTTTAGAAAATGTACTTTTTGTAAGAACATTTTCCTTTTTTTAAACGAAGGTACTTCTTGAAGATAAGGTATTTGTTAAGACAAGGCACTTTGTTAAGAATATGATTAGGTATTTTTTTTTTGGGAAAATTTACTTTTTTTTTAGAAAAAGGCAATTATTGAAGAAAATTTTCTTTTGTTAAACCTCTTCCACTTTGGCTTTTCTAAATTTACTTTTTATTGGGTTCAAAACTACAATATATGCTAAATATTGGTTACAGGCTCCACCTAGAAAACTTCGCATTAAATAAGAAATTTCCCACCATATGTTAGTCTAGATACCAAAGCAAAATTACCCAATATGGTTGATAATACTGGGTTGTAGCATAATAGTGTTAACAAAGGTTTTTTAATTTCTTTTGGAACTTCGTTCCAAAAAATAAAAAAATTCTTAAAGGTGAATGGTCACCCTAGTTTTAGATGATGTATGTAAAAACATAAAAAATATATTTACAAAATTGTTTGCCGTTTCCGAATTTGTTCAGGAAGCCATTGTCAAAAGTAGGGGAAATGCAAATATGATTTACATGAAGAGGCCCTAAGTCCAGAGTTGGAAAGACATTAAACAAAAAACACTGAACTTTCTTAAACTTGAATGGTCACCCTAAATTTTACATGATGTATGTTTTTTATTTTGGTCATTAAAGTCTTGGAATTTGTGGCGTTGCAATGCCGTTGACCACAACCCTTTGGAATTATATCACAACAACAACAACAACCATTGTAATTGTGACAACAAAAATAACACCAATGACAGTTTTCCAAAACAATGTAAACGTACTTTTCGTCGCCCGTCACTTTGTATTTTTTTTAAGAGGTTCCGTCATCTTTTTTTCTGGGTCAACTATAGACTACATTTTTATTTCATATTGAGGTTTTGTTTACTTTATAATTGTTTGTTTTTTTATTATTGTACTTTTTTCGAAACCCAAATTATCGACGACAATGCATCATTCACTAATCCCAATAACAACAATTTTATTTTGAATTTTTGTTTAAAAATAATACAAAATAAACAAATCATTGACAAGCAGAGAAGGAAAGTGCTTGCAGCGGGATCAATTGTTTAGCTTTATTTTTTTTAGTTAGTATTCTCTTTCTTTTCGTAGTTTGGGGGTTTCATGTCAAAGTACTATACAACAAAAAATTTAGACTCTACAAGGGACTGTGTTCTGGCCACCTCTGACAGCAGCCACAACCACACCCAAAAAATATTGTGATTTATATCTGTAAACGCTTAAGTGAATACAAAACAACAAAAAAAAGAGTAACTTGGAAAAAGTGTTGGACAATAACTACTCCACCACCACCACTCCCTATCAATGGGAACAAACGAACGAACGGACGATAAAATTAAATTGTTTTAAATAAAAATGTTGCACTGGAAATTAATTAAAAGAAATCAATCAATTTAAGAATTCACCAATAACAAATTGGAAAACAGAGCAACAGACGAACTGCCTACGTATAAAGTTTTCAATCAACAGAAATGTGGAAAATTTTGAGGACTTTTTGGGGGCTGGGAAATATTTTTATGTTAGATAATTTGCCTAGGTGCAATTGAAATTCATCATTCCATATAGTAAAAGAAAAATCGTTTCAATTAAAATTTTCTTCCTCCAAATATTTGTAAGTAGCTACATTGTCGGGTCCTTGCTTACTGTACCTCGTAACGTATTAACAGCCTGTGACTGGTTCTAGTTCACTATTCATTGATTCCAACTTCAAAACCTCAACTGAAAAATCCTCACGCTAAAGTTTTTAAATCTACATCTAATCCTGTACTATTATCAGGATAATTCCTGCACTCACAAAACTAATTGTTTGAAAAGAGGTTGTAGCAACGATATATTCTGTTTCCGCCACGAATTGCAGTTGTCACAACCGTATTAAGTTTGTCACCGCTGAGTTCAGTCCCCACAGCTGACATTCAGTCGACGCAACCTCTAATCGGTTGTGAGAACCTCTAATAGGTTGTAACAACCATTAATGTGCCTGTGACAACCATTAATGCGCTTGTGACAACCATTAATACGGTTGTGACAACCTTTAATTCGGTTGTGATGTCATCTACTGTGGTTGTGGCAACCCGTAAACTCGGTTACGTATAATTCGCTTAGTTTTTTTTATGTGCGTGTATTCACTGCAGCCATGCACGCAACTATCCGCATTAAGATATTGAAGGGATTGCGCATTGCACTGATGGCTTGTCTGATTCATTCATACGAATCAGTGTCATTGTGTAAATTTATATCGAACAATATCTAACAACTTTTATGCTTTCCAGGGATTTACCAGGATAATTTGAGCCTAGATCTTTAAGAAAAATTATGATGGAATTTTTGACCTAAGACTCCATTCATTTCATCTAACTAACTATTTGTAATGCAGCGAAGGCAACTCTAGGAATTTTCACGATTATTCAGAATTCGCCTTTTCATTTTAAAATAAAATCACGTATATTTTGAGATATGTAGTTGTGAGTTTTTTTATTGGATTGTAAAGGAGACATGTTCCAATTAAGTATGGAAGAAAATATCCGTAAAATGGGCCCCCCCGCCAGTGATGACAGGCCATTACTCTTTTCGTGAAATATTCCATGACTTTTTCACAGAGATGTGAATTTATCTCAACGATGACGCGCTGGATTTCTGATTTAAGCTCAGGAATTGTTTTTGGTTTATTCGCATAAACCCGAGTTTTCACAAAATCCCAGAGATAGAAATCGCACCGCGTTAAAGTGCATGATCTAGGTGGCCAGTTGACGTCAGAATTTCTTGCGTAAATTTGTTCTGGAATTCATTGCTGCAATAAATCGATTGTTTCATGCGCGGTGTGGCAGGTGGTGCCGTCTTGCTGAAACTACATGCCGTCCAGATCCACGCTGTCCAGTTGAGACCAAAATAACTCCTTTTTCATGAACCTGTAACAAATGCCGTACACATTCACATCCATGTCGGCCTCATCTTCAAAAACCTAAGTCCCAATCACAACTCCTGACCAAAATCCGCAACAGACGGTTGCTCGTTGTGTGTGCATTTGTTTCTCATGGATTGCATGAGGATTTCCTTTGTTTCCATTTGTTTCTCTTGGATTGCATGAGGATTTCGACAATTTTGTGTATTCACGAAGCCCTTCAGATGGAAATGCGCTTCATCGGAGAGATGACTTTTTTTTTTTAAAACTGGCATTGACTTCCCTTTGCTCCATTACCCATTGAATGAATTGCCGACGCCTTCCATGGTCTGCTGGTTTGAGCTCCTAAGTAATCTCAATTTTGTACGCACGGTGAAAAATAATGGCCCCAGCAACATATTCCACGAAACATGTACAAGTTTGCATGCATTGTTTTCACGAATTGCGGATCTGCTGTCCTTCTATATCTGTGTTTTCTGTCTCGATTTTTTTGAGCAGTTTTAAACAAACTAATCCACATTTGGGTTTCAAAAACATATATTATAAACTATGAATCATTTTGTCTCAAACATGTTATATTGAATAGCAAACACATTGTGTTTGGGCACAAGTATATTGTATTTGCGACAAAGTACAATCACGCTATATTTGCATCCAAACAACAAAATATAACAAATTTTTCAGCGTGTAAGGGCTTTTGTCAAAATTCGCTGCGTAGAGCTTCGTGACAGTTGAAGTTTTCGGGCTTTCGGCGCCACTCTCGTTTACAGCAGCAATGTTTTCAACAGACCGACCGGTACGTTGACGCACAGGAGTTTTACTGTCCATAACCGAGTCACTCTTCGAATGATTGACACATTAGGTGCACTTTCTCCACTGAAAATTCTTTGAAGTTTGCGAGCGGTCTCAGCATATCTTTCCAAATTATTGTTAAAAGTTATAACATGCTGATTTTTACGAAAGCGCTTAATTTTTAATAATCGGCAGAAATATGTGTGACAGCTACCAAATTTTAGAATTGCCACTTGCACAAAAAGTGACACTAAATTTAAAAGGTGCAATCTAACTGAGACACCCGTTAAATAAATTTTTTTTATCGGAAGTGATGACCTCAGAGAATCCCTTCATTGTATTTTGTATGACAAAGTCTCTTAGTGATCATATGTGCCAAAGAAGAACAAATATGTTATTTGTAACATAAAAAACGACCCAAGCAACATATGGCATGAAAAATGTACATGTTTGCAAGCATTGGTTTCATGGATTGAAGATCTGCTGCCATTTTGTTCCTTTGTTGTATATCACGTTTTTGTTTACAATAGTTTTCTACACACAAAGCCACATTTGGGTCACAAAATCATATATTATAACCTATTAATGATTGTGTCTCCAACATAAAATATTGCACAGCAAACACAATGTGTTTGGACAGAAGTATACTACATTTGCAACAAGCTACACAAACGCTATATTTGCATCCAAACAACAAAGATATTTCAGCGTGTAGTATTACACGGCTGCCATTTATCTACACCATTTCTTAACTGAAATTCAAAAAATATATTTTAAATTTTGAAAATTCTCACTAGGGGCAAAATTACTGCTACAAAATTGAATTGGGCATACACTGTTATTACCATTTTTCTGTAACAGGTAATTAAAACTCGCGAAGTATATTTTTTTAAATTACCTTTCTTTAAATTTTTTTTTTAAATATTTGTGTAACTGCACCCACAAAAAAATAACCAACTTATGACATTAAATATGATCACGTCCGAATTAGAGGTTGTCACAATCGAATTAGATGTTGTCACAACATACTAGAAGTTGCTTCCACCGAATTTCAGTTGAGGGGCTAAATATAGGTAGTGACAACCTCAATTCAGTTGTAGCAACTGCATTACGTTTGGTGAAACTACACTTCGGTTGTGGCAACTGCATTTTGGTTGTGGCAACTACACTTCGGTTGAGGCAACTGCAGTTTGGTGTCAGTAGCTGTATTAACGCTACCTTTTTCAAACAATGAGTTCTGCGAGTGTGTATATGTGGTTTTGCGCCCATGATTAAAGATGAACAATATCGTAACATTTTGGTTGGATTGTTTGTTTTTGTTGGACGATGAGTAAAGCAATACCAGATATCGATAGATCATTTTTGACCGTACGACATGCAAGTGTATGTACTTTTACACTGAAAGAAAAGCGCTTCATAGCAACAATGAATGGATGACATTAATGGGTTTACATTGATGCAATGAAAAGTTTCTTTGATTCTATGACATGTTATATGTTTTTGAATTTGTGGACCGTCATTAATGCTAAGAAACCTTTTACATTGCTGGAATGAATTATGTTTTTCATGTAAATATGGGAAAGTATAGGAAAAAATTGCAGACATTTTATCGACATTGTAAAGTAGAATCTATTAAATAGGCCATCCTTTACATTACACAAATTTTATTGAATTTTAAAATATTTTTTCTGAAAATGTACAATTTCATTAATTTTGAACGATTCGTTAATTTGGTTAAAGAATAATATGTACATATGTAGGTACGCTTTGTATAAATGTATGTATGTATGTACAGTAGTTGTGACACAATATATGCGTGCCAGTATGAGATAAGGAATAAATAATAAACAAATAAAAGGCTGAAACGCAGAATCCCGCTCCATTTAAAAAAAACCGAAAATCGGGCAAAATAAGGGGATTTCAAAAACCAAAATTTTTTGGTCGGCCGGACCTATGGTCCAAAAATTTCCCAAAAGTCAAAAAAATTCCGAAATCCAAAATTTGAAACAGAGGTATTCCTCTCCCTGACCCCGTCCCAGAAAACTAACAATCATCGAAAAAAATCGTGCCACAAAAAGCCCGAACTTTGGAGGTCCATAACTCCTATAATAGGGATTCCTTCTAACTTTTGGAATTTACATTTTTGGCTTCGAATCGTGTGTAAACCCCCCCAACATATTTTTTCGCCCCAATCTAACCATTTTTGGACCCTATGGACCCCATAGGTCCGGCCGACAAAATAATTGGTTTTTTAAATCCTTTTATTTTGCTGGATTTTCGTTTTTTTAAATGGCGCGGTAAAAGTTAAAATTGAATTTAGTTATGGAAACTGTCTTATACCATCAATGAAACATATTCATACCATCAATGAAGCCGGTTCATACCATCAATGAAACCTGTTCATACTATCAATGAAACCTATTCATACCAACAATGAAACTTGTTCATACCATCAATTAAACGTGTTATACCATCAATGAAATATGTGCATACAATCAATGCAACACATTCAGACCTTCAATGAAACGTGTTCATACCATCAATGAAACATATTCATTACATTAATGAAACATCCTCATAGCATCAATGAAACATGTTCATAGCATCATCATTACATCAATGACTATATTTCATTACATCAATGAAACAGTTTAAAATATCAATCTAATATATTTCTTTAATACAATGATAATGTTTCATTCCGGTTAGAAAGTTTACATTAATTTCAGGTCTATGAAACAGTTTTCGTTTAATGTAACATTGTTCATGGCATTAATGAAGCCCGACATTGGCTCAAAAACAATGACACTTTTCATTGATGCAATGTAAGAATTCATTAATGGTATGAAGGTTTTTCTTTCAGTGTATACACTTGTTCACAAAAGATCTCTGCATACCCTGTAAATGTTAATTATACAAACTTTGGGGTAAATTTTGTTTGGAATAATGGAAATGACTTTTAAGACAAACGTTTCAACTTTAGGGGTCAAGGTTGTGTGTAGTTAGCAAACGAAATATTTTTGCTGCAAACGACCTCCTAAAAATTTGAGATGGCATTACAAAAAGAAAACATGATGGAAGGAGTGGGTTGCATTGTGTTTGTAGGGCGGAGCCAATCCCAACAGGTGGAGCCAATCCCTATAGATTACTCGGCAGCGATGTGACCGCCACACAGTGTTACTATCTAGAAGAGGCCATCAAATCCTTTCGATAGGCTTACAGTCTTACTGCCAATCGAAAAAGTGCCGTGATAAAAGCACCCGGACAGTAGAAAATTGGTTTTTGTTCGGATTCTCAGTGAATGTAGTACTACCGTGCGCCTTCTAAATGAATGAGCGGATTTCAATGTACACACCGAAAAATATATCTATTTTTGTTGTTTGGATGAAAATATAACGTGTTTGTAGCTTGTCGCAAATATATTATACTTGTGTCCAAACACATTCTGTTTGCTATTAAATATTGCATGTTTGAGACACAATGATTAATATATTATAATATATTGGTTTTTGCGACCCAAATGTGGCTTTGTTTGTTGAAAAAAGCTGAAACCAGAAACGTTACAGACAAAAAAGAAACCAAAAAGCAGCAGCTGTTTAATCCATGAAAATTCATGCCTGCAGACATATACCTGGTTCTTGCAATATGTTGCTGGGGCACTTTTCTACAGTGTGTAGGCTTTATATCCCATTAGATTTTGTCCTTTCGTATTTCGTTCACATGTAATGCGATTAACTTTGGAATTCTGATTTTGAATCTATCCAGCCAATATGTTTCTGAATTCTGTTACAAATCTGAAAATCTGAAGTCTGATTTTAATTCTGACGGTGAATTTGATCAGAAACTGTGACGAAATTTGTATGATTATTTGACAAGAATTCTGTAGACGTTTGGCTAACAATTTTGGACTGGAGCCTAGTCAAACATTTGAAAAAGGTACGACTTCTCCGACTGTTTTTTGGACACTTTGAATGCTCTGTAGTATAATAATCAGACATCAGTCTAACGCATGTTTTGAATTTGTTCCGACTTTTGTATTCATTTTCCTATGATATTCTAGTAAATGTAGAAATACAGAAACGGTAAACAAAAGTTCAGAAAATGTTCCGACAGTTAAGCTAAATTTTGGAAGGATATTTGGACGATTGGAAACTCGTCGGGAAAAATTGTTCACTGGGTATTTGCAAGGGGGAAAAATACATATATATACACGCTGAAAAATCTGTCTGCTTTTGTTGTTTGGATGGAAATATAATGTGATTGTAGCTTGTCGCAAATATACTATACTTGTGTCCAAACAGATTGTGTTTGCAATTCAATATTACACGTTGGAAACACAATATTTATTTAGTTATAATATATGATTTTGTGACCCAAATGTGACTTTGTTGAAAACTGCTGGAAAGAAAATCGTGACGGACAACAAAGTAACAACAAACCAGCAGATCTTCAATTCATTAGAACAAAGCTTGCAAACATGTACATGGTTCCTTCAAAGTTCCTTCACATTAAAGTATTCAGCACTCAGTGTAATCATGAATTACATATTAATATTATGGTTTAACAAACAATGTCTTTTTTGTTGTTTGGATAGAAATATAACATGCTGGTAGCCTGTCCCAAATGTAGTATACTTGTGCCCAAACACATTGTGTTTGCTATTCAATATTACACGCTGGAGACACAATGATTAATATGTTGTAACATATTGCTTTTTGTGACCGAAATATGGCTTTGTTTGTTAAAAACTTTTGTAAACAAAAATGTGACAGACAACAGAAACAAAATATCAGCAGATCTTGAATTCATGAAAACAATGCTAGCACGTAAGTATGTGTACGGATGTTCCAAACATATACATGGTTCCTGCATAATGTTATAAGGGCTTTTTTTTGGGTGTACCCAGAATGTTTTTCAGTGCAAGATCGGCAATATAATACCCAAAACCACTGTATCTGAAGAATGTCTCATATTTAGTTTCCAATTCATGTTTTGGTGCAATTCGTTTGGCATGAAATATTCAAGCGTTGCTTGGAGTGCATCCATGCAGCTCTCTAGTATCTATGAGGAAAATAAATAAAAACGATTCCATGAGCAAATCAATTATGTTTTCCAGTTCATTGATTTATTTCAATTATTAGTTTTTGTTTTCAATTAAATAAATAATGCAATAAAGGATGAAATAAAGCGATTCAGAAGAGGAGATAAATTTAAAAATTGTGTCTCATGAATGTGGGAATGATGTGGCCAGCAGGCTTTCACAGGAGTCTTGTTTGTTCTATTCTAAATTTTTCTTCGAGTACGATACCATATACCTCACATAATTTCTCATTCATTCGTAATGTCCCAGGCGAGTTGACTTACTATTCCTCATATTGCGTGATGTGTATATTCTGTGATTCATTGTCTCTATGATTTCTTGTTTGAACTATTTCATTTCAAGTTTGAACTATTTCAATCGCTACATTAATAACTTTATTTTCATGAACGCCTAAAACTATGCACCATTTCTTTTAACACCGTAAATGAATGATTCAATTACATGAATTATTTATGAATAGATTCAATTACTAATATATTTTTTTGCAATATTATTAGTATTCACAGTAATATTTCTTACATTACACTCTCTTCTCTAGGAAGCTTTTTTCGATGCCTTATTGAGACATTTGAAATTTTTATTTTCTAAAGCCCCTAATTATATGCACTGCCAACTTAAATTTTCCTCTGATTCACTTGTCGTAAGATATTACAAATCTTTTCTTTTAACTCATAAAAACTCACATAAAAATCTGTTTTATTTCTTTGGCCTTTATCTCCCAAAAAATGCATTGCCAACCCAACAATCGTAGAAATTTACGATAACCCATCAACATAATTTATAGTATATGACGGATATCGAAGAGAATCATAGCGGATTTATGCGTTAAATCCCTGGCATTATTTCGTTTAATTTTACGACAATTTATTTATACAGTTTACATCATCACGAATGGAACACACATCAAGGAAGAAAGAAAGAATGGTGTCCATTGATGTGGTTGGCGGAGGAATGGTGATGATGGTGGTGGTGGTGGTTGGTGGCTTTCACTGGCAATATTACATGTAAACTTTTGCCACTTTTTTTGGGTGGGGGTCCCTTGGAGTACCAGGGGAGCTACAGTAACAGCCATCATAGTCAACCATTGAATGAATTTGGGTCAATTACTTTGCGATGAAATGTTGTATTACGCATAAATTTTATTGAAGTAAACTCTAGTCGATTACTGCCACTGCTGCCTCTGATGCTGTTGCTGCAGTTCTCCAATAAATGTTTATGTATCACTTGTAAAAATAATAATAATTTTTTAACCAAAAAGAAAAAAATATGAAAATATAAATTGCAAACAATTTCGCTGCGTAGATCACATGCAGTTTGAACTCAATAAATGCACAGTGGTTTGGAAGGCTATGTTGTTGCTATTAGGACAGCTTCCGGGTTACAAAGTTTAACGAAACTAAAGTTGAATGAAGCTTAAACTGAAAATAATGGAGATCTCGACAAATAGTACCATCATAAGTAAACTGCTGTACAAACTGCATCTCCCTAACGAAAATATTCATTGCAGCAGCGAATAGTATTGTACCTCCAACGATTTTGTGGTTGCTGCGATAAATGATTTCATTGTAGCGATGAATTTATAGGTTAGCTCACTTTACCTTTAATCCGTACCATCTGAAATACAAATTACGGGCAGAATTGGTTTTGAACTGTTATTCAGTTTAAGTTTCAAGTTTAATAACGATTTGCATTTGAAATTGATTTCTAAGGAAATTTTCGGTGTTAACCTTGAGCTCCTGACAAGTGCATTTATAACCGGGGATGACAATTTAACGGCAATTTGACAACTCGGTTACTTTTTGAATAAAATATATTTTTTTCGGCGAACACCCCGTTTTATTTCAAAACATACACGCTGAAAAAAAAACGGTCCCAGCAACATATTGGAGGAAACATGTATATTTTTGCAAGCATGGTTTTCATGAATTAAAAATCTGTAGCTTTTTGGTTTCTGATCTAGTCTGTCACTCTTTTCACTAGTTTTCAACAAACAGAGTGACATTTGGGTTACAAACACATATATTACACATATAACCTATTAAGTTTTGTGTCTCAAACATGTGATATTGAATAGCAAACACAATGTGTTTGGACACAAGTGTGCCATATTTGCGACACGGTACTAACACGTTATATTTGCGTCCAAACAAAAAAAAAAAATAGACAGATTTTTCAGTGTGCTGTTTCCTTTAGATCGATAAGCAAAAACTAACTGCCTTCTAAGGGTTAATAATGAATTTTGTCATTTTGCTGTTTCCATTAAAAATAGTCCAGATAATATAATGAATTTTGTCATATTTCATCTTTTATCTAGTACTTGGGCTAAGATTTGTGTTTTGGAGTGTTCGGACACACATAGTGAAATTTTATGGCGATAATTTTTGTAGAACATTTTGACCACTCCCCCCGTCATTTTCGAGCAGTTTTTTGCGAGTTTTCAAAAAAAGTAAAAATTATGGTTATACGTGACAGTTAGACGGTTAATTTGTTCCAGAGAAATGTTTATCTGCATTTTTTCTATGAAACTTCTGAACATATTTTGTACCTCAGAAGTAAGGAACACACAATTTTGCATGCCGATATGTTGCAGGAAAGTTCCGAGGGACGGAAACTTTGACCCGCCCTAAAAAAAAATTCTGATCAGATCTGGCAAAACGCCGATACACGTATATTTTTGTTAGACCTTTCTACCAGAATCCGTTGACAGAACCCCCATCATTTTGAAAAAAATCTATTTTTGTCTTACAGTGTAATCGAGTATTTGTTTGCGTTCCATGGACATACCCCGAGTTTGGCCTTAATTTGTTTAGATTTTGTAATTGTCATCTGTTTCGTGTTTCGATCAAGAGAAATAATTGTTTGAAAGGAGTTTGTAGCAACCGAAAATTCGGTTGTGCCACCGAATTACGGTTGCCACAACCGAATTGTGGATGTCTCGTCTGGATTTACTTCCCACAACTGAAATTCAGTTGAAGCAACCTCGTTTCATAATTGATTCGGTTGTGACAACTGAATTTTCATTTATATTTATTATGTCAACTAAATTTTCTATAATTTTTTATAATTCGAATGCAACGATCGAAATCGTCCAAATTAGGTTGCAGTAACCAAACGTGCACCGGAGTCAGGTGCAACAACCGAATTTTAAATTAATTGGGATACAACTATCGAAATCGGTTCCAAATTCGGTTGAAAAGCCGAATGTGCACCGAATCAGGTGCTACAACCGAATTTGAAATTAATTCGGATGCAACTATCGAAATCGGCTACAAATTCGGTTGCAAAAACCGAATGTGCACCGGAATCAGGTGCAACAACCGAATTTGAAATTAATTCGGATACAACTATCGAAATCGGCTCCAAATTCGGTTGCAAAAACCGAATGTGCACCGGAATCAGGTGCAACAACCGAATTTGAAATTAGTTCGGATGCAACCATCGAAATCGGCTCCAAATTCGGTTGCAGTAACCGAATGTTCTCCGGAATCAGGTGCAACAAACGAATTTTAAATTAATTCGGATGCAACTATCGAAATCGGCTACAAATTCGGTTGCAAAAACCGAATGTGCCCTCAAATCAAGTGCAACAATCGATTTTGCCATCAATTCGGTTGCATCTATCAAATTTAATATCAATTTGGTGGCAATAACCGAATTGGGCCTTAAGTTGGGTATAACGACCGAATTTGGCGTTAAGTCGGTTGCTGTAACCAAATTTCTGTTGGGATAACCGAATTCATTTTCAAATATCATCTGTGACAGCTTCTAATTCGGCTATGACAACCTCTAATTCAGTTGCGACAACCTCTAATTCGGTTGTGCCAACCTCAAATTCGTTTGAGACAACTTCTGATTTGGGTGTGACAACCTCTAATTCTGCTTACAGCTAATTCGGCTGCCCCAACCAAATTTTTCTGTGAGTGTAGGGATGGTTTTGACATGAGAAAAAAATTATTTAGAGTGCAATATCCACTTCTCTTTGACGCAGGTTGCCATAGCTGCGGACTTAAATGGGACGTCTTGTTTTTAATTGGTCTATGTCTATGGTTGTACCCAAGTATTCGTGTATAATTTTGGAGTACAGTGGTGGGCCAAATATTTCAATGTACGGTTCAACAGTCTTGTTAAGAATTGCCCAGGAATACCAGTTGTTGATTTAACCGCACTTTCTCTATATGGCCAGGAATCATAGGATATTCCCACAACATATGCTGGAGTTTTGAGAATTTAGCACACAAAAATTCTACGTTAATTTAAGTGCTACTGTTCCACACCACTGTTTACTGCGTCCTATAGTGCCCGTTTTACTTCAACCGAATTTTGACAGTAAAAATTCTGATGTTGTTTTTTTTTTATCTGATGCACTCAATTGTGCATCTCCACACAAACTCGCATCTAGATATGGAAATGCAAATTTCGAAATGAAAAACTTTTATTGTTTAGTTAACCAGTAAATTCCACACAACCATGGATTTTCCTCATTCTTGTTCTTTTACTCATTTGCATTGGCATTTCCTTTCATCACTTGTATTGTTGCCTTCGGATTTTTACTGAATTTTCATGTTAAACATAAAAGATTTCATTTCGAATTTATTTACTTGACGCATGACACATGATTCCTTATGTCATTTTTACTTCTCTTCTTGCTTCGAAGAACAATTTTTGTTTTTTTTTCTTACGAAAATTGGACACTCTGAATTGCGGAATGGGGATGTGGTCCAAAAAATTGTGTCAAATATGTCATTCGTTGGTTGGTGCAATATATGCGCTGAGCAGAAGCCCTCCGGATGATGTTTGTTTTCATTTTCAGTCCATGAATGTTGTTTACCCAACCAGAGTATAAGATGTCGATGATGAAATTCTGTTTCTTCTTCTTTCTTTTTAATTTACCAATTTTTTTTTTATTATTTTTTTCCATTCATTCATGCTTTTCATTTTCTATAGCTGGTGCTCCTGCTGCTGTATGCAGTGATTTCCGTTTTGGCAATTTTCTCATATTCAGTGTAGGGGGTTTTTGTTCATCAAGCATCATATCACTTTTCTATTGCCACTTCCAATGTTGATGCCATCACCACCGTCATCACCAACCGAAGGAATACAAAGTTTTACACACACACACACACTACACAAACTGCGAGCAGATGTCAAAAAGTGTCGAACAAGAAGAAGCAACAGAAGGAAGAGCAAAAGTCTCATAACGGAAATGAATGTGACCGGAAATGAGTTTGTTAGTAGGTCGTTTCATATCAAGTCATATTCTGTTTTCCGTTAGTGTAATTAGTTTCTTGGCAAGAATAACAAAACAAAAAGAGAAAAACTAAAATATTGAAAATCTAACAAACAAATTGGGTAATTTAAACGGCTGTTATCCGGGCAGTTATTTGTGGGTTTACTTGGTTACTTTGACAAAAGATTTGCCGTTAATTGTCTCTTTTACTTATGAGGCAAAATCCTTTCGGACCTTTCTACAGGCCTGTGTCACACTTGGACCTTAAGCACATGGTGAAACAACAAATTTACTGACTGCTACGGCGGGTTGTCAAAACGCGAGTTAATATAGAGAATTTAGATTTTGGGGAATATTTGCTGGACATAACTCGAACTAGGAGCATGATTCCCTACAGATCTGAAGATTCATTTTGTTTGTAGTTTCCTTATTTAAAAACAAACATTTCAATGATTTTTATGAGAACCGAGTGGTTTCCCTTGAGCGTATGCTTGTATGATTTTTTTCGTTTATAATAAACGGGTTTCTTTATTTGCCGCAAAAGAAAATTATGACAATTTTGTGGTAAATGAAAGTTCGTTTACAGTAAAATAAACTACATTTACGGCAAAAGTATTTTTTTTTGCTGGAAAAATATTAACGTTTGTTGTCAACTATGATATTATGTAGCAAGCAAAATAATTTTAGGGCGCCAGAAATATTTTTGCGCCAAACGTTTGAAATCGTGTTCTATCCGTGTAGTATCACGAGGATATGAAAGATCGTTTGTTTGAATATTTTACAGACTATCTGAGAACAAGATCTATCGATCTATAGTGTATTCCTCCACGACATCCACATAGCTGAAACTTTCTTGCTTCACTACTCATGAGATTGCATTGCAATGACCATGACTACCGGATACTCTATTGTTGTCCTTTCCCCAGTTTATTCACCCTTCCGTCACACAACAGGCCAACATTTCGAATATTGTTTTTAACATTTTTAAAATGCTTTTTATTGTTTATATCCAAAACAAAAGTTCACCCGATTGCAACATTTCTCTTCGCAGGGCGTCTGCGTTTTATTGGCGCCTGTAACAACAAATTCGTTGGACGACTCGATTCGGACGCGATTTATCTGCATCTGATTTGTTATATTTATTTTCTGAATATTTGCTTAATTTATGTATGTTTATTGCTTACTTTAGTAAAACATTTTGTTTCGCTTGGCTTTTCATGTAAATTGCGGTTCATCATGTACAAATCCTCCAGTTCCTATCCCCTCCTGCCCCCCCCCCCACTCCAAACAGAATCCATTTGCAAATGAACAAATATCATCTGTTCATGTCGAGTAGTTTTTAATGGCATCGACAAAAACAAAAAGTAAGCAAAATTACATGCGGGTATGAATGAGTATCCGTTCGTTGACTCATAGTAAAAGGATGAAAATTTGGTCAAGGTTTTTGGTTTTTTTTGGGAAGAAACTAAGCAGATGAACAAGTTGCGTATGGTTGGAATAGAATTTAAATATTTTTTTTTTGTTTTGGAATAGTAAATTGTGCTATGGAATTTTTAATGTTATATATTTAAGCAAAAATTAAGCAATAAATAATTGTGTTAAATTGTGTTAAATTCTACGAATTTATTATAAAATTTAATATTGTTGGGGTTGAAGACCGTATTTTCTTACAATAAATTTTTGAAAATCCGTTAAAAAGTATTTTTATTATAAACAAATTAAGATTTTTAATGTTTCTAATATCATTTTTATTAATTAGCGCGATGAAGTCATTTGGTATATAATATTTAATTCGTGCCATATGATCGTTAGCAAAAACTGTATTGACTTTATTAGGACCATAAAACGTAATAACTTCTTTACGATTAGGAGTAAAGTTGTATTGGCTTTTAGTTTTTAGAGAGGGGTTCCGCCCCCTCTCCCCAAGTGGTGCATTGTATTAATCAATTTTCTTTCTTTCCTTTCAGGTTAGTTTTTGGATTGTAACTTTTTTTTTCCCAAATGGTTGTGAAGTTCCAATTGAAGGTAACTATAGAATAGAACTCCATATTTCTGATGTGTTAACATGTTATCTATCAAAGTGAACACAGGCAAACAACACACAGCGTTAGCATCACATACGTGGTTGTTGTACAACAATAGTCTCAGACTGAAAATAAGTATGATGGTATTGATGTAGCGGCAGCGAACAAACACCAAGAAGTATTGAATAGTATAGAGAACTCATGGAACGAATTGTATGACTCAAAAGCACTGGCGACATCTGACGAATGCCTTAAAACGTATTACTCTCTTTTTGTCATAACTTGGTCCATTCATAATTTTGATGTGAAACAATGATGCCTTATGAAACATTTATGGTGTTTGTATTGTTTTATGTAATAACATTGTCGAAATGTTGCATTTATATTGAAATATTCTATAAATAGAATAAAGCTCGTTAAAACTCAGACTCTCTACATGAGAGCGGAAAAATAGTGCAATAAGTTCTCTATACTATTCAATACTTTTTGTCGTCGCTCTGTTTATGACAAAACAAAAACAATTATTTCAATATTGTTTCATTTATTTTAAAAATATTACATCTTATGTTAAAGCAGATATAAGAAAAAAGAAACTTTAATAGCAAAAGAGCCTTCAGCACAAAAACTATTCTGTTTTTATTTCCCAATGTAACATTTACTAATGTGTTCATAGAAATCGAACAGGTACCGTAAAACAAAACGGTCAAACTCATTGATTTTTTTTAACACCAACTTGTTATATTTGACTATTGAAAGACTTTAGAAATAGTCAGGTTCAAGATAAGAAAGATTCAATTTGAATATTCATTAAATCCTTTAAGAGACCACAGGTAACTTAATAGAACCGGAGAGATTATTTTGCTGCCAATGAATTGTATAGTTTCTGTTCTATAATGAAGTGAAAGATTGCCATAGAAAGGGATGATTTTTATTTTTTGATTCATTATTGGTACTTTTTTATTCAACATTCAAGAAATTTTATCTCCGAATATTCCGGAGAAACTTGATCTAACTGCATGAAAATCCACATGTTAAAACATGGTTGTCCCAAACATATTTTTGTTGGTATTACTTATAATGGGTGATTTTTATGCAATTTGGTTTTTGAAAATTGGAGAAAACACAGCAGTGCAATGCACAGCAATGCAATGTTGCAAAACGAACGAGGCGGCCAATTGACAGCGCCACAAAGTGATATTAATTGGTCACCAAACTCGCCGCTCAATTGGTTCAAGGTATCACGTGCTGTGTGGCAATTGGCACCGTCCTGTTTAAACCACATGCCAACCAAGTCGAATTCTTCTATTGTGGACAAAAAAAAGTCTGTGATCATCGAACGGTACCCTACTCCATTGACCGTTACGTTACGGCCACCTTGTCATTGAAGAAGTGCGGTCCGGTCCAATCATGCCGTCGGCCCACACGCCGAAAAATCGATATTTTTTTGTTGTTTGTATGCAAATGTAACGTGTTTGTAGATTGGCGCAAATATGGTATACTTGTGTCCAAACACGTTGTGGTTACAATTCAATATAACGTGTTTGGGACACAAAAATTAATTGGTTATAATATATGTGTTTGTGACCCAAATGCGGATTTGTTTGTTGAAATCTGTTGAAAATAAGAAAGAAACCAAAGAGCAGCAGATCTTCAATCCATGAAACAGTGCTTGCAACCATATACATGGTTCCTGCAATATGCTGCTGGGACCGTTTTATTCACCGTACATTTTGAAACGGTCCAAACGCCCTGAATATTCACTGTTCCGCGTCACTGTTGCAGCTCTTGAATAGCCTCTGACTGCTTTTCGGACCAAATTCGACAATTCTGTTTATTGACGTACCCATTGTATCAAAACTGAGCCTCGTCACTGAAGACAATTTTTCGATAAAAAGTTTATTTCCTTGCAGCTTCTCGAAGGGCTATTCACGGAAATGGACTCAATATATTCTGGTTCTCATTCTGATACTTTTTATACTAATCGGAGTTCATTTGCCGGAGTTGTGTCCCAAACATCCCTTACAACACAACATTAAATCAACACAAAAATAAATCGAAGAAAAATTGAGTGCAATATCTCTAAAACTGAATGAGATACAGTTCAAGAAATTCGAAAAAAGAGATCAACATTTTTCGATTTTCAAAATTCGAAAAAGTGAATATTTTAATACGGAATTGTTTTAAAGTTCTTGTGCGCATTATGAACAATTAAAATTAACAACAAAAAATTGTTCTTTATTGGAAATCGAGAAAAAAGAAAAAGTAGTCAACTTTTATAATTTTTCTAAAATATACCCCATTGTGCGATATATCGCAATAATCCTTGTGTCCTTGTTTATAATTGGATTTTTACAGAACTTAAAAATGTCGACTAGATTAAAAGATATTGAATTTTTTCCGACGGAAATTGATTCTGAACCAGTGTGCGCCGTAAGTCACATATAATCACAACATTTCGTGGTGTTCGTACCGGACTGAAAGTTGCGGGCGGCTTAATTGACGAACAGAGTGATATTGTATCGGGGGATATATAAAGATTCTAGGATATAACAAACTGCAGTAAAATTAGTTTAGGGTATAATGCACCGTCGGTGGTGCAATGACTAGTGTGCGCGGCTCCTGTACATGAGAACGTTGGTTTCGATCCCTGCTCAGACCACCTACCATTTCTTTCGACAACGGTCACCTCGCTTAGTGATGGCGACACTATCGAGTACGTAGTCATGAAAAAGCTTCTTAAAATACCGTTCAGAACCGGTGTAAAACTGTAGGTCCCAATCAGTGAGTGTAAGAACTAACGGGTCCGCCATCTAACGTTTTTTTTTCAATTTGTGCTTATTTCGTGAATGGTAACACTTAGCTCATGTCTGATTTGACAGATAATTAGTTTTATCCTTCCGCTGAACGAATATGGTTGTGTATACGCTTGAACAACGCTGGAAAATATTGCGACATTACATTGAAAATCATGGTAATGTTGCACAATGTGTGCGCAAATTGCGTACTGATTTTGAAGAAGAGAAGCACCATCAGCTCCGGATGTTCGATATCTTGTGAAAAAAGTGAAAGAAACTGCCATCCTCATCGACAAACCAAAGCGTGAAAAGCCAAAAATAGTGCGTACACCCGAGAATATTGCTGCTGTGGCAGAAAGTGTGCGTGAAGCGCCATCAACATCAATTCACCGTCGTTCTCAACAATTGAACATTACGGAGACATCATTGAGACGAATTTTGCATAAAGACCTTGGTATGACGCCATACAAAGTCCAATTGGTTCAGGAGTTGAAGCCAACTGACCATCCAATGCGTTTTCGCTTCGCTAAGTGGGCCAGCGATCGACTTACAGAAGATGCCGATTTTGCCAAAAAAAAATTCATCTTTTCAGATGAAGCTCATTTTTATCTTGGCGGGTATGTAAGCAAGCGAAATTGTCGCATTTGGGGCACAGAAAACCCACATTGAAAAGCCGATGCACCCAAAACGAGTCACTGTTTGGTGCGGATCATTATCGGGCCATGTTGAACGAATGGTTGTTCACAAAAATGGAAGAGGACGATATTGGCAACATTTGGTTTCAACAGGACGGCGCTACGTGCCACACAACCGAAGCTACACTCGATGTTTTGAGCCCTATTTTTGAAGATCGCATTATCAGCCGCAGAGCTGATGTCGTTTGGCCGCCTCGGAGCTGCGATTTAACAACTTTGGACTATTATTTGTGGGGTGCCCTCAAGGATAAGTGTTATGCCGACAAGCCAGAGACAATTGACGCTTTAAAGGACAATATTCATGAAGCCATTGGTGAAATACAGCTGCACACAATCGATAATGTGCTTAAGAATTGGACCGATCGTGTAGGCTACTATAGGCCAGCCGAGGCAGCCATTTGAATGAAATTATTTTCCATTATTAACCGGAAGGATTGTACTTTCAAATAAAAACAGAAATTTTAGAAAATATTCAGTATTTTTTTTATAGCATTTGCAAAAAAAAACAAAGTTATTTGGCGGACCCGTTAGAAAGCGCACATCTCACTGATTGTGTGAAGCTCACCTCAATCCCATCATGGGAAGTAATTAGATTTGTGTCACTGTGCACCATAGGTCACATATAATCACAACAATTCGTGGACTACGGGACAGAAACTTGCTGCTTAATTGACCAACAGAGTGATATTGTATCGAGGGATATATAACGATTCCAGAATATAACAAACTTTTAGGGTATAAACCTGCATAAAAATTTTTAGTCCATTGGCCTCTTCTCTTCGTCTTCGTGTAAAAATCAATCACAGTACATTGGGGTCACTTGCTATCCTTAATCCTTATATGCGTTACCAGGTGGTCAACGGCTTCTGCACGAGTACAAGTGGATTTAATGAATTTTTATTACAATTTATATCCCTGGATTGCAACGATGCTTTAATGCTCCTTAAATGCCCATTCATTCTTCTGTTTTTTTTTTTGTTTTATAAAATACAACATCGTGTTGGGTGCATATTTTTTAATGATTTCCATAAATTAATTTTATTTCAAAGGAAGAAAAAACCGGAGAACACTTGTTGTGATTGATTTTCAAGATTAATCAAGTGTTGTTCCAACATAAGAGCAACTCTCAACTGGTCGGTGGTGGAAGTCATCATGTGCACAAGAAGACATAGAAGGACCGCCCTCTATATTTTTCATATAACAAGAAGAACAAGAATAAAAAATATCAGGAAAATATTGCAAAATTAAGTTTGGCAAATTACTTTAGATATTTGTTTGTCTATAGCAAAAGTTTTGTGTTATTAGGGGGAGTAGGACTTATGAAGTTATGCCACCCCAACCAAGAATGTTGCATACTTTCTGCATAATATTCCAACTTATGCGACTGAGTATATAAAGTGAAAACTTTTTTCATAACTTTATATTGGTTACGTTTTTCTTTTCTCTTTGTAGCGAAAAAAAATCTTAAAACTTCCGCCATTTTCAGTCAGTCAGTCAGTCAGTCAGTGAGACACATAGCGACAGACAGCTTCATCAGGCGTACAAAGGGAATAATATTAGATTCCTGCCGTCCGCCGCTCCCCATAATTTATGTGGCTCGCACGCACATTCAAGACACGGTACACTCAGAAAAATAAAGTTTGCTATTTATACAAAACAATGTTTGCCACAAAGTTTTTGCAGGGTTGACAAAATACCTGATATACTGTTTGGTGAAATAACAACAAACCTATGTTTGCTGAAATAGCATATATGTTTCCTTTACCCTTTTCAGCTACGTAGCAGCAGTCACGTTGTTTGTTATTACAGCAACTGTGCTGCCATAATAACAAACTTTTTGCAGTGTTGATGAAATACCTTACATACTGTTTGGTGAAACCACAACAAACCTATATTTGCTGAAATAGCAAATATGTTTGCTTTACCCTTTTCAGCTACGTAGCAGCAGTCACGTTGTTTGTTATTACAGCAACTTTGCTGCCATAACAACAAACTTTTTGTAGGGTTGACAAAATACCTGATATACTGTTTTGTGAAACAAAAACAAACCTTTGTTTGCTGAAATAGCAAATATATTTACTTTGCCCTTTCCAGCAGACTTTTCTAACTTTTTAACATATTTTTTTTGAGTGTAGCAGTGGAGAAGACGAAAATGATATGAATGTGGTTGATTGTCTCCACCTTCTGTATCTGTCTATATACCGTACACACCAACCGAACCATATTTATCCACTCTTGCACACTTCTCCCAATGGATGTACCGAGTTGTCTTCCTGCTGCTATTTGTATTATATTTGAACATTTAAGTGCGTTCACTGCCGCTCGCGACTTGGAGTATTTGCTGTATCTTGTATCCACATCACATCCACTCGTGCTCCGTGTAGTCGCACCCGCGCGTATCTATCGCATCCATCACCCACCACTACCACTGGGATGAATAGCAATTAAAAATCCTCTATTTTATGACTCTGCAGATAGGAAGAAAGAACTATTTCTTGTGTTTTGCTCTTTTTCCGTTATAGTCTTAACTTAATTTACTTCAGTGTACTAAAGATCTTGGAGGAAATTGCTGGCGATAGAAATAAAAAAAAAAAAAAACAAAAAGTTGTAACTCGCAGTAACGTCGGTGGAGTCAAGACAAGAATCGGAATGTGTGTCAAGTAGACCAATTGGATAGGGAATAATGACATTTCCGCGATTAGTCTTAGTTAGTGGATACAAGTTGGAACAGACATATCACTCATTAAAGAGATGAAAATGCATCATACTTAAATATGTACTTTATACTATATGGAACAAGACATAACATTTCTCCTTCCTCATTCAAAATGTCTTACATAAATAAATGTTCCTAGTCCTTATAAGGTGCTGAAGTCTAACGCCCTTTCGCCAGTGCACGGTGTCTACTCTTTTAATCCTTTGAAGACCACAGGTAAATGTAGTTGCTCTACACGCTGAAAATTTTGTCTCTTTTTGTTGTTTGTATGTAAATATAACGTGTTTGTAGCTTGTCGCAAATATAGTATACTTGTGTCCCAACACATTGTGCTTGCTATTCAATATAACATGTTTGGGGAACAATGATTAATAGGTTATAATACATGTAAATATTTGTGAACCAAATGTGGATTTGTTTGTGGAAAACTGCTGAAAAAAAAAACGTAAAAGGCAACAAAGAAACAAAAAGCAGTAGATTTTCAATTAATGAAAACCATGCTTGCAAGCATGTACATGGTTCTTGCAATATGTTGCTGGGAGCAGAGTTTTTGCTACCTATTTTTGTACAGGCAGGAGATAGAGCAAATATATTCATAGGCAAAAATTATGGAAGACGGTACACGCTGACGAAAACCGGCCTCTAGCATGTTTGCTTTGCAAATGTGCTTACTCTCAGGTGTTTCATCCCAAACATCCATATACTTAAGTCGAAGTAACCGTGTGGTGTGTTTCCTCCCAATTATAGCTAAATTATAGAAGACGGTACACGCCGGCCTCTGTAACATATTCTCCCAAACATATTCTGCAGGAACCATGTATATGTTTGGGACACTCTCCAAAAAAAAAATTATAAAAAGTATTTGCAAGTCCTAAACACAGTTATATTTAAATGCAAACATTAGCATATTTACTTTCAAATATGCATATTTTTACGTGGAGCCATATGAGTGTTTCATCCCAAACATTCATATATGAACTTACGTCGATGTATTCGTGTGTTTCCTTTTAAAACGTTCCAGATGAACGATTGACCACTGACTGCATGAAACTGAAACGCATCAGATCAGTTAACATAAGAAACACTCAATTCATTTACACAAGCATTCAGGAATATTTATGAGTCACTGACTGAAAAAATAATGCAAAACTGCAGTCATATGCTTGCACTAACATTAACTTAAGCGGAGGACAATCTGTCTTTGTGGCCCATTTATTATACTGCTCTCGTTAGAGTAGACCGTCAAAAAATGTAGTAACCTGTGCACCAAACACAGCTGTATTTGGGTAACAAACACATATATTATAATACATCAATCGTTGTGTCTCAAACATGTAATATTGAATAGCAAACATAATATGTTTGGACACAAGTTTATAAATTTTTGAGACCAGTTTAAACACTCGTTATATTTGCATCCAAACAAAAAAAAATTTGGTCCCATTATTTACGACGTAGCTATTACTAGGTAATAGACGACGATAATATTCAAAAAACTTAAATCGCTGCGGCCGAAAATGTACGGTCGTCAAAGGGTTAACCCTAAAAGCAGGCATCGCAAACGCACACGAGCGTACATAGGACATTTCTCTCACTGCTCCAAATACATTTCGCTAGCAAAATGCTGCTCATGAATTGATCTTTGTAGTCAATGCATGAGCTCGGGAGGATATTCAAAACTTACATTTTAAACGCCCCCGATCTTGGGTAGATTCAAAAAACCAGCAGTAAAACAACTCGTGATTGTGTTCTTCGATGTGCAATTTATTCGCTCCCGACCATGTGCGCGTTCGCTGCGCAGCAACTCACTAGTCGGATTCGTCTTAAACCCCTTATGTTGCAAAACGTAATACTTTCGAAATTGTACGCAAAATGTACCAATAACCCGGTATATAAATTTAAGTCGGATGAAGCGACTGAAACATACCCTCACCCTAAGTCATCCATTACGTTCAAAAGTAATATTTGTTTGCGCCCACCAAGCTCAACAGCAGAGTAGGATTGCTAAAAAATTATCTTATTCCCAATTTAATTAGGATTTCCTAATGATCCCTTACCCGAATTATAAAATTCGCCCATATTCAACAGCAGTGTGCGATTCCTAACAAATTTTTCAAATTCCCAAATTAATTACGATCTCCCAAGTGGTTTTGGGGATTTATCTCGACTACCACTCAATTGCCCACCCAACTTTTGTATGGGAGCTACAAAAATGGTTGAGAAAAAGTTGTCCATTTTTAACTACAAAGTAGCTTTTGAAAAAACATTGTCCAGTACCAAATTGCATTGAGATCAGTTGTGGTTTACGGGAGATATTCTACTTTTGTACTTGAAAAAAAAAACGGTCTCTGTAACATATTCTCTCAAACACATTCTGCATGAACCGTGTATATGTTTGGAACACATTTCAAATATTCATATATTTTGGAAATATTGTGTCCATCAAACACATACTGCAGGAACCATAAATACGTTTGATTCCAAATATTTATATACTTCCAAGTTCTAAACTCAATGATATTTGAATGCAAACATTAGCATATTTACTTGCAAAGATGTATACGTTTACGTGGAGCCATATGCGTGTTGCCGCCCAAACATCCATATACTTTCGTTGAAGCATTCGTGTATCTCCTCCTAAACGAACAATTGACGAGTGAATGAATGAAACTAAAACACAACAGATCAGTCAATATAAGAAACACTATTCATACACACTCGAATTCAGAAATATTTATAAATCTCTGACTGAAAAAAGTAATGCAAACTTTTGTATGAGTTTACTTTTGCATTATTCTTTGCATTAACATTAACTAAGGCTGAGAACAATCTGTCTGTGTCCCTCTTTTATTATTTTGTCTAGAGAGAGAATAACGGCAAAAAAATTAGGCAAACAGTGCACCAAACACAGATGTGTTTGTATTACAAACGTAACTGGATTTGGCTCACAAACACATATATTATAACTTATTAATCATTATGTCACAAACATATAATATTGAATAGCAAACACAATGTGTTTGGACGCAAGTATACTATATTTGTGAGAAGCGCCAAACCCACGTTATATTTTCATCCAAAAAGAAAACAGATTTTCCAGCGTGTATGGGAGGTAACAGAATGGCAGCGGCAAAATCACCCATTTGCCGCAGCATAATGGCATTTGACTTAATAATGTCTAATACCAAATTTAATAAACATTCATTTGGATTTACGGGAGTTATATTGTCGGTCAACCAGCCGGCCATAAAAGTTTTATATGGGAGGTACCAAAATGGCTGTGGAAAACTGACCCTTGTACTAGTGACAGAATGTCGTTAGATAAAATCAAGCATAGTACCCAATTTCATCAAGATCGGAAGTATTTTTCGCTATTTATTGCATTGACAAATTGGACGACTGCTTGGATTTTGTATGGGAGGTACGAGTACCAGAATGGGCGTAACAACCTGGTAAATGTTCTCCAGTTAAGTAAACATTTACAGCTTATGAATCAACGACTGAGTTCAAGCTAATCACATATACTTGTACCAGCTAAAAGTTTTAGAAGAAACCAGATTTTTTACAACCAGCATAGAAAACATATCAATTGAAAGATCGAATAATATAAACTCAAACTGTATTGATTGTAAGGGAAGTACCAGAAGGGGCATGGTCATTAAGCTCATTTTCAATCCCGAACTAAGTTTGGTAAATAATAATGGTCACTGAAAAAATGGTTTCTCATTACATCCCACGAAGAGATTGCCAAGAGGTTCTCCCATCCAGTGAGCTGTGAGCTTTCTAGTTTTTGCACTCACTGATAGGGACTTACAGTTTTACACCGGTTCCGCACGGTAGTTTGAGTAAGTTTTTCATAGCTAAGTACTCGCTAGTGTCGCCATTACTAAGCGAGGTGACCGTCGTCGAAAGAAATGTTGGGTGGTCAGAGCAGGGATCGGAACTACGTTCTCATGTACAAGTGCCGCGAACACTAAGCATTGGGACACCGACGACCACTAATAGTCACCGACGATCGATAAAGATCTACATACGATAGTTATCGCGTTGACCAGCGAAACAGACGAACATGACCCAAAGTTTTAAAAAGTTCCAAATTGGTCCCAAGATACCTTAAGTCCAATATGACTCCTTCTATGCGTTACACTTATTTATCCAATCCAATGATACTTATATAATCCCATTCCTTTGGGTGAGGATATAATAAGGAAAATTTGTCAAAAATTTCAAACAATGTACAACAAATGTAGCAAATAGTAAAAAAATATACCGGAGATTATAAAAAAAAAACTAAAAAGTTCACAAAATGTACAAAAACATACAATCAAAAGGTACCCAAAAATTATACAATCACCTATGTAAGTTATACCAAAAAGTGCGTATTAAAGATTAAATAAAGTGTAGGAAAAATGGAAAGTTCCAAACAGGTACATTATGTGCTCCAACAATAAAGTGTGGCTAATGTAGTGCAAATATAGTGTAAAGTGTACCTAATAAGTACTAAAAACTATATAAAGAGTACCAAAAAAGTACATAACTTGTACAAAAGGACACATAATGTTTACTAAAAAAAGTTCTTAAGGATTACGTTATGTACTTTTAAATGAACTTTATGTAATTTTAAGTAAACTTTATGTACTTTTAATTACACGGATGCACTTTTAAGCACACGTTATATACTTTTAGGAACTCTTTATGTATTATAAAGTACATTTCTTGTCGTTTAATTACTTTCTGTGTACATCTTGCCATTTATTGGAACGAAGTTGCTGCTACTTTTTGTATATTGTTTTTGTGTACTATTACACACTGAAAATTCATTTTCTAATACAAATTAATATGAACCGGTTTTTTGTGTATTTCCAGTTTTAGTTAGATTCAAAGATGATTATTTGAAAATAATTTAATAATTATACTTCTACTATTGTGATCGGTTTCATTTCAGCTGCCTTGGTAGAAAACGTAAATTTTTGGCATTGATATCGATACGAAATGTTGATATCTGATATCAGTACCTACATTCGATGTTATTGCCATCACCAGACGATATATTTTTGCTACTGTTATGGTCACTTTGATAGCTTCATAATCGAATTACGAGGTCAATTCAATGTGATGTCTGACATTTTGAAATGAAATCGAATGAAATGAAATTAAATATTCGTATCTGACTGCAACTGCGGGGCCCTTTTACTGCCCCAACACATTATTCATAATCTATTATTCTTATCTTATGGATTGTGAAGAAAAAAAAATCATTTGTTTTTATGATTTAAATTATTTTTTGTTTTATTTTAGTTTGAATTGCAAATTTTCTGTTGGCCACACAAATTTCGCTTGAATGATTTGACTAAAATAAACAAATGAACGGACCAGTACTACATGACGCATTTGCACTTGTACCAACAAGAATTTGTTGTATGAGTCGTTGCGATTCATTCAATTGTGTGAAATCACGCCGGGGAATTGAAAAACTTTTTCGAATTGCAACAAAATACAATAAATGAACTTTAATAATTTGCCCAAGAAATTGAGTTTACTTAAATCCTTTTATTTTGTATTTTTGTTTTCAACAACTAAACTTGTTGGAGATAATGGAAAGAGAGTGAAATTCAATTGAAACAATTTTCAAAATGCATTAAAAGTCAGAAAGTTTTTGGAATTGATTTTGTGGTTTTTAGTCATGAAAATCATATGCGGGTCTAAAGAAATCATAGAGCAATTGAGTGCAAACAACGGGAGGAAAATTCATGAGGAAAAAAAATCCAAGTGTCTAAACCACAAATATTCAATTCAATTGATTGGTTTATGCATTTATTCATTCACCAAATCAATTTTAATGCACAGTGGTTTGGAACACAAAAAAAAAGATGTCAGTAACAATAGAAATAAAGGCTGCTGAAACAGCAAACTTAGTATGCTGAAAAAGGGAAAACACATATGTTTACTAAAACAGCAAACATGGGAGGAACTCACTTATTGGGAACTACAGTTTTACTTTTCATCGTTATTATACTTTTCATCACCACCCAGCAAAAAACACTGCTTACCCGGAAGCAGAATTGTAAGGCGAAAACATGGTGGCAATCGCTTACAAACCTGCTGAAATAAGGCATGATTTTTGTATGGGATGTCCCACTTGGAAGCACTACTTAAAGGCGACCACCGGCACTTCATTCATTGCAGTCTAGAAGATATGAAAGATATGAAGATTATTGCCTTACTTTATTGCAGTGCAGTAAGCGAGCGACAAGAAAAGAATTAGCATTGCCTTACAATATCGCTATCTCGGTAGCACAACTGTACGCTATAGAATGGTCTTTTCGTTTGTGATTCCATACTTCATTGCAGTTTGGTATGCCGGAATTGTAATGACTTCTAAGTAAGCGCTTCAGTATGGAGAAAAAATTGCTAGTGCTTCCAAAACCCTAAAAATTTTTTGCTGGGCAATGATTCTATAGTGTCACCATTATTACGATGTATCCGTCACCGAAAGAAATGTAAGCAGAGATCGAACCCATATTCTCATGTACAAGTGTGGCTCACATTAACCATTGTATTAAGATTTAAAGCACATCTGTGACGTAGTTGTATACGTTATTATGGGAGTATTTGGTACCACTGGACGCGCTATCACCTCTAGTATATTACCGATTCAATAAAATAATAGTACAACTTACTCACGAATTATATATTAGTCTTAAGTCAAAAATTTCATAAAACGTGGTCATTTTTGGAATTAGTTAATGTTTGAGTATTGACAAAAATACACAAAGAAATGACATGTAACAACGAAATTTGACAGTTTTCTTACTCGTATAATGTACAAGCTAAGCTGGGAAAATGTTTAAAAATTCGTCCTAACACAATCCCAGAATCCTAAAAAATTTATTTCTTTATTTGTTTTTAAAATTTAAAATTGGGATTTTTCAAAAAATTCCAGAAATTTCCACATTTATTTCTAGGCAGATTAGCGTTTCAACCTGCTTTGTTGGAACACATGCAGATATCAGTATTAGGTTAAAGATATGGCCAGGCATCTTTGCACGTCGCAATATTTTCGCCGAATGTTATTGTTGGAACGAAGTTCCTTATCGCACGTTGCGGGAGTGGTGAGGTCTAAATGACAAAAAATTAAACAACTTTTTTAACACTATTATGCCACAACCTATATCAACTTTATCGGGTACTTTTGCTTTGGGTTTTGTCTAGACTAACATATGTTGGGAAATTTCTTGTTTAATGGGAAGTTATCTAGGTGGAGCCTGTAACCAATATTTAGTATATATTGTAGTTTTGAACCCAATAAAAAGTAAATTTAGAAAAGCCAAAGTGAACAAACTTTAAAAAAGAAAATTTGTATTGTAGTTTTGAACCGAATAAAAAGTAAATTTAGAAAAGGCAAAATCAAAGAAGTTTTAAAAGAGAACATTTTCTTAAATAAGTGCCTTTTCTTACAAAAAGTAAATTTTCTTAAAGAAAAATACCTATTCATATTTTTAAACAAAGTACCTTTTCTTAAAAAAATACCTTATCTTAAAGAAGTATCTTTGCTAAAAAAAGTAAATTTTCCTACAAAAAGTACATTTTCTTAAAAAAATATAATTTTTTAAAATAAATACCTTTTCTTAAAAAAGTAAATTTTCTAACAACAAATTGTCTGTTCTTAAAAAACTACATTTTACATTTTTTGTGAAACCAAATGACTTTACTTGAGATAAGTACCTACTCTTAAAAATGTAACTATTCTTGAAAAAAGGACCCATTCTTAAAAAATCCGTTTCTTCAAAAAAAAAAATACCTTCTCTTAAAAAACACATTTTCTTACAAAAATTCCTTTTATTAAAAGTACATTTTCTTAAAAATAAAATAATACATTTTCTTTTATTTTCTTGAGATAAGTAGCCTTTCTGAAAATAAGAAAATTTTCTTAAAAAAATAACATTTTAAAAAGTACATTATCCTAAAAAAAGTACTTCTTTGTAAAACAAAAAATAATTTTCTTACAGAAAGTACTTGTTTTTAAAAATAGTACATTTTCTTAAAAAACATTAGCTTTAAATAAAAGTACCTCTTTTTAAAAACGACCCTTTCGGAAAAATATAATACATATTCTTAAAAAAGGACCTAAAATTATACTTTCTTTTAAAAAAATACATTCTATAACAAAAAAAATTTTCTTAAAAAAAGGTTATCATTTTACAAATTGTATCTTTTCTTAAAGATCCATTTAAATTATCGTATTTTTAAACGGGCGTCTTAGGTGTGTTGGAACTTGAGATAAGTACCTACTCTTAAAAATGTACCTATTCTTTAAAACGGAACCATTCTTAAAAAAACCTTCTCTTAAAAAACACCTTTTCTTACAAAAATTCCTTTTATTAAAAGTACATTTTCTTAAAAAAAAAATAATACCTTTTCTTTTATTTTCTTGAGATTTCTGAAAATAAGTTCATTTTCTTAAAATAATAACCTTTTTCTTAAAAGGTACCACGTCTTTAAAAAGTAAATTTTTCTAAAAAAAATTACTTCTTTGTAAAACAAATCATACTCTTATGGCATTTTCTTACAGAAAGTACTTCTTTTGAAAAATAGTACCTTTTCAAAAAGTACCTTTTAAATAAATGAAGTACCTCTCTTTAAAAAGGACCCATTCGGGCAAATATAATACATATTCTTAAAAAAGGACATAAAAATATACTTTCTTGTAAAAAAAAATACATTCTATAAAAAAAAAAACTTTTTTCTTAAAAAAAGTTTATCATTTTACAAAAAGACTCTTTTCTTAAATACCCATTTAAATTATCATATTTTTAAATGGGCGCCTTGTGTGTTGGAACTAACTAGTACATAATGTATAGCGAAAGGAACTTCGTTCCAACCGGGTGTCTCCTGACACCTCATGTAATTTTCTAATACTATAATGATATTAATGGAATGTTTAATTTTCGTGTATAAATATATAATTTTATTGATATTTATCCCTTTTTGATCACATTAACGGATGTCTGTTAACTCGTTAACAGAGTTGTGTAAATGAATGCGGTTTGTGTCTTTGCTGGTTCAATTCGGAATTTATCTTCACGGGTATAATTTTATAAGGGTTCAAATTTGTTGATGGCCGAGGTAGTCAACTTTAGGCTCCTACTGTACGGCTCCAGTAAGATCTATGACGTTTGCATAAATTAATTTCTCTATCATAAGGCCTCAGCTATAACGGTGTGAAATTTCAACTTGATCGGTCCAGCCGTTTCGAAAAGGCTGTATTATTTCCATTTTTTTTCGAGAACTTTCCCACTGTGGGCAACATAAAAGCGGTTTATCTTTCTCAGTTTCAACAAACAAAATTCAAAGTTTGGATTCAAATTTTGATGATGGCCGAGATAATCAACTTTAGGCTCCCACTGTGCGGCTGCAGTGAAGTCTATGACTTTTCAATATGTCAATTTCAATTTGAATTATTTTAATTTTTTTTCTCGAGAAATCCCCCACTGTGGACCTCATATAGGCCGATTATCTCTCTCAGTTTCTACTTATACCGCCCCGCCAGAGCTCGCATTGCAACTGGCTGAAGCTTTGCCATACGTGTAGCGGCCTTTCGTCAGTTGCAATGCGAGCTCTGAAAATGAGCTTAATGACCATGCCCCTTCTGGTACTTCCCTTACAATCAATACAGTTTATATTATTCGATCTTTCAATTGATATGTTTTCTATACTGGTTGTAAAAAATCTGGTTTCTTCTAAAACTTTTAGCTGGTACAAGTATATGTGATTAGCTTGAACTCAGTCGTTGATTCATAAGCTGTAAATGTTTACTTAACTGGAGAACATTTACCAGGTTGTTACGCCCATTCTGGTACTCGTACCTCCCATACAAAATCCAAGCAGTCGTCCAATTTGTCAATGCAATAAATAGCGAAAAATACTTCCGATCTTGATGAAATTGGGTACTAGGCTTGATTTTATCTAACGACATTCTGTCACTAGTACAAGGATCAGTTTTCCAGAGCCATTTTGGTACCTCCCATATAAAACTTTTATGGCCGGGTGGTTGACCGACAATATAACTCCCGTAAATCCAAATGAATGTTTATTAAATTTGGTATTAGACATTATTAAGTCAAATGCCATTATGCTGCGGCAAATGGGTGATTTTGCCGGTCCCATTCTGGTACCTCCCATACACGCTGGAAAATCTGTTTTCTTTTTGGATGAAAATATAACGTGGGTTTGGCGCTTCTCACAAATATAGTATACTTGCGTCCAAACACATTGTGTTTGCTATTCAATATTATATGTTTGTGACATAATGATTAATAAGTTATAATATATGTGTTTGTGAGCCAAATCCAGTTACGTTTGTAATACAAACACATCTGTGTTTGGTGCACTGTTTGCCTAATTTTTTTTGTCGTTATTCTCTCTCTAGACAAAATAATAAAAAAGGGACACAGACAGATTGTTCTCAGCCTTAGTTAATGTTAATGCAAAGAATAATGCAAAAGTAAACTCATACAAAAGTTTGCATTACTTTTTTCAGTCAGAGATTTATAAATATTTCTGAATTCGAGTGTGTATGAATAGTGTTTCTTATATTGACTGATCTGTTGCGTTTTAGTTTCATTCATTCACTCGTCAATTGTTCGTTTAGGAGGAGATACACGAATGCTTCAACGAAAGTATATGGATGTTTGGGCACAACACGTATATGGCTCCACGTAAACGTATACATCTTTGCAAGTAAATATGCTAATGTTTGCATTCAAATATCATTGAGTTTAGAACTTGGAAGTATATAAATATTTGGAATCAAACGTATTTATGGTTCCTGCAGTATGTGTTTGATGGACACAATATTTCCAAAATATATGAATATTTGAAATGTGTTCCAAACATATACACGGTTCATGCAGAATGTGTTTGAGAGAATATGTTACAGAGACCGTTTTTTTTTCAAGTACAAAAGTAGAATATCTCCCGTAAACCACAACTGATCTCAATGCAATTTATTACTGGACAATGTTTTTTCAAAAGCTACTTTGTAGTTAAAAATGGACAACTTTTTCTCAACCATTTTTGTAGCTCCCATACAAAAGTTGGGTGGGCAATTGAGTGGTAGTCGAGATAAATCCCCAAAACCACTTGGGAGATCGTAATTAATTTGGGAATTTGAAAAATTTGTTAGGAATCGCACACTACTGTTGAATATGGGCGAATTTTATCATTCGGGTAAGGGACCATTAGGAAATCCTAATTAAATTGGGAATAGGATAATTTTTTAGCAATCCTACTCTGCTGTTGAGCTTGGTGGGCTGCAAACAAATATTACTTTTGAACGTAATGGATGACTTAGGGTGAGGGTATGTTTCAGTCGCTTCATCCGACTTAAATTTATATACCGGGTTATTGGTACATTTTGCGTACAATTTCGAAAGTATTACGTTTTGCAACATAAGGGGTTTAAGACGAATCCGACTAGTGAGTTGCTGCGCAGCGAACGCGCACATGGTCGGGAGCGAATAAATTGCACATCGAAGAACACAATCACGAGTTGTTTTACTGCTGGTTTTTTGAATCTACCCAAGATCGGGGGCGTTTAAAATGTAAGTTTTGAATATTGACTATTGACTAGTTTTGACTACAACAATCAATTCACGAGCAGCATTTTGCTAGCGAAATGTATTTGGAGCAGTGAGATAAATGTCCTATGTACGCTCGCGTGCGTTTGCGATGCCTGCTTTTAGGGTTAACCCTTTGACGACCGTACATTTTCGGCCGCAGCGATTTAAGTTTTTTGAATATTATCGTCGTCTATTACCTAATAATAGCTACGTCGTAAATAATGGGACCAAATTTTTTTTTGTTTGGATGCAAATATAACGAGTGTTTAAACTGGTCTCAAAAATTTATAAACTTGTGTCCAAACATATTATGTTTGCTATTCAATATTACATGTTTGAGACACAACGATTGATGTATTATAATATATGTGTTTGTTACCCAAATACAGCTGTGTTTGGTGCACAGGTTACTACATTTTTTGACGGTCTACTCTAACGAGAGCAATATAATAAATGGGCCACAAAGACAGATTGTCCTCCGCTTAAGTTAATGTTAGTGCAAGCGTATAACTGCAGTTTTGCATTATTTTTTCAGTCAGTGACTCATAAATATTCCTGAATGCTTGTGTAAATGAATTGAGTGTTTCTTATGTTAACTGATCTGATGCGTTTCAGTTTCATGCAGTCAGTGGTCAATCGTTCATCTGGAACGTTTTAAAAGGAAACACACGAATACATCGACGTAAGTACATATATGAATGTTTGGGATGAAACACTCATATGGCTCCACGTAAAAATATGCATATTTGCAAGTAAATATGCTAATGTTTGCATTTAAATATAAGTGTGTTTAGGACTTGCAAATACTTTTTATAATTTTTTTTTTTGGAGAGTGTCCCAAACATATACATGGTTCCTGCAGAATATGTTTGGGAGAATATGTTACAGAGGCCGGCGTGTACCGTCTTCTATAATTTAGCTATAATTGGGAGGAAACACACCACACGGTTACTTCGACTTAAGTATATGGATGTTTGGGATGAAACACCTAAGAGTAAGCACATTTGCAAAGCAAACATGCTAATGTTTGCATTTAAATATACATGTGTTTAGGACTTGCTTTTTGGAGCGTGTTCCAAACATAAGAATGGTTCTTGCAGAATATGTTACAGAGGCCGGTTTTCGTCAGCGTGTACCGTCTTCTATAATTTTTGCCTATGAATATATTTGCTCTATCTCCTGCCTGTACAAAAATAGGTAGCAAAAACTCTGCTCCCAGCAACATATTGCAAGAACCATGTACATGCTTGCAAGCATGGTTTTCATTAATTGAAAATCTACTGCTTTTTGTTTCTTTGTTGCCTTTTACGTTTTTTTTTCAGCAGTTTTCCACAAACAAATCCACATTTGGTTCACAAATATTTACATGTATTATAACCTATTAATCATTGTGCCCCAAACATGTTATATTGAATAGCAAGCACAATGTGTTTGGACACAAGTATACTGTATTTGCGACAAGCTACAAACACGTTATATTTACATACAAACAACAAAAAGAGACAAAATTTTCAGCGTGTAGAGCAACTACATTTACCTGTGGTCTTCAAAGGATTAAAAGAGTAGACACCGTGCACTGGCGAAAGGGCGTTAGACTTCAGCACCTTATAAGGACTAGGAACATTTATTTATGTAAGACATTTTGAATGAGGAAGGAGAAATGTTATGTCTTGTTCCATATAGTATAAAGTACATATTTAAGTATGATGCATTTTCATCTCTTTAATGCTCCGATCGGTTAAAAATCCGTTTTATTGATAGTTATCCCTTTTTGATCACATTAACGGATGTCTGTTAACTCGTTAACAGAGTTGTGTAAATGAATGCGGTTTGTGTCTTTGCTGGTTCAATTCGGAATTTATCTTCACGGGTATAATTTTATAAGGGTTCAAATTTGTTGATGGCCGAGGTAGTCAACTTTAGGCTCCTACTGTACGGCTCCAGTAAGATCTATGACGTTTGCATAAATTAATTTCTCTATCATAAGGCCTCAGCTATAACGGTGTGAAATTTCAACTTGATCGGTCCAGCCGTTTTGAAAAGGCTGTATTATTTCCATTTTTTTTCGAGAACTTTCCCACTGTGGGCAACATAAAAGCGGTTTATCTTTCTCAGTTTCAACAAACAAAATTCAAAGTTTGGATTCAAATTTTGATGATGGCCGAGATAATCAACTTTAGGCTCCCACTGTGCGGCTGCAGTGAAGTCTATGACTTTTCAATATGTCAATTTCAATTTGAATTATTTTAATTTTTTTTCTCGAGAAATCCCCCACTGTGGACCTCATATAGGCCGATTATCTCTCTCAGTTTCTACTTATACCGCCCCGTCAGAGCTCGCATTGCAACTGGCTGAAGCTTTGCCATACGTGTAGCGGCCTTTCGTCAGTTGCCATGCATGGTCTTTCATTGCGTACCGTTGTTTGTCTTGAGCCGCGTTTTTTATAACCAATCAGTGGGTTTAAGCAGTTTTTATAGAGACAGAAATGTGTTTCCACTGCGCTCCACAAGCACCGGGAGAGGCAGCTTCCAGTGCTACTAATTGAATGAGTACAATTGAGTAAGCTGCGGCTACCTCTGGTAATTGCTGGTTTTCGTTGTCCAGCCGGTGTCTGGTTTCGTACGAGTTTAAATTTGCTTTGTCTTCTGCGAACCGAATGGATATTAGAGCCTAAAAATACATATGTATCCACTACACTGGAAGAAGCGTGGCTTCAATGTAGTAGATGTCAGAGTTCTTACTCCTTATGTGGCCATATTCTTTCCCCCACATTTCCTGGATAGCGGAAGTGTCAGTCTTGTAATTTTCGATGACATCTCTATACTTACATAGGATCTGTACACCCACTGCAAAATATCCAAATTATTCGTAAACGATTTCGGAGGTTGTCACAAACGAATTAGAGTTTGTCATAATCAATTTAGAGTTCCTCATAGCCGTATTAGAGGTTGCTGCAAACGAATTTCGGTTGTGGCCAATAACTTCAGTCGTGACAACCGCAATTCGCTTGTGGCAGCTGCAATTCTGTGTGCCCCATTTGAATTCACGGTTGCTACAAATTGTTTTCAAACCATTAGTTCTTTAAGTATATAAGGTTCTAATTTTCAAGGCGCAAATTTTTAAATTGTGGTCCTTAAAAATATTGTGGACCGGTAAAAAATAAGGAAATTGTTTGTTTTCTTTTCAATTTTTGTATTTTTATTACCATTATAAACGGTGGCGGCTGGATTATCAGCATTAACCAGTGACTTCACGTAGTGCCACAGGAAGTAATCGAGAGGTGTCAAATCGCGCGACCTGGGAGGCCAATGCACAGGTCGATTTCTTGAAATCAACTTGTCGCCAAAATTTGATTTCAAAAAATCGATGGTGGTTTTTAACAAAATTTTTCTTAAAATGTTACTTACTAGGCTCGAAGGACCTAGAAGTAAAGTGAGCTAAGATAACTCATATAACCGCAGAAACTCACCAATCCAACTCCACCACTGTGCATCACTGTTGATTCATGGAATTTCATTTAAAGTGAATATAAGTATAATGTGGAAATATTATCTATCAGATTGAAATTCACAACAATTTTCAGGTATTTCACTGGACACACATAAGTGGACGTGAGGAACACACAATAAACTTGTGTGTAGACATGTATACTGGACATAATACAGATGTACATACATACATATATACTGCACATAAGTAAATGTACATAATATATGAATACCTTAAGCTACTAGGTGGTGGCAGGCAACGAGCCAGCCAGCCGGCCAAGTGTTAGCAACATAATCGGCCATTCAGCAGCAGCAGCGGCAGCAGCAACAATTGCGACAAAATGTATTTCTTGTCTTATCTGTATTTTAAAACCATAAATTCTTTCAAGTTTTACGTTTTGTACAAAAGATTTTATGCATTCATTTGTATTATTGACTGTGAACGTGTTTTCATTAAATTTCGTCTACTTAACTTTAAGAACTTTACAAGTTTCTTAACGTCGATATTTTGTAGGCCATGGAGTTAACCAACAACACTACCCTCCGTTCAAAATCCCTAACAGACGTCATCGATTTCACTTCTATTTTGGTTGTTGTTGTCTTGAGACGCTTGAAGTTCTTTTGAAAGTTACGACACGAGAATTACGAACGAATCCGTCTTAACGTGACATTTGTGTTTTTTTCTGTCACCTTCACAATTCATTCCAACAAATTGAAATTAAGCCATTTAAATCTTTTGTTTTCATGTCTTTACACTTTGGTTTTGAGCGTTTTTTTCTTCTTCTTTTTCGTCTTCTCCATTTGCCACTCTTAGATTCTTTAGCAGCACATTGTCAGCAATTACTTGCATTTGGCTTAAATGAAACCTTAGCTACTAAAGAATGCAATCGGCATTCGTTGATTTATTTTCGAATATTTTTTACGTAAATTTCAATATTGTATACCTACAGGGATGTATGAAGACCGAGGTGGCCAACAAAAGTCGCCCGTTACTGGCGAACTAGTACAAGCGATCTAACACATATGTACTACCTCTTAATGAAAATATATAATTTTACTAACAACAATCAGGACTGTCAGGGTTGCATTTGCCAAAAACACAGAGATGTTTGTGTTATAGTTGGACAGTGGACACTTTTTCTAGTAGCAATCACGGCTAACAGTGTTGTATGTAGTTTTGGAAAACAGGCATGTTCATGTTATACTTAGACAATGCAATCGGCGTTCGTTGATTTATTTTCAAATATTTTTTTACATAATCTCCAAGAGTATATACCTACACCGATGCATGAAGATCGAGGTGGCAACCATGAATAGTCTGTTACTGGCGAACTAATACAAACAAACTAATGCAGAGTACTAACACAAAATAATACATATGTATACGAGATTTACTAACAACAATCATGACTATCAGGGTTGCATTAGTCAAATTGACAGAGATATTCATTTTATAGTTAGACAATGAACAGTTTTACTAATAACAATCACGACTATCAGGGTTGTATGGAGTTTTGGAAAACAGGCATGTTCAAATTATGGTTAGACAATGCAATGGGCGTTCGTTGTACTACCTTTTGATGAACATCTGTCGTTTTACTAACAACAATCATGACTATCAGGGTTGCATTAGTCAAATTGACAGAGATATTCATTTTATAGTTAGACAATGAACAGTTTTACTAATAACAATCACGACTATCAGGGTTGTATGGAGTTTTGGAAAACAGGCATGTTCAAATTATGGTTAGACAATGCAATGGGCGTTCGTTGTACTACCTTTTGATGAACATCTGTCGTTTTACTAACAACAATCATGACTATCAGGGTTGCATTTGCCAAAAAACACAGAAATGTTGATATTATTGTTAGGCAGTTGACAGTTTTACTAATAACAATCACGACTAACAGTCTTGTATGTAGTTTCGGAAAACAGGCATGTCCATGGTATAGTTAGACAATACAAACGGCATTCGTTGATTTATTTTCGAATATTTTTTATATAAACTTCAATAGTGTATATCTACAGGTATCTACATCTCTAAATGAGATGACCAAGTAGTTCGATATCCACCTTATGAACATTCCGGCACAGGAACATTCCAGCGACACATAGAGCACATGAGCACATACCTGGCCCACAGAATATGGACCATGTATGTGGGTATACCCCTATCTGGAGGCAAGCTCATGCTTAACACCGAAGCTCTAAGATATTCGGATGATACACTCTGAAACATCTGTTTTTTTCTTGTCTAGATGCAACTAGAACATGTGTTTGGGTCTTACCACAAATATAGTATTCTTGTGTCCAAACACATTGTGGTTGCAATTCAATAGTGCACGTTTAAGACACAATCTGCAGGCAACCTCATGCTTAACACCGAAGCTGTAAAATATGAGGATAATACACGCTGAAAAATATGTAATTTTTCTTGTTTGGATTCAAATATAACGTATGTTTGAAGCTTGTCACAAATTACTTGTGTCCAAATACGTTGTGTTTACTATTCAATATTACATGTTTGGGACACAATGATTAATATGTTATAATATATGTGTTTGTGATTCAAATACAGCTTTGTTTGTGATTCAAATGCAGCTGTAGTTGGTGCCCTGTTTACTTACATTTTTTTGCCGAGAGCGAAATAATTAAAGATTTAAATGAAACCTTAGCTACTATTTGTGTCCAAATACGTTGTGTTTACTATTCAATATTACATGTTTGGGACACAATGATTAATATGCTATAATATATGTGTTTGTGATTCAAATACAGCTTTGTTTGTGATTCAAATGCAGCTGTAGTTGGTGCACTGTTTACTTACATTTTTTTGCCGAGAGCGAAATAATTAAAGACGGGCAAACAAAGATTGTTCTTTGCCAAAAATTATTGATATTGTAAGTGTATAACTGTATTTTTGAATTTTTCTTCCAGTCAGTAAATGTTCCTGAATACGTGTGCAAAGTATATGAGTGTTTATTATGTTGACTGATTTGCTGCGGTTTAGTTTAGTTCGTTTGAGGCCTTTGGGAAGAATCACTCGAATGCTTCGACGTAATAATATAGATATTTGGGATGAAACATGCATAAGCATATGCACATATCCACGTAACAGTATGCATCTTTGCAAGTAAACATGCTAATGTTTGCATTTAAATATTAGTGTGTTTAGGACTTGCAAATATATGAATATTTGGAGTGTGTTCCAAACATATATATGGCCAGATGGCAAAATAGGGGTTTGAGTCTATTCTAAGAAGCGCCTGGTCTACATCTTACATAAAGGCCACCAGACTATTCCAGATGGCAAAATAGGGCGTTATAAGGCAGAATGTGGGCAAAATAGGGCAGAATGTGTGCATATGTTACAGAATCAATTTTTTCACCGTGTAGATGGCGTGGAGGCACACAATGCTGGATCACCAGTAGGGTATGGCTAAGTTATACCCTAATTCGTACACTAAACTTTATAAACATTTCTAGACACGATATCTCTATGCTAGTAGCTGTGATCAAGGGGCACTGCTTAGTAGGCAGTTGGGCGTTTAGGCTTGGAATCTCAGCTCATTATAACTATTGTAGAAGGTGTTGGGATGAAACGGAGGACGAGAGGGTCGAACATCTAATATAATACTAGTGATTAGGAGACAATATCTGGGTTCTTACGTCGTGCTGGATCTAACAGACAAGCAGGAAGTCAAACTAAATGATTTTAGGACCTTTCTGGAGAGTACAGCCACATCCTGCAATATCGGTATGAGCTATGCTAGGGCTCGAACAGCCCATAACCAAGCCAGATCAATTTACAAGTTCAACGATTGGGAAGGAATATGACGTCTCGTGGTGTTACACGATCCTCATTGGACTAAGTGTGTCAATAGTGATAGCCAGTGCCACCTAACCTAACCTACAACGTATGTCTAAATAGAATAATTTTTAGCCACGTTAGTCAAGAGCTGATTCTTAACAGTTGACAACTCTCTGGAAAAACTGCCTTTTTTTATTTTTGGATGAATATATAACATGTTTGGAGCTTCTCGCAAATATAGTATACTTATGTCCAAACACATTGCGTTTGCTATTCAATATTACATGTTGGGGACACAACAAATTAAAAAAAAAAAATGGTTGCCCATTACATCTCATGAAGAAATTGGGGAGAACTTCTCACAACCAGTGAGATGTGCGCTTTCTAGTTGTATACTCACTGATTAGGACCTACAGTTTTACAACGGTTCCGAACAGTATTTTGAGAAGCTTTTTCATGGCTAAATACTCGATAGTGTCGCCGCCACTATGCGAGTTGACTGCCGCCGAAAGAAATTTTAGGTGGTCAGAGCAGGGATCGAACCCAGGATCTCAAGTACAAGAGCCGCGCACACTAACCATTGCACCACCGACGGCCACCATAACAGTTGACAACTCTCTGGAAAATCTGCCTTTTTTATGTTTGGATGAATATATAACATGTTTGGAGCTTGCCGCAAATATAGTATACTTGTGTCCAAACACATTGTGTTTCCAGTTCAAAATTAAACGTTGGAGACACAACAAATTAATAGGTTATCATATATGTTGTTGTGACCCTTATGTGGCTTTGTTTGTTGAAAACAGCTGAAAAGAGAAACATGTGAGACAACAAAGAAACAAAAACCAGCATATCAACCATTCATAAAAACTTTGCTTGCAAACATTTACATGGTTCCTACAATATGTTGTTTGTATTTTTCAGCATGTATCTATTGTCTATATCTAATATGAACATGTCTGTTTGAGCCAAATGAAACTCTGATAGTCCCAATTTTTTTTTATTAAAATGGCAGCTGTTCGTCAATAGTTAGAACGTATTCGATCGCTTCGTAGACGTAGATCGATGGACACATTTTATTTGATGGTGACGTGAATAAAACATCGCTAGTCAGACGAAAGTCTGTGGCTAAGTTATCGTTATGAATACGGGGGAAAATGTTTTCGGGTAAAATAAATAGTGGTCAGTTTCAAAATTTGAGGTGACATTAAGTTCGACATGTTAAAATCTGTATGATGTTTCAGGGTTTCGATTTAAAGCAAAGTCTCTCCAGGCATTATCAAGGCAATGCCAAATATTTTGCATTACACAGAAAAAAAAGACGACTGTAAAATTTTAACAAAAAAAAAATTGGTACGTGAAAAATCTCAACACTCAATTACATTTTCCATTGATATACTGACAAATTACTCAAATATTGAAATGAAAATTACTAAATGGTACCGACAAAAAAATTTCATAAGAAATACCCCAATATTTAACGAAGTAAATACGGTACGAACAACCACATAACTTCAGTTAGAGATAAGTTTGTACAGGCAGTCGGTGGCGTAACGGACTAGACGCAGCCCGGAACGACGCTGTGTCACAAACATTGCAACGATCTTCCAGTGGGTGTGAGTTCGAATCCTACCGCGGCTGTTAAATTTTTTTGTTTTAAATAAACAAAGTTTCTAAAAATACTTCGGATCGAAGACAACACGAAAACTGAGATACAATTTTGTTTGTTAATATTTCAAATTCTTCATCGTCTAAAAACGAAAATATTTTCGATAAATAACGTACAAATATTTTTGTAGATGGGTGAAATTTTGCATCGATTGAAAAATAATATTTTTCCAATAAACAACCTACAAATATGGTAGCTGATATGTATTTTTTTATCACAGGATTTTCAATTAATATTGTGTTTGAATTTTCGAATGTTTTAATTGAATTGAAAAATTATTTTTTTCTGTGTATTGGTACGAAGCGGACAACTTTCGTTGTTAATGAACTAACACTAAAAGGGGTTTCTTTTTAAAATTAACCAGTTTGTATTAGTTCTAAAGACCGTTTTAGTTGCTATAGTTTAAGAATCGTACCTGGTTCATTTTTAAGTTCCAATGTACTGTTCATAGAAACCAAGAACGTTTCTTTATCAATGCAATATCAAGCACTTTTCATTATTTGTCCGAAGCGAACAATTTTCGTTGTCAATGAACCAACAAATTAACCAATTTTGATTAGTTCCAAAGACCATTATAATGTAAATATTTTAAAACTCGTACGTAATTCATTTTAAAGTTCCAATGTACTGTTCATAAAACTCAAGTACTTGTCTTTCTTTTTCTTTTTAAATTTCATGTAGCCGTTGACTTTCTTGCAACGTTATGATTTCATCAATTGATTCATCATCACAATTCCCTTTAGTTGCTCTGCAGTTAATGAATATATTCTTACTTACTTGCTTGTCATTCGGTGTGGTGGGGTGCAAGGGGGCGAACAAGTTTATCTTTCTTTGCATATTTTTCTTTAAATGCTTATCGAGCATTCTTTAACATTTTTATTTTTTTAATTTTTTATTTTTTGCTTTTCAAGGGAAATATTTTGTTTACTCTGCGCGATCATGAGCATGAGCCACGGCACCGCAACTGTTACAAAGTTTTCAAATCTGATGTCATGGCCTGAAACTCCATAATATTTCGCTCGAATGATTCACTACTGCATTCACTGGGTATTGATCGAGGTCTAACACCGAAATGAAGATGTTGTCATTTGTTTGTTTAATGAAATTGTTGATATTTAAATTAATCATTCAATGATTTATGTCTCATGGTATTGTTTTTTTTTTTTTTTTTTTTACTTACATGACTTTCATTCACACTGAATACGAAATGAGTCTGAGTCTTCGTTGTTATTTTAGTTTAAACAACCGTTTTCCTTTTCTGGCTGATTAGGCGGATTAGTCATATTGCTTAGGGTAACTACAAATTGACTAAATAATTGAAACGTCTTGTAATTGTAGAATTGAATTTGAATGTGTAAGCAGTTGGGTACTTGATAACAAATTGCGTATTTTTCCATAACCAACCACAGTGTAGTAGTTTGCCACACCAACTAGTGGTTGTTTGAAAGGGGAAAATGAGGCTAATCAATTAAACCTGGGTTTAAGCCACAGTCAACCATTAACATTAGAGGTGCATTGATTTGTCTGTACAGCTAATGGTCAAGAGAATGTTAGTTCATGTCCCATAAGGACCTTGATCTGAAGGTTCTCAAATAGGCGCCAATTCGAAAGCCTTAAATAGAAATTGTACGGTTCATTGATTGTATAAACTCTTCCCAATCCCACTTAGAGCTACCAGAACCGCTTTAATACGAATTTTCATATATAATCTTAATTTCAAACCAAATATTGTATAATAATTGACATTCTAAATCGTCAGCTGTCACGCAGAAAAATATCAGCCCCAGCAACATATTGCAGGAACCATGTACATGTTTGCAAGCATTCTTTTCGAAGAATTGAGATCACATTTTTCTTGTCAGCAGGTTTCAAAAAACAACGCCACATTTGGGTAACAAATACATATATTATAACGTATTAATAATGGCATCTCAATTATGTTATATTGCATAGCAAACACAATGTGTTTGGACACAAGTACACTATAGTTGCGACCAGCTACAAATAAGTTATTCTTATATTTGCATCCAAACAACAGCAAAAATAAGAATTTTTCTGCGGTTAGATATTTTTGAAAATTACCAACTTTTCTGAACTACCCCAGACTCTTTTCTTCTTACATTTTAACCGAAACGGAAATCAGTTACGGAAATATAACGAATCCGTTTGCATTTGAAATTACTCTCGAAAAAGCGGATCGTTGTTTCTACTGTTTTGGATCAGTCTCGACCTTGCAACGAACTTCAGATTCGAATCCGTTTCAGGTTGATTTTTTTGAAATGAAATGGATTCATGAGGGATTAAATTTTTAAATTTTTGGGAATTTGTCGATGTCAGCAAATTTTTGCTCCAGTTTTAGTGGTTTAGCAACTCAGATACACGCTGTAACATATTGGCCCCTGTAATACGAGGGCAGATCAATAAGTCCGTGACTTTTCGAACTAACAAGAGCTACAACTTTCTTTCAGAGAGTAAATCAAAATTCCGAACGGTTTGCAAGATATGAGCCTGACAAAATGATCACTTTTTTTTGCAAAAATTACACCGAGGCTCCAAATCTTTGGGGGCCCATAAAAAAAGTGAATGACTTTGGGAAAACTGGGAGACACGGGTCTTTTAGCACGTAGTGGTGTCCTGTGATAAAAGACCAAAAACAAGACCCGTATCTCCCACTTTTGGCCAAAGAGTCATGCACTTTTTTTATGGGCCCCCAAAGATTTGGCGCCTCGCTGCAATTTTTGCAAAAAAGTGATCATTTTGTCAGGTTCATATCTTCCAAACCATTCGGAATTTTAATTTACTCTCCGAGGGAAAGTTGTAGCTCTTGTCATAAAGGTAGCCGCAAAAGTGGCTACCTAAGCGCTACCTAAACTGTGTTAAGAATCCTATCATTATTCCTAGGAAGTTCATATGTTCTAGAAAGTTATTTATTGAGATTTAACGGTTTGCTACCTATGGACCTGCACAAGGGAAAAAATACAACAAAACAATCGAATTTTTTAAAGTTGAATTTTGACCTTGAAGATAAAGTTTGTTTGATTTTACATGTTCACAATTTTTTTTCTTCGTGATAAGGGCTACAACTTTCCCTCAGAGTGTAACTTAAAATTCCGAATGGTTTGCAAGATATGAGCCTGACAAAATGATCACTTTGTTGCAAAAATGACACCGAGTCCCCAAAATCTTTGGGGGCCCATAAAAAAAGTCAATGACTTTGGGAAAAACTGGGAGACACGTGTCGTTGTTTTTGGTTTTTTATCACGTAGTGGTCTCCGTATATGGTTATATTTTTTCGTGTTCCACTGTGTAACTTTGTTTGAAGTCACGATATATACTTTAATAAGTCCTTGCTGAAAAATGTATAACTTTTGGTTATAAATATTTACCTGATTGCAAGAAAATCGGTGATTTCAAAAACTCTTCCAAATTTGTGGTATTTTAAATAGTTCTGGTAATATAATTATAGAGCTCTTTAGGTGCAGTAGTAAACACCACTGCTCTTCAGTAGTAAACACTACTCTTGTATCCCTCCATTCCCTAGGAATGTACTTGAAGTTTATACGTGAAATATATAACTTTATCAGCCAGGGGATCAATAGATTGGTGACAGCTTGAATTCCTCTGGTTAAAACATGTCGGTTCTAGGAGTTTTAAAGCGTTTAAAGCTGCCGATAGCCTATTTCAGCCTCGATTTAGTAATAATTTCAGTGGAAACTTCTCAGTTTTGAGGAGCATGTTTACCTGCAGTGATCTCCTCGTTCAGGGAGTTGCCAGCGAAATGGGTGTCCATAAGGAGAGTGAGTGAATCACCTGTAGTCTACTGCCCAGAAGACTCCTTCAAGTAACCTATCGTAGTATTTCTTCTGTTGATTTACAGAAGAGCATCCACGACTTTCTTTTGGCCCGTAAACATAGTTGGACAATATTTTGAACTGTTCACGCACATTTGTATAATGTTCTTGTTAACTACGAAAATAAATTGAATTGCAAAAAAATTAGATATTTTTTAAATTTTAATTAATTTGTGAACACAATTTAGGACTCTGACGAATTGTAAATTCATGAAATGTGTAAGTTTACCATATTAATGTCACATTAATTTTGATGAAAGTATATTTTATTTAAAACCAACAACAAAAGCTTTAGTATTAAATTCTTTTTGTTACAATAACAAAATAAATTGTATTTCAATTGCTGTAAAAACTTAAGCAACGTCAAACTACAAATTATAAAATTAATTCAAATCATTTTAATTTAAAACTAAATCTGTACAGAAATCTAGGGCAACGCAATTTATAATTAATTGGCAATCAACAGTCACCATAAGGCAACAACAGAGTAATGATGATGCTAATGATGAAAATCAAATCAAAGCGATAAAAGGCCGTACCTGGTAAATTTACCAAAATGTGTAGTGTAGCTCGAAATTCAAAATATACTTTTAATCAATCTGTAAACAGTATATGGCCTAACTTGACAAAAAGTAGTAAAAAGTGTACAAAAATCTATGAGTTCAAAATATCCTTGTTATAATCACTCGTCTTTATAAAGCAGTGTCGATTAAAGGCTTTACTTGGCAAAAGTACCAAAAAGTGTACTACAGCTGGAAATTCAAAATATACTTTGTTTCCGCCGTCGTAATCCAAGCGGTAATGAGTAAGAGGCATTACTTGGCAAAAGGTACTAAAAAGGTGTACAAGAATACCGAAATTCAAAACAGCTCGTGTTTATCAACCAGTGTGTGTTAAATCGTGTGGCCGTCGGTGGTGCAATGGCTAGTGTGCGCGGCTCTTGTGCATGAGAACTGGGGTTGAATGCCTTGTGTGACCGCCTTACATTTTTCGGCGGCGGTCACCTGACATAGTCACTACGACACTATCAAGTATTTAGCCATGAAAAGCTTCTCAAAATACCGTTCGGAATCGGTGTAAAAACTGTAGTTCCCAATCATTGAGTGAAAAATTAGAAAGCGCACAGCTCACTGGTTGTGAGAAGCTCTCCCTAATCCCTTCATGGGATGTAATGGGAAACCATTTATTTATTTATTTTTGTGTGTTAAATCATAGAGTAATCTGTAAGAGTCGCCATCCCTCTCTTTAAGTTCTCTCTGTGACGACGAGGTAGTAGATCATTTCAACGAGTTCGAGTTGCTGTTGTATGTCAATTTTTGGTTGGGCATAAAAACGGACACAAATAAAAGTGAATGCATATTTTCGTTCGCTGCAACCAACAGAAAACCTAATTTAGCCATCATTAGTATCAATCAATCACTATTTAAACTTAGTTTGTTATATGGTTTGCTTCTGGTTGCTTATCGTTCTCTCGCCTGTCTTCTTTGTTTTCTATCACTTTCCTACTTCATAGACGATCAGCTATATCATGGATTCCCCTGGGTTTTAACTAAGGTGTCTCTAGGCAATGTTGTCTAAGCTTTTCGAACAGAAGCTGTCTCTTAATTGTAAGACAAAAGAGAAATCTCAGAAAGCCTCATTATTTGTTATACGTTTTGTATAAATGTGTTGGTTCCTCGACCTACTAAAAAGGAACAAAAAGGGTAAAAAACATTCTAAAATGTGAACATAATAGTACTTCTTCACTCTAGTTTAGGGGCAAGAATGGGATTTCATTAAAATTGATACCATAGGTGGAGCAATTTATATCGATTCAAAAACATATAGTGTTTTTGTCGGCGGCCCATGTTTTCCGACTTACGGGCCTCCAAAGTTTACATATTTTTATTATTATTATTACACGCTCAAAATCCCGTATTTTTTTCTGTTTGGATGCAAATCTAACGTGTTTGCAGCTTGTCGCAAATATAATATTCTTGTGTCCAAACACATCACGTTTACTATTAAATATTACATGTTTGGGGCACAATGATTAATAGGTAATAATATAGGTTTTTGTGACCCAAATGTGGCTTTGTTTAGCTGAAAACTACTGAAAACAATAATGTGACAGCTAGCAACGAAACACAAACGCAGCAAACCTTCATAAAATTAATGCTTGCAAACATATACTTGTTTCCAGCAATATGTTGCCTAGGGCTGTTTTTCTCAGCGTGTACATATTACTTCACAAAAAGCTACGTCGAATCCGGGGTTGCAGCCTCACCTGAGTTAAAAATCGATAAAATGGGCCAAGAAACGGCCATGAAGAAGGCAATAAAATCTACCCGTGTTGGACCCTGTTGGAGAAGTTCACTAAGCCTGGCCGACATACGGCCTCACAGACAAACTGTACTAAATGCCTGAAATGCAAAGGATATTCCATATCTTTTGTCAATCATTTAAATTTCAAATTTCTTCGTAGAAAACAGATTTCCTTTAACACTTTGAAATGAGTTTCACTCTTAAACCTGCACCACAAAGTACATTAAAAAGTACCAAAAAGTGTATAAAGTGTCCGACATGCAAAACAATTACTCTGATCAATTATATTAATTTCAGTTGTGTTGTAGAACACACACTTGACTTAACAATTTCAAATTAGTTTCATATTTAAATGTGGTACTTACTATAAAGTTTACGAAATAGTACGAAAAAGTGTACTGAGGAAAATCAGATGTAACTGTATCAAAATTTGCTATAGATTTTGAATGTTACGTTTTCAATTTGACAACAAAAATTGGTTAATAATGAAAAACATGTAAATGTGACGGTAGTGAAATTAATTTTAACCCATAAAATAATTTAAATGCATTTCATTCTCTAAACTTAATTTGCATAATTAGAGAAAAATATTTCGTTAATGAAGCCACAAAGGAATTTAAGTGAATTTAACAAAATTCACCACAACAACTATAACGACAAAAAAAAAAGCGATAAACTCAAATACCACAAAGAACACAAAAATATGGAAATTACTTAAAAATGTCATTAAAATTTATTAAACATACAAAATATGTTAAATTTACAACTACAACACAAACAACAATGACGACAGCAATTACAAAAATATGCCCCAACAATAGTTTGTTCAGTTTTGAGTTCTCAAAATCCGACAAGTAGGTAATGAAATATGCGACTGAAACTGAAAAGCAAACTGGTGTAAATTGTACAAATGTTAAACTTAAAAGGGAATATGTTAATGTTCACACTATAAAACAATAACAACTGCTGCCACCACCACCGCCAGCACAGTCGTGACAATAATATTATTACCATAGAGACGCATACAGTAATGATGTTGTTATTATTTTTATGCATTACTGATGGTGTTGTTGTTGTTGTTGTAGTTGTGTTGATCATCACATAGTGATTGCGTTTAGTCCCATAACATCGACCGAACTAACCAAACAACCAACACTGCACTGCTTTGCACTTTTACTGCAACAAAATGTGGCAGAAGCGAGAAATGTCGGCTTATTAGTCATTCCATGCGCGCCACGCAAAACGCACCCAAAACGAATATAAACACTCGCACTCACACGCATACATATACATTTTGCCACTTTGCCACTTAGGGTCCCCCACCGATAGTTGGACTTGGTGGTCTGATGTACCATCGCACCCGCTAAATGACACTATAAAAAAAATATGTACAAGCCCCAAAAGCCAAAACGATATTGAAATGGCTATAAAGCACACACAGTAAAGTGAATAGAATGCAAAGGAATTGAGGGACTCTACAACAGGCATTCATGACTTTTAGGATGTATGCGAGAAAAGACTACCTCGGGAAACTCCAATAACTTGTTTGCGTTTAAAATTTCGTTTTTAGAAATTATATATCTTCTCTTTCAATCAGTACTACATAACATCAAATAATGTACTGAAAGTGTACCAAAATGTGTACACGCTAAAAAAAAACTGGCGTTTTCATTATTATTAATGTATGAGAAATACTTTTTTTTTTGTTTGGCTGCAAATATAACGTGTGTTTGGAGCTTGTCGCAAATATAGTATACTTGCGTTCAAACACATTGAGTTTGTAATTCAATATTATATGTTTGAGACACAATGATTAATATGTTAAATTTTTTGCGGTGGGGCCCAACTTGAGAATTAGGTTGCAAAATAGCATTACATTCAAAAAGCACCAATTAAGGAAATAATTTATGCGTACACACAGGGAAAGATTAGTTGGAAATCAATTCAGGCATTGGAAATTCCATGATAAAGTCTATATTTTGATCAGAATTCGTAATTGTCAAACATCAGAATAATTTGTCGATGTTATTGATAGAATCGGAATCGGAATCGGTGTAAAACTGTAGGTCCCAATCGGTGAGTGCAAACTGGAAAGCGCACAACTCATTGATTGTGAGAAGTTGTCCCCGGTCCCTTCATGGGATGTAATGGGAAACCATTTATTTATTTATTGATAGATTAAAAATCGGTCTTAATAAATACAAGTTGCTACTACCGAATTTTAGTTGTATTAACCAATTTGAGTATTTCAAAAACCTCATTCATCTGAAATGGAAGATACAACTAATAAAAAGTGTAATATTAGAATTCGTGTTCAAATATTAGTTATTCTAATCATAATTTAGTTTCTATTACAAAGTTATATATATTCGATTTTTCACAAGAAGCTTTGTTATAAATATATTTGAATGTTACATGGGCAGGACTTTACAGAAAAACTATTATTTTAAAAAGAAGTGATAAACAAAGTTGTAAAAAAACAATAAAGTGTATTTATATCATCCACCGAAGAATACATATGATCATAAATTGAGGTGAAGTCAGTCTTTTAAATACAATCGTTGAATCTAACGCCACTATTGACGCCTTCACAAACACATGTAAACAATTGTGGACAGTTGGCTGGAGGAACTATTATTCTGCATGACGCAAATTAACTTAAACATACATATGTTACCCAGGGTAACCTATCCCCATTTTTGTCGAAAATATGAAAAATTTAGAAAAACTGTCGGTATGTTGAAAGCGAAGCGTCCTATCTAAAAAATTAAATTTTTTACGGGTCCTAAGGGTTCCAATTCGCATGAAATAATATTTTTTAAAAAAATCGCCAAAATAAGAAAATCGCTAAAATAAAAAAATGGCTATATCTCGGAAACGGTGCGTCGAATAGCAAAAGTAACAAATTTTTTTACCTCCATAGGAGGCTTTCATCTTTGGATGTCTTCAATATGGCATCACTTCTTTTTTTTTTTTTAAATCGCTAAAACTAAAATTTCTGGAATCAAAAATTGCTAAAACGCCCCTATGCCAATATCTCGGAAACGGAGCGTCCAATCGAAAACAAAACTATTTTTACGAGTTTCTAAGGACTTTTCATAAAGTGGTCCATCGTATGGAAGATATTTTGTTCAAAAAATCATTAAAATATGAAAAACGCTGAAATAAAAAAATGGCTATATCTCGGAAACGGTGCGTCCAATCGCAAAAATAAAATTTTTTTTACCTCCATAGGAGGCTTTCATCTTTGGATGTCTTCAATATGGCATCACTTTGATTTTTAAAAAATCGCTAAAACTGAAATTTCTGGAATCAAAAATCGCTAAAATGCCAATATCTCGGAAACGGAGCGTCCAATCGAAAACAGAACTATTTTTTACGAGTTTCTAAGGCTTTTTCATAAAGTGATCCATCGTATGGAAGATATTTTGTTCAAAAAATCATTAAGATATGAAAAACGCTGAAATAAAAAAATGGCTATATCTCGGAAACGGTGCGTCCAATCGCAAAAATAACAAATTTTTTACCTCCTTAGGAGGCTTACATCATTGGATGTCTTCAATATGGCATCACTTTGATTTTTAAAAAATCGCTAAAACTGAAATTTCTGGAATCAAAAATCGCTAAAATGCCAATATCTCAGAAACGGAGCGTCCAATCGAAAACAGAACTATTTTTTACGAGTTTCTAAGGCTTTTTCATAAAGTGATCCATCGTATGGAAGATATTTTGTTCAAAAAATCATTAAAATATGAAAAACGCTGAAATAAAAAAATGGCTATATCTCGGAAACGGTGCGTCCAATAGCAAAAGTCACAAATTTTTTTACCTCCCTAGGAGGCTTTCATCTTTGGATGTCTTCAATATGGCATCACTTTGATTTTTAAAAAATCGCTAAAACTGAAATTTCTGGAATCAAAAATCGCTAAAATGCCAATATCTCGGAAACGGAGCGTCCAATCGAAAACAGAACTATTTTTTACGAGTTTCTAAGGCTTTTTCATAAAGTGATCCATCGTATGGAAGATATTTTGTTCAAAAAATCATTAAAATATGAAAAACGCTGAAATAAAGAAATGGCTATATCTCCGAAACAGTGCGTCCAATCGCAAAAATAAATTTTTTTTTACCTCCGTCGGAGGCTTTCATCTTTGGATGTCTTCAATATGGCATCACTTTTATTTTTAAAAAATCGCTAAACTAAATTTTCTGGAATCAAAAATCGCTAAAACGCCCCTATGCCAATATCTCGGAAACGGAGCGTCCAATCGAAAACAAAACTATTGTTTACGAGTTTCTAAGGATTTTTCATTAAGTGGTCCATCGTATGGAAGATATTTTGTTACAAACATCACCAAAAAAAGGAAAAACTCTGAAATAAAAAATGATTGTAACTCGGACATACATACATATGTTAGTTTTAGCGATTTTTTATTTGAAACATGTTAGTTTAAAGGATTTTAATTGATGCCGTATGAGAGGCAGCCATTGGTTAAAGCGGTTGGACGCACCCTTTCCTATTTTTTATTTTAGCGATTCACTTATTTTGGCGATTTTTAGAAAAAAAAAATCCATACGAATTGGACCACTTAATGAAAACCCCTTAGAAAGCCGAAAAAATTAGTTATATTTCGATTGAACGCTCCGTTTGCGAAATATACATATACACAATGGCGGTTTAGCGATTTTTTATTCGAAAAATTTTAGTTTTAGCGATTTGTTCAAAATAAGTAATGCCGTGGTAAAGACCGATTGGATCCATTGGTTATACAGCCTGTGCTGGAGGTAAAAAAATATTATTATTTTTGCGATTGGACGCACTGTTTCCGAGTTATAGCCATTTTTTATTTTAGCGATTTTCTTATTCTGGCGATTTTTTGAACAAAAATTATTTCATGCGAATGAGAACACTTTGTGAGAAACCCGTAAAAATTTCTTATTTTTTGCGATTGAACGCTCTGTTTTCGAGATATATAAATTTTTTCATATTTTCGATCAAAAATGGCCACGAAATACGAACTCTGGTTATAAATAGTACTAATTTTGTTTATATTTAAATATAAAATACACAATTTTAATAAAAAATATTTTTTTTTTTACTTTTTTTCTATAAAATTCATAATTAAATTCAAGTAATTACTTTAGTTGAGCGAGCATACCAATATATTATTTGGTACAACCGAATTAGTTTTTACATTTTTCATTCATCTATCAAATAGAATATTCAGCACTACAGGATAATTTGATTGCTACAACTAAACCTCGATTGACAGATCACATTTATTTCCGGTTGCTGTGGCTTCAACTAAATATTTCAGTTCTTGCCATCAAAACTGAATTACAAATCAATTGATATGCACAACATTTGGTGATACGGAACACAATTATTGCGAATCACAACTGAATAATGTGATAGTCCAAGGGACCCCCAAATTTTAGTTGGCTGTAAATATAGTTGTGACAACAAATCTCTTCACTGTGTGTACGTGCGTGGTTATAATATATATTCTTGTGACCCGAATATGGCTATGTTTGTTGAAAACTGCTTAAAACAAAAACGTGACTAACAACAAACAAAAAAAAAAGCAGCAGATCTTCAATTCGTGAAACCAATTCATGCGCGTAAGTATATGGGTGTTCCAAACACATACATGGTTGGTGCATAATAATACAGGAGCAGTTGTTTACAGCAGGTATATTGACGAAAATGGTTCTATAAAACAAAAATCCATGCCGATGCTGCCAAGCCCCTACTGTGACCTCCCCGGTAAAGAAACTATCTAACCCCGATCAAACAGAAAGCTTTTATCAAGATAAACCTATGCCGAAGCCGGCCTTGAAGCGTCCCCCAAAGCCAAAATCCACATGATTGGCCGAAGGCCGGCCAAGCGGAAAACTTTATAATTCAAAAAACAGACAATGACGAAGTCGGTGTTGAACACACTCCTGAGGAAAATATCCTCAAGAAGAACACTAAAGCCATGCAGGATACTTTATTACGAGTCCCCAAAAAAAAGTTCCTGAAAAAATTCTTAATCCTGATATCAAAGTGTTTCATAGGATTTATGAAAATTTCGAAAATCATCATAGAAAGTTTCGAAAAACTTAATAAAGATTTTTTAATGCAGAATATTTTATAAATATTACGAAGAACGTTTTCTCATATTAACCAAATTTCATGACCTCTTTAATCACAATGATTGTAAGAACCTCTCACAAGTCCCTTCATTTGTCCACGATGGAAAAAACGGACTCTGTAACATATACAATCCGTAGGAACCACGTATATTTTTGGAACACATTCCAAATATTCTAACTTACTTACTTATCCAGTCTCGGACAACCCCGGGGGTCAGAGACCTTACAAAACGAAGGTAACATATTTCGCCAACCAGTTCAATCTTTTGCTTTATTTCTCCAGTTGGCAATACCAAGTGTACGCCGGGATTCGTCAACCTGATCCCTCCAGCGGAGTCTTGGTATTCCTATTTTTCGTCTTCCTTCGAGTTCGGTTTCGAAAACCCTTCGTGCTGGTTCGTCTTCATCCATTCTACTGACATGGACTAGCGCAATCGCGTTATTTTGGTCCGCTTAACTATGTCAATGTCATGATAAAGCTCATACAGCTCATGATTCATGCGTCGCCGATACTCGCCGTTGTGCACTATTGGGCCATACATTTTTCGAAGTATTTTTCTCTCGAAGATTCCTACAGCTGTTTCGTCTGCTTGCGATAGGACCCAGGATTCTGAGCCATAAAGCAAGACAGGTTGAATGAGAGTCTGGTACAGCAGGAATTTTGTTACTCGAGAGAGGGCTTTATCTCTAAAGTGCTTGCTTAGCCCCAAATAACATCTATTCGTATGCACAATTCTCCGCTTGATCTCAAGGGTGACGTTGTTGTCCTTGTTTACGGCAGATCCGAGGTATATAAATTCGTCCACTACCTCGAAGTTATAGCGGTTATCATCGTTAACGCTTTGGTCTAATCGCGTGGAGGCCCTGTTCGTTGAAACCTTTCTTTTTCTCTTGTCCTCATTTACCGTCAAACCCACTTTTGCTGACTCCTTCTCAATTCTCGAAAAAACCGCAGTAACATCTCTAATTGTGCGCCCAATGACATCGATATCATCAGCATACGCGACCACCATGTGACTTTTGCTGCTGATGGTTTTATTCATGTTGACGGCAGCTTTTCTCATAATGATCTCCATTAAGATGTTAAAGAGATTGCACGATAGGGTGTCGCCTTGCCTAAGGCTTCGCTTAGTTTCGAAAGGTTTGGTAAGATCCTTACCAACTTTCACTGCGGCTTTGGTGTTCGTCAAGGTCATCCTACAAAGGCGTATGGGTTTCGCAGGAATACCAAGCTCAGACATTGCTTCATAGAGTTTCTCCACTACAGGACTATCGAAGGCCGCATTATAAACGATAAATAGACACTGTGTGTAATTTTTTAAGTCATGGCAAAATAACCATATACGGACACCACTACGTGATAAAAGACTAAAAAAACACACGTGGCAGTTGGGGGACTGCCGACAGAAGCTATGCTCCAACTTACTTTCGATTGTTTTTTAATATTTTTGAAACACAATGATTGACAATATATATAGTTATTTATTATTACTATTATTATTAACACATCAGATATTATTTATTATTATTTTTCCACTAGCACGAATTTACCCCCCTATACTGCCGTATAACGTATTGTATGTTAAGAAAACATTTTAATTGGGTTAACAATGATATAAAAGCTTGCAAAAGCGAAATCCGGCACATTGTATTTAAAGTCATGTTTATTAAAGCTTTCTGAAATATTAATATGGTTGTAATCTGTGCTGGATTGATCCATGTTATTGATAACAGGTTAGCTACTTTTATTTCTACTAGTCCTGTAGAGGTGGCGCTGGTATATGATAAAGCTTATTCTGTTATGTTAATTTGTTTGCACTAGCTTCCAACCAACTAGCCTACAAACCTGTTGTGAGAGTGTTAATGTTATTTTGAAAGAGTTGAAAGATGAGCTTTATTTTCCGTGAAGTTTGACAAATTGCAATAACTACATGGTGATATAAAAGCTTGCAAAAGTGAAATCCGGCACATTGTATTTAAAGTCATGTTTATTAAAGCTTTCTGAAATATTAATATGGTTGTAATCTGTGCTGGATTGATCCATGTTATTGATAACAGGTTAGCTACTTTTATTTCTACTAGTCGTGTAGAGGTGGCGCTGGTATATGATAAAGCTTATTCTGTTATGTTAAAAATAACGGTACTATCACCTCACGCATTTTCGTTATGCCATTTTTTCCCAGTTAACTCCGTCTCTCAAAGCCCGCTTTAAGAAGCATAGCTTCAAAAAAAGACCCGTGTTTCCCAATTTTTCCCAAAGTCATGCACTTTTTTGTTTATGGGCCGCCAAAGATTTGGGGCCTCGGTATCATTTTCGTAAAAATGTGAAAATTTTCTCAGGCTCATATCTTGCAAACCGTTCAGAATTTCGATTTACTCTCTGAGGCAAAGTTGTAGCTCTTGTCATAAAGAACATATAAAGTCAAAAAAACTTCACCTTCCAGATCAAAATCGCAAAAAACTTAAAAAAATGCGATTTTTTTACCTTTTTTCCCGTGTTCAGGTCCATAGGTAGCAAACCGTTCAAAATTCAAGGAAACAATCAACTACAAAAATTTACCTAAGAACATATAAACTTCCTAGAGATGATTCTTAACACTGTTTAGGTAGCACGCAAAAGTGAAAAATTTGCCGAAAATTTTTTAATTTCATTTTTTTTACCTTTTTCTCCTGTTCAGGTCCATAGGTAGCAAAAAATGAAATATGCCTGGCCAGAACCATGTCTTTGTCCAAGGGTTAACACCGTTTAGGTAGCGCTTAGGTATCACGCGATCATGCACCGACAGCAGCAGCACAGGCAATGCAGTAAGCTCAGCACACGCAACAAGGGATGCAGCACACAATATAAAAGCGACACGACGCTCACATCGAGGCATTACACAGCGCGACGTCAACGAGAGCTCAGCGGTGAAAGTTATAAAGTGAAAGTGAAAGTAAAAAAAGTGAAAGTGCTACAGTATAATTCGCACACAACATTGGCAACTGACAATTTCAATATGCAGTGTGAAAATATTGATTTATTTTGCTACGTTTGCGGTCATCAAACCAGAAAAAAAACATCTACAAGATTTCAGAAGGAAAAGAATCTTTTAACTAGTGAATTCAAAAGAGCATATACATTGTTTTTCGACGAAATGGACTTGACCGGTGAAAATTACACACCTAATACAGTGTGTCGCCAATGTTATAACAATCTTATGGCATGGTTGAGTGGAGGCAGAGGTACTATGAAGTATTGTAAGCCGGTAAACTGGATTAATCGCCCAGGTGATCATGATGCAACCAGTTGCTATGCATGCAAATTACACATGTCGTCTAAATCGACATTCTGAGAAGAACAAAATTTATAAAGCAACTGCAACAGCCACACTACCAGTGCTTGCACCTGAAAATTTTGTATCACCAAGGCCGCCAACTCCAGATCGTACTACAGAATTTACAGCAATGAGTACAGCAAGTGGTGTTACTTATGAAGATCCATTTGATACCGATTATGAGCCCCAACAGGGAAGAGATGGACCACAACTAATAACACAAATGGAAATGGATTTCATTGTGGCCAAATTGGGATTATCGCAGCGACTTGCAATATTTTTGACAGCTTTTTTAAAGCAAAGAAAACTCACACATGCTAATGTTAACTCTACGGCGTACCGCAAACGACAAGCTGAATTTCAGATGCTCTACACCCTAAATGATGACAATTCGTTCGCTTACTGCAACGATATAAAAGCTTTGGTGGTAAAAATGGGAATGAACTACATCGCTAGTGAGTGGAGATTATTTATTGATGGGTCTGTTTCAAGCTTGAAAGCAGTGTTGTTGCATGTGTCGAACCGAAAACCTTCCATTCCGCTAGCAATGGGTATCACCATGAAAGAAAGCTATGAAAAATTGAAAGATATAACGGAAAAAATCAAATATTACGAAAATAAATGGAAGATTGCTGTGATTTGAAGGTCATCAACATTTTGCAAGGGATCATCGATAAGGGCGGCTTCCCAAAATTCTTTTGTTTTCTTTGTAATTGGGATTCACGCTCACCTCTGAATCAATTCCAATGTAACTCGTGGAGGCCAAGAGGAAGTGTGGATGAACAAATACAACAACATAGACTGAAGAATGCACCTTTAATTGACAATACTCAAGACAACTTTGATTCATCGCTTGATGAAAATCATTCAATGGCATGGATTTACCTTCAGCGTGTATGCACCAGAGTCTTGGGAGGTGATCGAGACGCGGAACCGGAAGCAAGAGAATGGGTGAAACAAATGCTGCATTATTTTGAGATAATCGGCGCATCGATGACATTAAAGCTGCATTTTCGTTTTGACGATTTTATCAAACAACTCCCTACCGAATCCGATGAGCAAGGAGAACGGTTTCACCAAACCACAATGCCCATGGAAAAACGGTACAAAGGCAAAAACCTCGACGCATTGCTTGCAGAGGTATGTTGGTGGAGTCACAAGATCACCCTGTATGATGTTAATGAAGTATTTGAAGAAGAAAGAGCTGATGATGGAGGGCAGTCTGGAAGCAACGTGCCTGTGGACACCATAATTGCTGAATCAGAGTCAGATTCGGACGATTCGGACGACGATTTGGATCCACAACTTAAGAGAGCGCGATTTGCAAGTCCAGGGCCATCAACATTATAAACATAATACGAATACTTTTTTTTAATATTTTTGTAATAGATAGCATAGTATCTCAATGTTGAAGTAAATAAAAAACAAATGAAGTTAAAAAACGGTGTTAAGAATAATTCCCAGGAAGTTTATATGTTCTAGAAATTTGTTTATTGAGATCTTAGGTACATTTTTGTAGTTGATTGTTTCCTTGAATTTTGAACGGGTTGCTACCTATGGACCTGAACATGGGGAAAAAGGTAAGTTTTTTTTAAGATTTTTGCGATTTTGATCTGGAAGGTGAAGTTTTTTTTTGATTTTATATGTTCTTTATGACAAGAGCTACAACTTTGCCTCAGAGAGTAAATCGAAATTCTGAACGGTTTGCAAGATATGAGCCTGAGAAAATGATCACATTTTTACGAAAATGATACCGAGGCCCCAAATCTTTGGCGGCTCATAAAAAAAAAGTGCATGACTTTGGGAAAAATTGGGAGACACGGGTCTTTTTTTTTTAGTCTTTTATCACGTAGTGGTGTCCGTATATGGTTATTTTTTTTCGTGTTGCACTGTGTAGATGATAGGTGTCGATTTGTTCCTTGTGTTTCTTCTCCAGGATTTGGCGCAGCGTGAAAATCTGGTCAGTTGTCGATTTCCCAGGCCTAAAGCCGCACTGATATGGTCCAATCAGGTCAGCAATAATTGGTTTTAGTCTTTCACACGTTATAGTCGATATGCTATGGATAAAAGGCTTATTCCACAGTAGTTGGCACAGAGACTCGGTCCTCCTTTTCTATATATGCGACATAGTACACTGATACTCCAATCGTCGGGCATGCATTCATCTAACCAAATTTTGCGAATGAGCTGATGCATGCACCTTATCAGCTCATCGCCGCCATCCTTAAACAGCTCCGCCGGTAGTCCATCGGCTCCTGCGGCTTTGTTGTTCTTAAGCCGGGCTATAGCTGTTCTGACCTCTTCTTGGTTAGGAGGGGGACAATCGACGACGTGGTCGTCCATATTGTGATCGATATTTTCATGGTCGTTGAATATGCCAGGTACTAGTAGCGCGGAGAAATGATCTCTCCATACTCCCTACATGCTCTGCACATCTGCGATGAGATTTCCGTCCTTGTCTTTACAGATGGAGGGGCCCTGAACCATGTCCATTAGTTCCGTTTTTGACTCCAAATATTCATATACTTATATTTGTAAGCCCTAAACTCACTTATATTTAACTGCAAACATTAGCATGTTTACTTGCAAAGATGCATACTTTTACGTGGAACCCTATGCGTGTTTCATCCCTAACATTCATTTTTTTACGTCTCGAAACATACGTGTGTTTCCTCCCAAAACGTCCCAAACGAACAATAGTCAACTAACAATAGAAACTAAAATGCAACAGATCAGTCACCATAAGAAACACTCAATTCATTCACCCTGATTACGGTTGTCGTCGTCGAAATACGACTAGTATTAATTTGATCGTATTTTGACAAAATTAACCCTAGGCGTATTTCGACTACGTCAAATGTAATCAGGGTGATTTACACAAGCATTCAGGAGTATTTATGAATCACTGACTGATAGAGTAATGGAAAAATATAGTTATAATATTAACTTAGGTTGAGAACAATCTCTCTTTGTCCCTCTTTTATTATTTAGTTATCGACAGAGCATAGCGCCAAAAAAAAAAACAAACAATCAGTGCACCAAACACAGCTGTATTTGTATCACAAACAAAGTTGTGTTTGTAGCACAAACAAAGCTATATTTGTATCACAAAAAAAAGCTGTATTTGCATCACAACGACAGCTGTATTTGGATCACAATCACATGTATTAGAATATATTAATAAATGTGTCTCAAATATGTAATATTGTAGAGCAAACACAATGTGTTTGGACACAAGTATACTATGTTGTTTGTGACAAGCTTTAAACACACGCTATATTTGCATCCAAACAAAAAGAAACTACAAATTTTCAGCGGGTTGTAAAGGATCAAAATAGTCCTCAAGTAAATGAATATCCTGCCTGCGTTTTCAAACCAATGATGAACTTAAAATATGGCCCACATCCTGGATAGCGCCACAACATGAACATCATGTTGTAAGGCAGTAAGCCTTAAGCACTTACAGTAATAAACTTTATAACTTCCAGTTTATATGCATCATTCGTTCGCATACACTACATACAAAGCGATATACGAGGTATGAGGAGACAGTAAGTATGGATGAATACGAGTGAATGAATGAATTAATGCGAGCAGAATGTGCAGAATGAAGTTGACGTTGGTGGCTTGGATTTCATGCAGAACTTTCATTGAGATACGGGTACTCCAACGCAGGGACCTACATAGAAGGGTAGACGACTATGATGACTACAATGACAACGAAAACGACAACGATGACTATGATGATATATGCATTACAGATGCATTAGCGGCATCTGTTGTATGTTTTATGTATCATGTAGCAGCAGCAGCAGTATAATGTGAATACATATAGTCATTTTTATGCCTTTAGGTATTAGGCACTGATCTTGTATGATTTTAAAATGGGTTTACCAATAGGACTGACTACCAACGCAACCACCATAAATACTATTTTCTCGACCCTAACCACAACTACTGTGCGGCCACTGTCATTTTGGGTGGTGGGTTATAGACCCGAACTACGAGCACTCGCACGGTTGAGTCTTTAAAAATGGAAAACATAAAATCACAAGTGTGTACTCCACAAGAAGTAATAGACACAGCTGAAAAAATGGGGCGAAAAGGAAACTATTGATTTGAACAACTTAAAATGCAATGAAGCATGAAATATATTCAGTCACAAGTTTCAGTAAAAAATATTCTGTGCCATCCTCTGGGCTCATGTAAATTTTATATTTGTATTTTCAATAGAATTCGTATTGTATCACGATGAGACTCAAAAGGGGAAACTGGAGAAATGAAGCGCGAAATATTTCGAAACTCCTTTTCTTTTTGCTTAACAACGGCCACGGTGAGTGGGCGTTTATGGATGACAGACAGGCATTCCGATTTCATGAGTTTCTTTTGAAAATTTGTAATTCTATGCGGTTTTGCGTAGTAATAGTTTATTGAACAAGCGAATAGTGAATGGGGTTTACACTAATTTTCTTTAAATTGAGTTTTAACTTTTTCTTTAAATTATCTGATGTGTCTTTTGTTATCGAGTAGATGCAAATATCACATGTGTTTGTAGCCTTGCGCAAATATAGAATACTTGTATCGAAACACATACATGTTGGAGACACAATGATAAATATGTTACAATATATTGTTTTTTGTGACCCAAATACGGGTTTGTTTGTTGAAAACTGCTGAAAACAAAATCGTGGCAGACAACAAAAACGAAACTGATCTTCAATTCATGAAATCAATGCTTATGGATATTCCAAACATGTACATGGTTCCTGTTAAATGTTACATGGACCATTTTTTCAGCGTAAAGATTATACAAATTGAAATTTAACCCTGATTGAGTGTTTTCTTCAACTTTTGAGTTTTGAAGTTTGTTTCACTCAAATTTTTTAAATTTAGTTAAGCTCACCTTTTTTATCTATATATATAAAAATAAGTTGCATTCTGTTAGAAATTGATGTTCTCTGGAATGCGTGAACCGATTTCGTTTACGTCAATACCAAGGTTTTTATGTATAAACGGTCTCTGTATGTCTATTGGTTCATGAGTTACAGCCATTTTAGTAAACACTGCATTCATTTCGAAACATGTATATTGAAAATATTTCAGTTAATATTTTGAAAAACTGAAATACAATTCGTTTTTAAATTCATTACAATTCCATTTTACTCAAACCATTGTTTTAATTTATGTACTTAGCTATCATTCAAATCACATTTTCGGGGATCTGTGAAATAAATTACATATAAAAACACATCAATAAAAACTTAAATATTTAAATACATTATGTACAGCAATGAGCTTTCTTATATGTTAACTTAACGGATATTTCAAACATTAAATCAAACAGCTAATATATACATGTAATGCTGTAACGGACTTTTTCTCCCAGGTCGCTAGCTTTTGAGTGCATCCTATGACTGACATTTCATGATCAGCTGATCTGTTTATATTCTTAATAATTGCATTATTCAACTATCATATGTGTCTCAATCTTTGAATTTCGCGAATAAATAAAATTTCAATTACTTCATATCTAATTGGTGTAGCCACATTTTTTAATACAAAATGGTACGTACGCGCAGTAATTTGGGGCGTCAATCACATAATGCTAGAAGAAATATTGTGGCATCTAGAGCATCTCAAAGTGGCGAACAGCGTGAAAATAATACTTTGGCTGCTCGAAATGCCATGGCACGTGGTAGGGCTCTGCGAAATCCAGCTCCACGTCCGTATGTGCCACGTACTTTGGAGCGTGCTGCATTCAATTATGATGCAAACTTTGATTACGTTTCTCATGGCAGGGTTTCAATTGGACCAATGACTACTGTTTGCTCTCATTGCAAGGCATTTAAGTTTAAACATGAGGTATCTGGATTGTGTTGTTCAAACGGACAAGTTAAATTAGCAGAATTGAATCCACCACCGGAGCCCTTGCATAATTTGATAACTGGTGGCACACCAATTTCAAAGCATTTTCTGGCAAACATATACGCTTGTACCGATTTCGAATGACTTCATTCGGAGCGTCAAGTATTATTCGGGACAATTTTATGCCAACGTTCAAACCGGTTTCACTTGAAAGGTTATAGTCCAAATTAGGTTTTCGGCTATATGCCTATTTGATATTTCAAGTGGGCGTGGCCCCTCCCACATAAATTGAATAATATCATATATCTTGACCGATTTGGCCCAAACCGGTTTCATTTGAAACGTTATAGTCCAAATTACTTATTCAAATCAATAACATATGGGATACTGCAATGTTTCAAAACTCTTGCTATCACAATAGTCAAGATATATGATGTTATTCAATTTATGTGGGAGAGGCAACGCCCACTTGAAATATCAAAAAGATATATAGCCGAAAACCTAATTTGGACTATAACTTTTCAAATGAAACCAGTTTGGGCCAAATCGGTCAAGATATATCATGGTCATAATTGGATTAAATAAAATAAAACTAATGCAGGAACATTAGCCTGGATTTAATAAACATAAACATATTTTGTTCTTTATGATAAGGGCTAGAACTTTTCCTCAGAGAGTAAATCAAAATTCGGAACGGTTTACAAGATATGAGCCTGACAAAATGATCACTTTTTTGCAAAAATTACACCGAGGTCACAAATCTTTGGGGGCCCATAAAAAACGTGCATTAAAAATAAATAAATGGTTTCCCATTACATCCCATGAAGGGACCGCGGAGAACTTCTCACAATGACTGAGCTGTGCGCTTTCCAGTTTTCACTCACTGATTGGGACCTACAGTTTTACACCGATTCCGAACGGTATTTTGAGAAGCTTTATCATGGCTATGTACTCGATAGTGTCGCCGTCACTGTGCGAGGTGACCGCCGCCGAAAGAAATTTTTTTTGAAGGTGGTCAGAGCAGGGCATTACTTGGAGCAAAACTGGAAGACCCTGCCCTTTTTTTGGTCTTTTATGACGTGGTGGTATCCGTATATGGTTATATTTCCATGACTTAAAAAGTTACACACAGTGATATGAAACGAGGTTGTTGCAAAAGTTGTGTAGCCTAGATTCAGTCGTGACAACCTCAGTTTAGTTGTGGCAACCGCAATTCGGTGGCAGCAGCCGATTTTACGTTTGTTGCAACCTCTTTTTCAACAATTAGTTCTGTGAGTTTAGGAGATATGACTGTAGTCTTATAACGTATTCATAGTTTTCATTTCGTTTCTTAGTGTCACAATAATTTAATGATTCCATATGTTTATTAAATCCAGGCTGATGTTCCTGCATTAGTTTTATTTTATTTAATCCAATTATGACTCATCAGCCTTAATTTTCTTAACTAAAACAGAGAAACTACGATCATTTTGAAAACATTTAATCGAAAATAATAACAAGTCTAGTTTTCATTTAACACCCCAAAACTAATTGATTTCAACAAATGGAAAACTATAAAAATCTCCGGACCATGACTTGTGATAACACAAAAAAAAAATAAAAAAAGATCCATGAAATCTCTATATCTAAGTCATTGGAGTTCTAGTTCCTGGGGCCAGACTTAAAGACATTAAAAACATGTTGTATTACAGTTTGATATACGAGAAACTATAAAATTGTAATAAAAAAAAATGAATTACAATAAAATCATTAACAAACTTAGAACGAATGGAAGGGCAGATAGAATTTTTAATAATTTGGTTTTTGATTATTCTGTCCAAATTGGATGGAACTGTGTAGGCGGCCGACTTCGCTGATGAAGACTGAGTTGAAGAAACCACTACAAATTGTAACGATTAGTATGGAAATAGGCATACATGCATCGCTTTGCCCATTGACCATAAAAAGATAAAATGTACAAAGTGATCTCTTTAACACATCATGGGGTCGCTCGTTCTTCCCACCGCAAGGTACCATCTCATCGCATCACATCACATGGCCTGCATAGTTTTGTAAAGGCCTCAAGCGTGAGTTGAACGCTTTTTTTGGTTGGAAGAATAGACACTATTATATCATCGCCTGTATGTGGTCGTAGAAGTAGACACAAACGTCGTCCAATATCCCATAATAGTGGGCGTTGTTATTAAAGATGTTACAGTTTGTTTTTCATACCTTAACTGCCCCGTCTTCTACTTCTTATAGTTCCTTTATGGCATTCACCACCACCATCATCATCGTCATCATAACCAGCAGCGGATTCATTGTCGTCTCTGGTTATCTTGGATGGTTAAGTTTATCACACCTTAAGAGAATGCCGACCAACCGACTGGCCGACCGCCCGTCCATTGTGTTGCTCTTTTCTTGTATTGCACTTTTTTATTTTTGCATTCTGGCCAAAAGACAGAGAATTTTATGCTTTTGGCTTTTATGCAAAACAAAGAGTCTTTTCAAGCCATGGTCATGTACAACACCATCAGGTAGTAGTTTACCTGTATTTTATCCATGTATATGTGGTATCTCTCTGATTGCCCCGAAAGCTTAAAAAGTTGTCAATTTGGATTTGAACAGAGAAATACGTTTAGAACCAGTTTTATTGGTTTGTCTGCATCGTCACAAAGAGATCCAAACGAATAACTTGTTGGATTGCAGCAACTCCAACAAACTCTAAAGGTTTTTATGCTGACTGTTGCAAAATCACATGGAGCTGGCTGGCTGGTTGGTTGGCTGGCTGCCTTGTCGTTCGTTAGTGTTGCCCAGAATTTGCATGTCAAGCAAGCTGTAGCGCCAAATATACAAAAAGAGAACTAGAGAGAATCGTGGTCCGGGCCGGGTCGAAACGGGCTCACCAGCCACATTGCATGACCAGGTATTGTGTCATTTCGTTTGCACTGATTATGGTATTGAAATTAAGATTTGGAATAGATTTACTAGCGTGTGGTAAATGGCAACGAAAGTGCACTGATTTCCGTTGATATAGAATTAGGAATAAGTCAATGATTTTGAAACCTCATCGGAAGTAGTGAACCCGAAGCTAAATTTCGTTACGTTCAAAAGAAATCGCAGAAAAATTAAATTCGTATGGGGAATTTAATTATGACAAACGAATATTTGTTGAATCAAGCATATAGTTTCCGTTATTATAAATAAATATAAATAAATAAAATCGTTTACGACAACCAACAAACGTTTGCAGCAAACGATATGTGGTAAATGTAAAGCCAAAATTATACAGTCTTTAAATGTTGTCACAACCTATTAGAGGTTGTATCAACCGAATTTCAGTTGTGAGGACTAAATTCGGTCGTGATTCGGTCGTGGCAATCTCAATTCGGTTGCGGCAACTGCTATTCGGTGGCAACAGCCGAATTTACGGTCGCCTAAAAGTACAGCCAACGACATACAGGCTTTCGATGTTGTCACAACCTATTAGAGGTTGCATCAACCGATTTGCAGTTGTGAGGACTAAGTTCGGTCGTACCAATGTCAATTCGGTTGTAGCAACCAGAATTCGTTGGCAAAAGCCGAAGTTACGTTTGCTTCAACCAATCAGTTTTGTAAATATATGGGTCCCGAGCATAAGCTCATTCCATGCATTCATAAACCAGATGAGTTGGTAAAATTAGGAACTACCTTACCTGTTCTAATGGATATGCAGAATGTGGGTATCAGCATTTCTACAAAAAAGCCAACAATGCTTAAATCCAAAGCTTTCAGCCATCGAATGATAGACGGTATGGAGGGACAAAATTCAGAATCGCCTCGCAAGTGTGGCCAAGTTATGACGTGAACTTGATATCAATTCCTGGACAAGATATCTCCAAGCTAGTAAATGTGATCGTCAACTGATTAACAGACAAACACGTGTCTTGACTTGGAATCTCAGTTCGTGACTACTACAGATGCTGTGGGCAGGAAGAGGAGAACGAGAGCGTCGTTGCTCTCATACGGTACTGCCTAGTATTTTGTGTGAGTAGGAGCCAATAAGAGTGTTTTTTTTTTTTTGTATTTCCCGATAAATTAATTTTCCGACGACTTTGTATAAGGAACCGCTTAACATCGTTTAGCTCCCCATACAAAGTGGTCGAAAAATTAGTTTAACAGGGAATTAAAAAATAGACCTAATATCTAGGATCTTACTTCCTACTGAATCTAACAGACATTTAGAGAGTTAAGGTGAATGATCTTAGAAGCTTTATGAAGAACGCGAACTTCTTCTACTGCTTCTACTTCTTCAACAACATCCTAGAATATCATATGGCTTGAACGCCTCTTAACCAGATCGATTTACAGAATCTAGGGTGTAGACGGAATATGTTGTCCCGTGATATCATAATGGTGCTCATTGGACTAAGTGTCTCCCAAGTAACAGCTCTTTCTACCTAACCTTACCTACACACTGAATAAATGGGTCCCTGTGACATTATGGAGGAACCACGTATATGTTTGGAATATCCATATAAATACTTACGTTTAAGCACTGTTTTCACGAATTGAAAATCTGGTGCTTTTAGTTTCTTTGTTTTAAGTCACGTTTTTGTTTTCAACAGTTTTCAACAAACAAAGCCACATTTGGGTCACAAAACCCTATGTTATAACCTATTAATCATTTTGTCTCCAACACATAATATTGAGTAGCAAACATAATGCGTTTGGGCACAAGCATTCTATTTTTGCGACAAGCTTCAAGCAAAAGTTATGTTTGCATCCAAAAAGGAAAAAAGACCGATTTTTCAGCGTGTACTCAACGATGACAGGATTATATCTCTAAAATCTTTAGAACCTGCGTGAAAGGCATTTCCCGCTTTGGCAATATTCTTTATTCTTTTTTGGATGCAAATATAACGCGTGTTTGGAACTTGTCGCAAATATAGTATATTTGTGTCCAAATTCATTGTGTTTGCTATTCAATATTACATGTTTAACACAAAATGATTAATATGTTATAATATGTGTTTTTGTGATTCAACTACAGCTTTGTTTGTGACGCAAATACAGCTGTGTTTGGTGCACTATTTAGTATTTTTAGTTTCCTCGCTATGATCTGTCGAGAGCAAAATAATGAAAGGAGGATAAAGACGGATTGTTTTCAGCCTAAGTCAATGTTATTGCCGTTGGTGGTGCAATGGTAAGTGTGCGCGCCTTGTATACAAGAGATCCTGGGTTCGATCCCTCCCTTCACCACCTTAAATTTCTTTCGGCGGCGATAACCTCGTATAGTGACGGCGACACTCGATTCTTTAGCCATGAAAAAGCTTCTCAAAATACCGTTCGGAATCGGTGTAAAAACTGTAGGTCCCAATCAGTGAATATAAAACTAAAAAGCGCCCCAATTCCTTCATTGGATTGATTTAAACTCACATATCTTTAAATGCAAATATTAGCCTGTTTGGTTGCAAAGATTCATATTTTACAATAATTTGGCAATAACATTAACTTAGGCTGAGAACCATCTCGTTATGTCCTTTTTTATTACTTTGCCCACGACAGATTATAGCGCAGTAAAAATATAAGAAAACAGTTCACCAAACACAGCTGTATTTGTACTACAAATAAAGAAGTATTTGGATCACCAACGTATATATCGTAATATATTAATCATTGCGTTTCAAACATGTAATATTGAATAGCAAACACAATGTGTTTGGACACAAGTAATGGGTTATCCAATTTGAGTGATATGATTTACTAAGTGATGTTTCGGGCATTTTTAGTATTTGTATGATCTGTCATTTGTTTTCAGTGTATTCAGTAATGTTTACAATTGCATCATGTAGAAGAAAATCGGAAAATTACTCATGAACTACCATTACATTCACCTAAGTTGACAGTTTGGAGTCGTTTTTGGTCTGAATCATTGGTCCGTACTTCTTTCGAAATGAAGCTGGTAACACCGTTACTGTCAATGGAGAGCGGTATAGATCGATGATAACAAACTTTTTATGGCCGAAATTGAAAGAAGTTGAGCTTGACAACATCTGGTTCCAACAAGACGGTCCTACGCGCCACACAGCACATGCAACATCCGAATTATTGCCAGAAAAGTTTGGAGATTCGATTATTTCAAGAAATTATGACATTGAATGGCCTCCAAGAAGTTGTGATTTAACACCATTAGACTATTTCTAGTGGGGTTATTTGAAGTCATTGGCCTTTAGCAATAAACAAGACTCTCTTCAAGCTTTGCATGCAAGAATTTCATTTGTATCTAAAACCGGGTTTGTTTTATTTGAAAAAACTTTTGTAGCGCCCATATTGAAAAACCCGTTCAACAAATCAATGCGGCTGACGTAGAGAAATCCTGTCGTTCTCTAACCACACTATTTTTTTTGTGCTTATTTATGTGGTAAAGTGTATTTGAATCGAGGACATACAATTTTTCCTGTATTTAACATTTAAAAGTATAAAAAAAAACAAAAATTAAAAAGATTCGAGTACGAGTTCACATGAAATGTACACTTTTAAATTTCTTAAATACTCGTAATTATGAAAAGTTGTGAATTAATCGTTCTCATGAATTTTCCTGTCAGGCAGTTTGTGTGTCTATTTTTCCCACAGGTGAAAGACCACAAGTGTCATATTGTCCAGCCCAAACCCGAAAAAATTCAATTTTCCTACCACCACCAACCAACCACTCAGCCACATGCTGCATAAACAGTAGCCGCATTTGTGGCACACACCTGTGTTCAACCAAATCCTAAAATTCCTTCATGCAATCGCCAAACAGCATTTCCCATATAGCCACCCCTTGTCGCTGCTATGCGGGAAAACCACTGGCATTTCCTTCAGATTGAGTTATTTACACGATCGATATCTTGTGTTCTCATTCTCCAACTGTAGAGAATTTTGATAAATTCATTTCTATTATTGTGTTTTATTATTTGGTTTCAAGCGTTTTGTTTTATGTGAATTCAAACATTTTCAGGCCAATTCGTAACTTTTATATCTCTCTAGATTGTCCTCAATTAGTGATGATTATTACAAACTATTAATTCTTATAAAAGCATTGGGATCAACCATGTAGCCAGTTGTAATCGTTTATCTATAGTACTGGTACTCTGCTTGTGCTGTGGAAGAGCAGGGCCAGAAATTGAGTGTCATCTTGCTGCCACACTTTGGTGGCAGCCGCTACTACTGCATCAACTACTGCTGGGTTTGAATGCCTGTTTTTGTGCTTCTTTTTCCGTTGAGATGGACATACATACATATTCATATGTCATTGTCATTAATTAAGTTTTCAATTCTTCAGCTTTTCATTTGAAATCCTATGTAGGAGTACTGGAAGGGGCTAAGTGTGATGGGAGCGGGAGTGGTGTTTTTGTGTTAAGTACGAATACTACAAGCAGCGAGTATTATGTCATGAATAAGTAAATTTCCCTTTTTTTTGTGACCGGCTGACTGGTGTTTCGTTTCGTTGCTGGCAATTTCCAGTTTTTGTTTCAGTCAGTTTTCATTGAAATTAATATGTTTTGTCACACTTGACTTGTAGCGTCGCAGCGTCGATGTTGCAGCAACTGCTGCTGCATCATTAACAGCAATAATTTACATTGCCACCGCCATTCAGTACATAATGATTGTTGCTGCCATCATTATTGTCATGGTAATGATAATCATAATTTTCTTTTTGTTGTAAATTTAAATACATTTATTTGTAACGGTAATTAATTCAAGTTTTTCCCTTTGTACATTTAATCCCCTTGAATTTCAATAAACTCATAATTCAACATTATTGTTTGCATTTTACACAATCTGGCAACATCAGCAGGCGGGTGGTAATGGATTGAATTACTACAGGCTGGGGTTGGCAGAGGTGGCAACATTCTGTTAAATATAATGTGGTCTAATTTGCAACTGAGTTGAGTTGTGCTGGAGAGAGGAGGAGGAGGTGGCAACATTTTGCTTAATATAATGTGGTCTAATTTGCATATTCTCATTATAATGTAATGAGATTCATTATTAAATGTTGCAAATTAGATAAAAATCATTTAATTTTGCTAATTACAGGGTTTGCAAAAAAATAAGAAAACTCCTACCGTTTGATTAAATGATAGGCGTAAAAGGAGATTGGGCCACCATCGCTTTAAATTAAACATAGAACAGTTGAAATATTTGTAGACAATTTGAAAAATATTTAAATTTTTCCCTTGGAAGGAATTTTTATATAGTACAATACAAATTTGCACACAACCACCTGCTTTTGAATAAAAGAAAAAAATATGAATCACGTGTTTCCATGGGTTTTCTTAACCCGCTCATTTTTGCGTTTTAAACGCAAATGATTTTTTCCCTGTCAGCACATCCGTTAGTCCCTCAGTGACAATGAAGAATACAACGACAAGAAATGGGATTTAGGGCTTATTCTAAAACTGAAACATGAATATTGTTGTCAACTAAAATGAGTGAAATTTTGAGGAAAATGGTCTAAAATGTTAACAAATTTTGAGGTAATTAGTGTACAATTTTTCCTTAGGTGGCTTGGAAGTTTTTGATTTCCATACTCAATACATAACAGTGCAAGTATTTGACCTTATTCGTCATTAAATATATGGCGATTTTTCCATGCCCTTCCTTCCATCTGCACATATGCTCCTTTCATATGATCACATATAATCCTGGGGCAACAGATCTCTTTAATGCCAACAGTTCTTTCAACCGTATTTGTGTGATTCCCTCCGTTTACATGTCCCCATCCGCGCACTCATTTGTCCTCCCCGATCAATTACCATCAACGGAGGTTAATTTCCTCAATATCCATTTGTGTAGGGATGAATATTGCGATATTGCCACGCCCATTCTGGTAATACATAAAATAAGTTTGCGCCAGAATTTGACAAATTAGCATGCACCACAATTGTACACCCAATGGAAAAAGCGTCCCAGCAATATATTGCAGGAACCATGTACATGTTTGCAAGCATTGTTTTTATGAATTGAAGATTTGCTGCCCTTTTGTTTCTTTGTTGTCTCCCAAGTTATTATTTTCAACAGTTTACGATAAACAATACAATATTTGGGTCACAAAAACATATATTATAACACATTAATCATTGTGTCTCCAACATGTGATATTGAATAACAACACAATGTATTTGTGTATTTCAATTCAATTCAGTAAAATTCAATTCAATTCAATTGATTTCAATTCAATTGAATTCCATTCAATTAAATTCAATTAATTCAACACGTATATTTTAATATACCGAAATGAATAAAACATTAATATTAAAAAAAATTCAACTCAATTCAATTTAATCCAATTCAATTCAATTCCATTCAATTCAATTCAATTCAATTCAATTCAATTCAATTCAATTCAATTCAATTCAATTCAATTCAATTCAATTCAATTCAATTCAATTCAATTCAATTCAATTCAATTCAATTCAATTCAATTCAATTCAATTCAATTCAATTCAATTCAATTCAATTCAATTCAATTCAATTCAATTCAATTCAATTCAATTCAATTCAATTCAATTCAATTCAATTCAATTCAATTCAATTCAATTCAATTCAATTCAATTCAATTCAATTCAATTCAATTTAATTTAATTCAATTCAATTCAATTCCATTTAGTTCAATTCAATTCAATTCAATTCCAGTCAAGTCAATTCAATTCAATTCAATTCAATTCAATTGATTTCAATTCAATTGAATTCCATTCAATTAAATTCAATTAATTCAACACGTATATTTTAATATACCGAAATGAATAAAACATTAATATTAAAAAAAATTCAACTCAATTCAATTTAATCCAATTCAATTCAATTCCATTCAATTCAACTCAATTCAATTCAATTCAATTCAATTCAATTCAATTCAATTCAATTCAATTCAATTCAATTCAATTCAATTCAATTCAATTCAATTCAATTCAATTCAATTCAATTCAATTCAATTCAATTCAATTCAATTCAATTCAATTCAATTCAATTCAATTCAATTCAATTCAATTCAATTCAATTCAATTCAATTCAATTCAATTCAATTCAATTCAATTCAATTCAATTCAATTCAATTCAATTCAATTCAATTCAATTCAATTCAATTCAATTCAATTCAATTCAATTCAATTCAATTCAATTCAATTCAATTCAATTCAATTCAATTCAATTCAATTCAATTCAATTCAATTCAATTCAATTCAATTCAATTCAATTCAATTCAATTCAATTCAATTCAATTCAATTCAATTCAATTCAATTCAATTCAATTCAATTCAATTCAATTCAATTCAATTCAATTCAATTCAATTCAATTCAATTCAATTCAATTCAATTCAATTCAATTCAATTCAATTCAATTCAATTCAATTCAATTCAATTCAATTCAATTCAATTCAATTCAATTCAATTCAATTCAATTCAATTCAATTCAATTCAATTCAATTCAATTCAATTCAATTCAATTTAATTCAATTCAATTCAATTCAATTCAATTCAATTCAATTCCATTTTGTTCAATTCAATTCAATTCAATTCAATTCCACTCAATTCAATTCAATTCAATTCAATTCAATTCAATTCAATTCAATTCAATTCAATTCAATTCAATTCAATTCAATTCAATTCAATTCAATTCAATTCAATTCAATTCAATTTTTTTTTTTTTTCTTTCTTTATTGATTTACAATATTGTTTCGTTTACATTTCATTATTTCCCCCGCGAAGCCAAAGGCTTGTATGCAAGGATATTTAATTAAGTATAAAATTAATATGTTTCATAAAAAAGACAATTGAATCTATTAAAGCAATTTAACATTAATTTTTTTTTTTTTTTTTATCTCCGCTTCATTGCGAGTTTATAAGATGATTTTTGATAATTTTTTTACGCTTAAATTTATTTCTTATATGTAAGATATTCTGTGGTATTGTATTTAGGACGGTTGGCATTTGTACATTTAACCTTCCTATACTCGCGCATACGGTCTGTGAGACCGACTAATAGTGTTTTAAGTTTTTTCATATGAACGAAGAGCGCGAGCGTATTGTAATTTCTGCTAGCTTCATCATTCTCAATAAACTTCAATTTAGTGCGGTTATAAAGTTTGTGAGAGTAAGACGTGTATGCGCATTCAGCACTAATTGGTCTGTGAGACCGGCGTGAGTATTGGTGCAACAGTTTTGCGTAAGTTATATTTTAAACATATATTACAATTTTGTGTTAATTTCATTAGTTTTTAGATAGTTTCGTAACATATAGTATGTATGTATTTGCAAATCACTTACAGGTTTTATTTTAAGATCAAAATGGACGAAGATCAAATAAGGCTGATGTTGGAGGATGATGTATCTCTTTCTGACTTCGACGAAAACAAGGACAGTGAATATGAGGATTCGGTTGATATACAGGAAGAACAAACTGATACAGAGCAAGAGAACGATTCAGATTCTGAAGCGGAAGTTTTTCCTAATCCTAGTAGCTTTTACATAGGAAAAGACAATAAAACAAAATGGATGAAAAGTGCTCCTTCAACAACATGCCGTTATGATGTGTTCAGATTGCTGCTGTACCGAGTCTAACTTGATTTAGTTTATATTTTTTAGTTTCTTATATTGTTTTCTATGAATTGTTGGATTTTGGTTTATTTGTTTTTAATAGAAATATATTTTTGTTGATGTTTTCTTTATCTCTTAAGAATATAACCATATTTTACAAAGACTGAAATGAAATACTATTAGTCATAAATAAAAATTTTTTTTCTGTAAAACTTTTGTTTATATTGCTCAAAACATACATTTCTAATAATACATGGGGTTTAAATAAATTTATTTTTAAACAAGTATAAGTTTAGAAGGCTCTGAAAATATCGGTCTGACAGACCGGGGTGAGTATACGTGTTACATTTTTTGACGCGAGTATAGGAAGGTTAAAGTGTTCTTTCCATGCTTATTATTGTGCCATGGTACTTTGAATTTTCCTTCAGCTCTTCTCCTAGTATTGTATGCATGATTTACTGGTTCCAGGTAGTGTTCATCCAGAAATTCATTTATTATTGTTGATGTATATATGTTTTTTACATTTAAAATTTTGTTTAGTTTAGAGAAATGTTTAATTGTATGTCGCGAGTGGTTAACAGATATATGATTTAGTGAGTTGTTTGCGTATGCGAGATTATTAATGACATGAGCGTTACTTAAATTGGAGTTTGTGTTGACATTGTTGATTTGGCGGGTGTTGTCTTGCATATTAATTGAGAGTTCGCGTTGCATGGTGTTTAATCGAGTTCTCATCAATATTTTAATTAGTCGATTTTGGGTTTGCTGTAATATTTTGCAGTAAGACACGTTTCCGAACGCTGATATTCCATGGCGTAGATACGACTCAGCGAGAGAAAAGTATGCCTGGATAGTTACTGATAATGGTGCACAGTTACTTAAGTGGTAGAGAACATATGAAGCTTTGCGGAGTTTCTTATTCAGCGATATTATATGATCCTTCCATGTAAATTTGTTATCCACAATAACTCCTAAGTATTTATAATTGTTAACTTGTTCAATATATGTTTGGCAGTTATCATTATCATTGTATGTTTGAACGTTTTTATGAAGGCAATTATTGTCATGGAACTTAATAGATATCGACGAATTTTTAATGTGGGGTAACCGTATGTGCATTATTTTTGTCTTCGATGCGTTTATTATTAGGCCATTGTCATGACACCATCTAGTGATCAGATTTAGTTCAGATTGCATTATTTGGGCAGCTACATCTATGTTCTCATTTGACACAATAATTGCCGTGTCATCTGCGTATGCGAAAGCCGTGCTATTTTTTAAAATGCTTATTAACTCGTTGGCATAAATCAAATATAAAATTGGTCCCAGTTTCGACCCTTGTGGAACACCATTGTTTTGCATTATTTGTTGGCTCAAAACTCCCTCGATTTTAACACGATATGATCTGCATTCTAGGTAATTTTTGAACCAATTCAGGCATTTACCACGGATTCCACATCTTTCCATCATCGATATTAAATTTTTGTGAGAGAGCGTATCAAATGCCTTGCTAAAATCAATGAAAAGTGCCAAACATTGCACATTACCGTCTAAACATTGATTGATGTGAGTTGAAAAATGTCCAAGCAGTTTGTTGATATTTCTACCTTTTTGAAAACCATACTGGTTTTTATTTATTATGGAAAACTTTTCGAGAAAATTGTTTAATCTTCTCGCCATAATCTCTTCTAACACCTTTTCCATTACCGGTAAAATCGATATGGGCCTATAGTTGTTATAGTCATTTTTGACTCCGCTTTTAAATATCGGTCTCACTAACGAGGTCTTGAGAAGATTAGGCAATGTACATTCATCTAGACTTGAATTTATTAAGGATTTAATGGCTATAGAAAGTTCCTTAGCGTTGTTTCGGATATCTTTAGGTCGAATTCCATCCACACCTGGCCCTTTTTTTAAATTTAGAGACTTCAATATATTAAAGATTTCCAGTTCATTAGTATGTTCAATAAATATTGAGTTTTGAATTCTTTTCTCAGGCGTTACCAACGTTCTTATATTGCAGTCGTGAATCAGATTTAAAATTCAATTCAATTCAATTCAATTCAATTCAATTCAATTTAATTCAATTCAATTCAATTCAATTCAATTCAATTCAATTCAATTCAATTCAATTCAATTCAATTCAATTCAATTCAATTCAATTCAATTCAATTCAATTCAATTCAATTCAATTCAATTCAACTCAACTCAATTCAATTCAATTCAATTCAATTCAATTCAATTCAATTCAATTCAATTCAATTCAATTCAATTCAATTCAATTCAATTCAATTCAATTCAATTCAATTCAATTCAATTCAATTCAATTCAATTCAATTCAATTCAATTCAATTCAATTCAATTCAATTCAATTCAATTCAATTCAATTCAATTCAATTCAATTCAATTCAATTCAATTCAATTCAATTCAATTCAATTCAATTCAATTCAATTCAATTCAATTCAATTCAATTCAATTCAATTCAATTCAATTCAATTCAATTCAATTCAATTCAATTCAATTCAATTCAATTCAATTCAATTCAATTCAATTCAATTCAATTCAATTCAATTCAATTCAATTCAATTCAATTCAATTCAATTCAATTCAATTCAATTCAATTCAATTCAATTCAATTCAATTCAATTCAATTCAATTCAATTCAATTCAATTCAATTCAATTCAATTCAATTCAATTCAATTCAATTCAATTCAATTCAATTCAATTCAATTCAATTCAATTCAATTCAATTCAATTCAATTCAATTCAATTCAATTCAATTCAATTCAATTCAAGTCAATTCAATTCAATTCAATTCATTTCAATTCAATTCAATTCAATTCAATTCAATTCAATTCAATTTAGTTCAATTCAATTCAATTCCAGTCAAGTTAATTCAATTCAATTCAATTCAATTCAATTCAATTCAATTCAATTCAATTCAATTCAATTCAATTCAATTCAATTCAATTCAATTCAATTCAATTCAATTCAATTCAATTCAATTCAATTCAATTCAATTCAATTCAATTCAATTCAATTCAATTCAATTCAATTCAATTCAATTCAATTCAATTCAATTCAATTCAATTCAATTCAATTCAATTCAATTCAATTCAATTCAATTCAATTCAATTCAATTCAATTCAATTCAATTCAATTCAATTCAATTCAATTCAATTCAATTCAATTCAATTCAATTCAATTCAATTCAATTCAATTCAATTCAATTCAATTCAATTCAATTCAATTCAATTCAATTCAATTCAATTCAATTCAATTCAATTCAATTCAATTCAATTCAATTCAATTCAATTCAATTCAATTCAATTCAATTCAATTCATTTCAATTCAATTCAATTCAATTCAATTCAATTTAGTTCAATTCAATTCAATTGAATTCAATTCCAGTCAAGTCAATTCAATTCAGTACAATTCAATTCAATTCAATGCAATTACATTCAATTCAATTCAATTCAATTCAATTCAATTGAATTTGTTGCTTAATTAATGCGTAAGCTAAATTGCCTTATTTTTGCCGAAGAGCAACCCGAAGAGGTTCAAGAGCTTACATTACATCCAGACAAAGCAACGGCTTGGTGTAGTTGATGGGCTGATAGAATCATCGCTCCATGTTTCTTCAAAACAATCGAAACTGTGAATGCCCACCATTATCGCTCCATGGTAATGGACTATTTGCTATCTGAAATTGAGGTCCTTGATCGCGACGACATTCGTTTCCAGCAAAATGGCGTTACTTGCCACATAGCCCGTGAACCTATGATATTATTGCGAGAACAATTCGGTGAACACTTAAGCTCTCGTTTCGTACCGGTGAATTGCAACGTCTCGGTAAATTGGTTAATTATATGATATCACACCTCAAGACTTTTTTTATTGGGGCAACTTAAAGTCCAAAGTAGACATGGATAAACCAACTGCGATTGATGAATTCACCCCCAACATTACTTGAGTCATTCGCCAAATTCGAAGCGAAATGCTCGAACGGGCCAGCGTAAATTCGAATCTGAGAATGGACCATATTATTCATATACACCATACACACACCAAACACCACACAAATATATAAATTTCGCAAAGAAGTTCCTAAGCAAAGTTTGGTTTTCTAATATTACATTTGTACGGCACGAAATTTTTCTTTACATGTAATAATTTTTATACCTAGAATATTTCAATTCAATTCAATGCTTTATTGGTAATTGTAATATTTTTTTAAACGGTCATACTAATTTAGCATTCGATCTAATCAAACTTTATATTTTCTTTATCTCATTACAGATTTCCTTCTTTTGTTGCATGATGCTTTAGAATTCAAAACGCTTCATTTCGTTGTAAAAGTGAGTATGACTTAGAATACGATTTGAATTAATTATTTAAAAAACACGGGTTTCATTAAAACAAACATTAAAAAGTAAAAAAAATTATAAAATTTTACCAGCTTCATGAAGCTTTAGTAAAGAGAAAATGCATAAAAAGAACACGAAAAATGTTGTGCAGGCATTTTTGCAAAATTTTGTTTTCGTAAAAACTTCAATAACTTAGTCAATTAATACCGGATTCTTAAAAACTCTAAAAAACTTTTACTCATTAGGAACGTGCCTTTGGAATAAATTCAAGAGTATTATGGTTTCTTTATGAAATAATGTGTGAAATCATCTCCGAAATTGAAAAATGGCGAAAAAAAAATATCAGTTTGCTGGACAAATGCACACAGGCTTTTCATATTTTCTTAAATAACGTATATATCGTTTGAAAAACTTAAGTTTCTTCTTTTTAAATCCGGTAAGAAAATGAAAATCGGTTGATAGTCAACTAACCTACAGGCTTATAACTGCGCAAAGGTACGCAAAACCTGGTTTTAAACCGAATTTCAAGATTTTGAGGGTGTTTGAGAAATTTCACAAGCAGATTCTTGTTTCAGTCGATAATACGTACAAGAAAAATACTATCACTTCCCAGGTATTTATACTTTAGTCCTTTTTGTATCATTGTGTTTTCAACGTTGACACTTTCTTCCAATCGTGTTGAATCCATTAATTTTGTCTTGTCCTCGTTTACAGCCAAACCCTCTTTTGCCTGTTCCTTCTCAATTCTCGAAAATAATGCAGTAATCTGCATAAGCAAGCAGCATGTGTCATTTGCTGCTGATAGTGTTATTCGTGTTGACTGCAACTTTTCTCACAATGATCGCAATTAATATGTTGAAGAGATCGCGTGATAGGGTGTGGCTCTGATTAAAGCTTCGTCTCATAATAAATTGATCGGTGAGATCGGTGAGATCTTTACCAATCTTTACTGAGGGTTTCGTGTCGGTCAGCACGAAATAGTTCATTGAATGTTAACTGCAAATTATTTACAACTTTTTTGGGAGGAAAAGTTTAAATTTGTGTAAAATTGCGTAGCAAGAACTGTATTTTTGTGGCAAAATATTGTTTTTGCGTCAAACGACCTCTAAACATTTTTTTTGTCTCTTTGCACGTACCAGCTTGGCAACTTTAGCTAATAAATTCACATTAATTTGTTTATAAATATCTAACATAAAATCATTTTTGTATTTAATAATATCATTAAACGTCACCATAAATTGTTTACCATAATGACGTTAGCTAAACAAGATACCAGTATTAGCCATATATTTATTTGCTTGTGCACTCGTATAACAAAGGAATTTGTTTATTTTTTCTTTAGTTTATAAGTTATTTCAATTTACCGATGATACGTGATTTAATAATTTCATTAGTTACAATAATGATAATTAATCAAAGGCATGTAAACACAAATATTCGAATACAAACGATACGACGAGTAATGGATATAATGTAAACGCACCTTTGAATCATACGAAACTAAGTGGATTGTGCACAGTGGTTTATAACGTGGCATTTTTTAAAATTATAAATGTTTCCCATTACATCCCATGAAGGGAGTGGGGAGAGCTTCTAGCAACCAGTGAGCTGTGCGCTTTCTAGTTTCACACACATTGATGGGGACCTGCAGTTTTCTAAAGGCTCCGAACGAAATTCTGAGAAGTTTTTTCATGGTTAAGTACTCGATAGTGCCGAGGTGACCGTCATCGAAAGAAATGTTAGGTGATCAGTGCAGGGATCTAACCCACGTTCTCATGTATAAGACCCGCATACACTACCATTGCACCACCGCTGGCCACTTTAATCATAGTTGCATTCTATAAATTGCCACACAAACATTGTCAGTCTCCATATAAACAATAAAACTTCGCTAATTCGGCAAATACTTTCATGGAAATTAAGTTAATGTATAAATTAGTTGACACAACATAAATATTCGTGAAAGCAATGAAAAGTTTCGTACATATGACGATTTTGTTGTTGTTGTGAATATTTTCGTTGTGAAAATGATTTGAGAAATTTCACAAGTAGATTCTTGTTTCACTCGATAATACCTACAAGAAAAATACTATCACTTCCCAGGTATTTCTACTTTAGTCTTTTTTGTAAAATGATGTTCGATGAAACTATTTAGTAAATCAACGAAGCTATTTTTAAGTGTATTAATGATTTCCAAGCACTTTGCATACCTGCTCCTCTTCTTCAGATACTACCTACTAAAGCTTTTGAAATTCAAACCACTGTGCTTGTGAGTGTCTCTCTTTCTAACTATAACCAATAAAAAATGCTATTAAAATGCATAAAAACGAGGACAAATTTCATAAGATTTCCGTCTGTCAATAAAGTTTACGCGAATTCTTGCTAATGTTATTACAGTTCAACATGATTTTCATGACTTGTATTAAAAATGAAAAAGAAAAACAATTTTGAAAAACGCCACAAAGACATAAAACGAGAGACAGACAAACAGACAATTATAATCACGTACCGGGCAATTTCTCGTATCGAAGTGTGAATTTGAAAATAGTATTTGTTTACTGCCTTCATTCCTACCTCCTGTCCATATGCTGTGTTTTTATTGCATTTGAATTTTCAATATTTTTCCAGTCATACATTATGTTGCCCAGTGTAATGAAGATGGATAGATAGCAATGCATTTAGTTTAGTTTTTTTTTATGATAGATGCATAGAAAATTCACTGAGGTTCAATTAATTGAACCATATAAATTGTTCCAATTCTTTTGAGCAGTTTTGAGATATTTTTTTTTACATTTGAAATTCTTGCTCGTCAAATTTCACTGATGCGTTGCCATCTTTTGACGGCAATTGCGTGCAGAATCGTCCCGGTTGATGCCAGAGGAAGTTGAAAGGAATTAAGCGTTCTATTTTTGTAGATTACAGAACGTGCTGTATTTAGTTAGACTGATTGATGGGCAGATAAAACTGACCCTTTTATATACTAATCAAATAATGTTTCGTTTTCTGAAAGTTTCCCCCAAATAAAAACTGTTTACCGTAGAAAGAAGGGATTTCCTGCGCGCAAAGAAAATAAAAAATTTGGAAAAACTACAATTTCTGCAAATAATATTTCGTTTGCTACGTATTTCCCGTTTGCCCCAACTAAAATTTATTTATCGTAGAAATTGTTTCTTTCTTCCTGCACCCGAAGAAAAAAACCATTTACAAAAAGAAGTAGTTTTTATGAAAAAATATTTCGTTATAATAGTTAGTTTCAAATAATAGTTGTTTATCTCAATCGATTAATTTTCCCTGCATGCAAAAAAAAAGACGAAAACATTTAGAGGTAGTTTGCCGCAAAAAAAAACAAAATACATAATACGCAAAAAATAAAATAATAATCGAAATATCAAAATTTCGGTCCCAAAGAATTATCAGACAATTATTTTCGAACGAAATAATTTTAGCATAACAACCCTGTTATTGATATTGTTCACGAAATGTTCGCATAGAGCTGAGTACCAAGCAAATGAAAAGTGTGCAAAATTTTTGCTTTACAACATTTTTGTTATTTGTTTTACACGTAATCTTTAAGGGGACGACATTTTTTTAAGAATGTTTTTAGCAGCTGTTAATACTTTTGATGGGAAATAAATAATTGTACAATTTTGCTTTTGTGACAGGGTGTAGCAAAACTAATTAAAATTATAATTTTAAAATGTGGCAACGATAAATTAATAAGGTTTTGCCAGCAGTTTAGCTAAGGTTAACTTGAACGATATAAATCTTTGCGCTAAAGTTAAGTGTCGTAACTAGAATTCGAAAAATCTGATTTTTGGATACCCAGTTCTCGGTTTCACAGACTTGAAAAATCGGACAAAACCGGTCGAAATTTGGATTTATTTTCATTTTTCGGTTTTTTCATTTTGCATGGGGAAAAATATACATTTTGTTGAAAATTTAGACAACATCAACACAAAATAAATCTTTTTGACTTTTTATTTTTATCCGTAATAAGGATCATTATCATTTGCAAAATATAACTTTTAATTTAAAAATATAATTTATAAAAAAAATTTCAAAAATACGATGATAAATTTATAATTCTGATGTTTTCTATAAAGATATAATTTTGAATTGTATTGAACTGAACTGAGTTGAATTTCATTGAATTGTTGAAATGAATTGAATTAAATTAAATTAAATTAAATTAAATTAAATTAAATTAAATTAAATTAAATTAAATTAAATTAAATTAAATTAAATTAAATTAAATTAAATTAAATTAAATTAAATTAAATTAAATTAAATTAAATTAAATTAAATTAAATTAAATTAAATTAAATTAAATTAAATTAAATTAAATTAAATTAAATTAAATTAAATTAAATTAAATTAAATTAAATTAAATTAAATTAAATTAAATTAAATTATTAAATTGAATTGACTTGTACTGCATTGAATTTAATTGGATTGAGTTGAATTGAATTGAATCGAATTGAATTCAATTAACTTGTACTGAATTGGATTGGATTCGATTGAATTGAATTGAATTGAAATGAAATGAAATGAAATGAAATGAAATGAAATGAAATGAAATTAAATAAAAATGAAATGAAATATAATGACATGAAATTAACTGAATTGAGTTGAATTTAATCGAATTGAATTGAATTGACTTGTACTGCATTGAATTGAATTGAATTGAATTGAATTGAATTGAATTGAATTGAATTGAATTGAATTGAATTGAATTGAATTGAATTGAATTGAATTGAATTGAATTGAATTGAATTGAATTGAATTGAATTGAATTGAGTTGAATTGAATTGAATTGAATTGAATTCAATTAACTTGTACTGAATTGAATTGAATTAAATTAAAGATGATATGAACTTAACTGAATTGAATTGAATTAAATGGAATTAAATTAAATTGATTTGATTTGAATTGAAGTGAATTGAATTGAACTGAACGGAATTGAACTGAATTAAATTGAATTGAATTGAGTTCAATCGAATTGCACTGAATTGAATTGAATTGAGTTTAATTGAATAGAATTGAATTGAGTTGAAATGAATTGAACTGACTTCAACTGAATTGAATTAAATTAAATTAGATTGAATTATTTTCAAGTGAATTGAACTGAAGTGAATTGAATTGAATTGAATTCACTTGAACTGAATTGAATTAAAATTGAAAATCATTTGATTAAAATGTGAAATATTTAATGGCAATGAAAATTTGAATTTGTAACACGAATCATATTTCATCAACCAGTTCGATCTTTTGCCTTATCTCTCCAGTTGGCAATACCAAGTGTAAGCAGGGATTCGTCAGCCTGAGCCCTACAGCGGAGTTGTATTTGTCGTCTTCCTTCGAGTTCTTCGATTTTCTTTGAAAAATACTTGTTTTAAAAAACCGGCAAACTTTAATGCGTACTGAAACCAGTTAACAGGTTTCGTCGTTTATTTATTTTTTTTGATTTCGGGTTCGGGTCATAACCCATATGAATTATAACAATATTTAAATTAGCAGCATATAAAAAATGGCGCGTACAAACTGAATGTCCAAGCTAGCATTACTTTTTTGGTTATTAATGGGTTTTCATAAAGACGAGCTCAATTTCGTTGCTACTATGCAATACAATTATTAAGGTATTGTTAAGATACTTTTGAAAAATTTGTTTATATTTTTCCTACGTTTTTACTACTGAAAATAATTAAATATTATGACAAATATATATTTATTTTGAAAAATAAATGTCAATATCTTTTAAATCCATCTACCGATTGACAAAAATATGCATAGGTCTTATGGGTTGATTTCTTAAGAATTTTTTAAGATGATCTTGAACAAGATCTGAGATCTGTGTTTTAGTTTACGAGATATTTATTAAAAATTTAATTTACATTTTGGCAAAAAGTGGTTTGGTATAGGAACCAACACACGTCAAAAATTGTTATCAAAAATTGAAACCCGTATACAGTTTTTACGATATTTTTGTTTTCGTAAAAAGTACGCGGATAAAAAATAGCGAAATTTTCGTAATCCGAAAATTCCGCTCACATTTCATTTACTTGGTACTCAGTTCTATGCGAAAGCGTCGGAAATAAAATCAATTACATGGTTGTTGTGCCAAAGTTATTTGGTACGAAACCTATGGTTTGATAATTGTTTGGAACCATAATGTCGATACTTCGCTTATTTTATCAATCAAAAGTATCAAAAAAAGTAAATCAAATATTCTTCAATAATTACACTGTGCGACACCAAAAAACATGATGGGGTTCTGTCAACGGATTCTGGTAGAAAGGTTTAAAAAAAAATATACGTGTATCGGCGTTTTGCCAGATCTGATCAAAATATTTTTTTAGGGCGGGTCAAAATTTCCGCCCCTTGGAACTTTCCTGCAACATATCGGCATGCAAAATTGTATGTTCCTTACTTCTGAGGTACAAAGTATGTGCAGAAGTTTTATAGAAAAGATTCAGATAAACATTTTTGTGGAACAAATTAACCCTCTGTCACGTATAACCATAATTTTTACTTTCTTTTAAAACTTGCAAAAAACTGCTCCAACATGACGAAGGGGCGTGGTCAAAATGTTCTACAAAAATTATCGCCATAAAATTTCACTATCTGTGTCTGAACACTCCAAAACACAAATCGTAGCCCAAGTGCTAGATAAAAGTACCTCAGAAGTAAGGAACATACAATTGTGCATGCCGATATGTTGCAGGAAAGTTCCAAGGGGCGGAAACTTTGACCCGCCCTAAAAAAAATTCTGATCAGATCTGGCAAAACGCCGATATACGTATATTTTTTTTTAGACCTTTCTACTAGAATCCGTTGACATAACCCCATCATTTTGAAAAAATCTAATTTTGGCAAGCTTGAGGACTTCAAGTTTAGAAAACTTAGAGGAAAAAGTCGAATAAATATACAATTTAATTAATACAATTTAATATTGGCAAGGTAAATCAGAGATAGGTGTTAACTCCCTGCAACAAAAATTTTATTTCAAGATAAATGACAACATTTCGCGCGAACTGAATACGAGGCTTGACGCAAAAAGAAGTTTGCGCGTAAATGAAGCACAAATGTTGCATTTCGACATGTTGTCAAGATGGATGGTGTATGTTCAGTGGATTTCTGACAGCGGGGGCGTTTAATCGCATACCAGAACTTACGAATGTTCTTAGCTAGAGTTTAGTAAAAAATACGCCAGTTTGTTACATCACTGATCTAACATCAGTAAGATTTGAAATATTTTTCATTATTTCTATTTCGTCATTATGAAAAATGTTGTTGTTATTCTTATAATGAACAGTTCTTAGCCAGTCTCTTTTCACCGTAATACTTAATCTGTAAAGATTTGGGTATATTTTCGAACCAAATTTAAATACTATATTTCCGTATGACTCTTAATAGTTCAAACTGTTGTCCTTCTTCGCAAACAACCCTTATCTTTTCATGGATTGACGGCAATAATTCATTTCATGGCACTTAGACCTATTGAAAGGACTTAAAACACAAATTAAATAAATTGAGCAAGGATATCAATAAAATATAGGATTTTAAATCCTTATACATCAAAACTACTTTATATTAAAAGCAAAATAAATAAACAGTCAATTGTTGTTTTGCAGATTCAAAGACAATGAAATCAAGGCGTGCCGGGTTACAAATTTGATATGATCTTTTATCGATAACAACAAAACCAGAAGCCAACAAAAGAAAATATAACAAAATTTGTCATGGGAAACCTCAAGGAAATATCCACCAAAGCAAATATATAACAGCGGCGGACGGACCAACCTTTGTCCCTACCTTTTAATTTAAAATGCGAAAATAATGAAAACCTAAAAACCCATGCAAGGAAATTAAATCGATTTGATTCTAATCGAATGGAGAAAAATATAATATAGTTTTCGTTAATGATTTAGGAAATGAATGATGAGACAAATAGGGTGGCAAAATGTAGCAAAACAAATAAAGGAAACAGGAAACACAACAACCAGCCAAACCTAAACCCATATCCATAACCCTAAATTAAACTCTTGGTGACAAATGTTATAAGACCTATCTACATATCTCTTGGGTAGAGAATACAAAGATTCACACACCCTAAAAGTTTTATTGAATTTTATACAAATAACTCTCAGAGAAGTGACAACTCTAATTGACAATACCTATAATCTAGTCATGAGAGATCTTGTGCAATTCTTCTGCATGTGTATGTATATCAATTGTCAAAATCATGTGTTGACAGCTTAATAAACATCGCTCTATTCTCTTTGCATCACCACATAAAGGTGACATAACATCATCAATTGTCATGAGTGACTTGTCAAAGTCAATGTTTGCTGAGATTTCAAAAAGAAAGAAAAAAACTTCATAGTTGTTGTCAATTATATCATAAAAAGAAGGTAATAATTGGTTTGGTAAACAAAAATGTTAACAAACATTAATATTTTTCTAAAGACAAAGAAGTGCGCATGCGCCCAACAAAAAATAAATAGAAGAAGACGTAGGAATTGTGTTAACTGAAATTTATGAAAAAATGTTTAAGTTTTTTGTGCAAAGAACAAGACAACCGTAAATTTAAATTATTTCCAAAGCCCCAATATTCGACTTCAGCTGCTTATCAATAAATTAATGGTTAATTTATGTCAAATATATGAATCTTATATACTTGTATACATAACTAGAGATAATTGTCTTGTCACGTTCGTCTATAAACCCAAAATTCAAATTTATTTATTTTTTCATAAAAATATACTACTTGAAATGTCAAGAAAGTTCGTAAAAACTCCATAAGAGGAAATTGTAATTAACATCAAATTTATCAATGAGTTAATGAAATTCAAGCTGATTCCAAATTCGATTTATGACAATATTTAATATCAAGACGTTTTAATGACATCATGTGGAAATTTATGATATTAATGATCTTTATGTGTAGAAGAACATGTGGTGTGCAAGAAATATGAAACGAAATGAAAGAGAACAAATTCTTTCAGAACTGCCGCCATCCATTTTCGTTGGGGTTTCGTCTCCTACACAAGAAAAACATAATTAACTAATATGGATCAATATGATTTTCTTGGGTTTATAAGGGATGTTAATATGTAATGGAGTATCAAAACTATTTACTTGTCATAATTAATGGATTTTCATAAACAATAGTACAATTTCGTTAGTACTGTTGGAGCTATACCTATGACATTAACAAATTAAAAATAAATAAAAAACATTATTTTTTACAAAAAAAAAAATAATTTTTTTTACCAATATTTTTTTTTTTTAAATATATACGTCCATATCTTCTAAACCCGGCGAAAGATTAACAAAAGCAACCACACATTTAATGTAAGACTTTATCAAGAGTTTAAAATATGCTTTTGCCCGAGGTCTGTGGTTTAATTATCGAGAAATATTACAAAATCAAATCATCGCAAAAAAAATCAAAATCAAAAAAGTCATTAAAAGACTATCCCATTATTCAAAAATTTTTGTGTTTATCTTTGTGGTTAGGAAATCAAAGTACTTAAAAAAAATTTCAGTAGGGGCATATATTTGGTATCTTCTCTTGACGTTCAAACACAAGTTTGCTTCCCTTCAATTATTAAACCGATGAGAGAGTTGACAAATCTATGTGTATATTTATCTATGTATAAACCCCAGATTTCACAAAATACCAAAGAAAGAAATCGCACGGCGTTAAATCGCACGATCTTCCGGAAATTGTTGCTGTAATAAATCGATTGGTTTATGCGTGGTGTGACAGGTGGCGTCGTCTTGCTGAAACCACATGTCGTCCAGATCCATGTCGTCCAGTTGATGCCACAAGAACTCCATTATCATGTTCCTCTAACGAATGCCGTTCACAGTCACTGCAATTTAGGCATCATGTTCAAAAAGATAAGGTCCAATCACGCCGCCTGACGAAAATCAGCACCATACAGTTGCTCGTTGTGGGTGCATTTGTTTCTCATGGATTGTATGAGGATTTTCTTAGCCCCAAATTCGAGAATTTTGTGTATTCAAGAACCCATTCAGATGGAAATGCTCTTCATCGGAGAGATGACTTTGTTTGAAAAATTGCCATTGACTTCACTTTGCTCCATTAAACATTGAACGAATTGCCGGCGCTTTCCATGGTCTGCTGGTTTGAGGTCCTGCGTAAGCTGAATTTTGTACTCCTGAATACTCCAAAATTCGCTGCATACACGCTGAAAAATAACGGCCCCAGCAACATATTGCAGGAAACAGGCACATGTTTGCAAGCATTTTTTTTAGGAATTGAAGATCTGTTGCCTTTTTGTTTCATCGGTATCTGTCTCGTTTTTGTTTTTAGCGGTTTTCAACTAACAGTTTCACATTTGGCTCACAAAACCATATATTATTGCCTATTAATCGTTGTGTCTCAATCATGTTATATTGAATAGCAAACACAATGTCTTTGGGCACAAGTACACTATATTTGCGACAAGCCACAAATACTTTATATTTGCATCCAAACAACAAAAATAGACAGATTTTTCAGTATTTGAAGTCGTTGAGAGCGATGCCGAATTGATGTTTTTGGCAATTCTTTCGTTTACAGCAGCAATATTTTCAAGACATCGACTGGTACGTTGACGCATAGGATTTTACTGGATTAAAATGTTTACTAATTTTTATAAATTTTCAAAAGACAAAAAAACTGGTCTTACCAGTCTTACCAGTTTTTTGACTTTTGAAAATTTATAACAATTAGTAAACATTTTAATCCAGTAAAATCCTATGCGTCAACGTACCAGTTACAAAAATTTATGGAAATTTTCAATTACAGACATATTCATACGGGACATGGTAGACCAAATGGAAGAGAAAATGACTTCCAAAATTTACAGCGAATGATAAATTAAAATTTAAAAATTTTGGCTTATGACTGATTTGTAGTTAGGGTGCAATATGAAGTACAACATCCACTAGAGAACAAGTGTAAAATTGCACTCAAATCACAGGGTTGCCAAGTATGATTTCGTAGTAAAATTGTTTTGTATTTGGGTACAATTTGTATTGAGCTATATAGTTTCATTTAGCGGTCATCTGTTGAACGCTGTTTTTTTGCTCTAAATCTCCATTTGAATTTGAAAACTGATTCCGAACGGTGTACGTATTTTTTTTCAACCTGATTAATAGCCAGCCCCTTCAATTTTAATAGCGGATATAGTTATTTCTGATTATTTATATTTTAAGAAATAGATTTTCTTTCTATTCCATGACTCAAATATTCCAGCACGTGCTGTGGGGTATTTTGCTTCCCTAGGGATCAAAATCGTGATCAATTAAAATTCTGCCATTAATAAGAAAATTGACGATAATTGAAACTCACCCTTAACTGAAGCAGCACTGCAGTGCAATGCACTGCATTGATTACTTTAAAAAGGGGGTTCCATGGAAAACGTCAATATCATCGACAGCGTCATCGATATTGCCAGTAATTCATATAAACACAGCGCCACCATAAATTTAACACTTTGAGGGAATGTACGAGTACACGCGCCCAACCAGCCGGCACTCACGATCATGGATTGAGGCAGCGAGTGATTGAGGAATCAATGAATTCTGATCCACCACAAATTCATAAAGGAAAGAAGTCATTTGAATTTGATTTTCAATTTTCTTATGGTTCAAATCGTTTAATTATAAACAATCAAATGGTGCTACAATGGAGTAGACGACTAAAGAAAGAGTTCAGTGATCCCCCTTCTGTTTGTTTGTTTTTTTTACCAACTTCCATATAGAAATTTCAGTCTAATATTGTTTAATTGAAGTTTTTGAAATAAAACAAAATATGAGAAGAGCGGATTTATAAAGGGTCGTCGGCCCACAAAGAGCAGCTACCAGTAGAGGAGTTGTGGTAGTGGTAGAGTATTTAAGGAGTCTTTCACAAATATGAATATGGATGCGGCTGATTTGGTTGTACAATTGTTGTGTTTTTTTTATTGTTGTTGTACCTCAAAGATTGCATTGTAAACAAATTAACCACAAGAAGAAAATGAGTATTAATAAGCAACCATATGCTAATCTCCTTAAGAAATTTGTATTGGCATTAGTCCGACTCACTCAAAAAACACAATCAAATTGTGTCTATATTCCAAAAGCAGCAATGGGAAAGGAAATATTTTTAAAAAGAGAATTTTTCACTTAAGTATAAATTCCAAGGCAGTTTGACGCTTTTGGATAAAATATAAAAAAAAAATATATAATATAAAATATATACACGCTGAAAAATTTGTCGGTTTTTGTTGTTTGGATGCAAATATAACGTTTTTGTAGCTTGTCGCAAATATAGTATACTTGTACATAAACACGTTGTGTTTGCTATTCAACATAACATGTTTGGGACACAAAACATGTGATGTTGAATGGCAAATATGTTTGTGACCCAAATGTGGCTTTGTTTGTTGAAAACCGTTAAAAACAAAAACGAGACAGACAACAAAGAAACAAAATGGCAACAGATCTCCAATTCATGAAACTAATGCTTGCAAACATGTACATGTTTCCTGGAATATGTTGCCGGGGCCGTTATTTTTCAGCGTGTACATAATATAAAATATATAAGTATATATAAAAATCGTTTTATATCTCAACATAGTCTCCTTTTAGCTCGATAAATTTACTCACTTAGGTGGCATCAAAAAAATTTACTCACTTAGGTGGCATAAAAATGAGGATAATATATTTCTTCAACCCGCTCCATCTTCAGTTTTTGTCCATCAGTTGGTAACACCAATCTCTCGCTGGCAATATTCCACCTGGTCTTTCCAACGAAATCTTGGTCGCCCTATTTGTCGGTGTCTTTCGAGTACGTCTTCGAATACCTTTCGCCCTGGTTTATTCTGATAAATTCTACTGACATAGCTTAGTCAGAATAACCGCGCTATTTTGACGTGCATAACTACGTCCATGTCGGGATACAGATTATGTAGCTCGTGATTCATCCATCGATGATTTTTATTATAGGACCATTTATTTTTCAGAACATTATTTCTCTCGATTCTGCCTCAGGATTCTGGGTCATAAAGAAAGTCAGGTTGTATGAGAGCCTGATAGAGTTGGATCTTCGTTTCTCGAGAGAGGGGCTTATCTCGGGGGTGCTTGCTTAGCACGTAATCACACCTGTTATCAAGCACAATTCTCCGTTGGATATCTAGCCTGACGTTATTGCTTCTGTTCACGGCAGATTCGAGGTAAATAAATTCGTCCACTACCTCGAAATGATACCTCGTTTACTGCCAAACTCAGTTTGGCTGATTCCTTCTCAATTCTCGAAAATACTGTAGTAACTTCACGCAGGTCTAAACCATCGCCATACGTGAGCAGTATGGGACTTTTGCTGCTGTTAGTTTTATTCGTGTTGACTGCAGCTTTCCTTACGATGATCTCAATTAATATGTTGAAGAGATCGCACGAAAGAGTCTCGCCCTGGCTGAGGCCTCGCCTCATACTAAATGGTTCGGTGAGATCTATAACAATTTTTACTAAGGATGTCGTGTGGGTCAGTGTTATCCTACAAAGGTGTATCAGCTTAGCGTTAATACCAAGCTCAGACATATAGGAACAGTATCCCTCCTACCAGGCTATCGAATTTAGCCTTATAATCATTTTCAAAGAGGTTGTAGGTGTCAATTTGTTTTTCGAAAGTTTGGTCCAGGATGTGTCAAAATGTGAATATCTGGTCGACGGTTGATTTTCCACCCCTACACCCACACTGTTAAAGTCCGATCAGGTATGCAACAAAGGGCCTAAGACGTTCGTAAATCAAAAATGGTGATTTTGTTATTGGATTGTAAATAAGACATGTTCCGATTAAGTATGGAATAAAATATCCGTCAAATGGCCCCCACGGCTCTAGTGACAGGCCATTACTGTTTTCATTAAATTTTCCATGACTTTTTCGCAAAGATGCGGCTGTGCCTCACCGATGACGCGTTGGATCGCGGAGTTGAGCTCAGCAATTGTTTTTGGGTTATTCGCATAAATCCATAGATTAAATTATACATAGATTTGTTTTCCCGTCTCATCTGCCGTTCCTCTTTGCGTTTCTTCAATCAGGAACGAACTTCTGTCAGCAACGTCGAACAAACCCCTCCATTTTTAGTTTTGTGCATGCACGAGATGTTATATATGTATTTATATAGTTTGAGCACTCACTGTAACAATTTGCGATGTGTTTGTCAAACCTCAGCGACAGAATTCTTCCCTTGACATTCAAACACAAGTTCGCTTGCCTTCAATCATTAAACCGATGAGAGAGTTGATAAATCTATTTATACATTAATCTATGCATAAACCCCAGATTTCACAAAATACCAAAGAAAGAAATCGCACGGCGATAAATCCCATGATCTTGGTGCCCAGTTGACATGATAATTTCTTAAGATAAGTTGTTCTGGAAATCGTTGTTGCAATAAATCGATTGTTTCATGCGCGGTGTAGCAGTAGGCGCCGTCTTGCTGAAACCACATGTCGTCCAGATCCATGCCGTCCAGTTGAGGCCACAAGAACTCCGTTATCATGTTCCTGTAACGAATGCCGTTCAGAGTCACTTCAATTTCGGCATCATCTTCAAAAAAGTAAGGCCCAATCACGCCGCTTGACCAAAATCCGCACCAGACAGTTGCTGATTGTGGGTGCATGTGTTTCTCATGCATTGTATGAGGATTTTCTGAACCCCAAATTCTGCAATTTACTGTATTCATGAAGCCATTCAGATGGAAATGCACTTCATCGGAGAAGATGACTTTTTTTTGAAAAATTGTCATTGACTTCACTTTGCTCCATTACCCATTGAACGAATTGCCGGCGCTTTCCATGGTCTGCTGGTTTGAGCTCCTGAATAAGCTGAATTTTGTACACATGAAGGTGGAGGTCTTTTGTCGAAATTCACTGCATACACGCGGAAAATAACGGCCCCAACAACATGTTGCAGGAAACAAGCACATGTTTGCAAGCATTGACTTTATGAATTGAAGATCTACTGCCTTTTGGTTTGATTGCTGTCTGTCTCGTTATTGTGTTTAGCGGTTTTCAACAAACAAAGCCACATTTGGATTTCACAAACGTATATTATACCCTATAAATCATTGTGTCTCAAGCATGTTATATTGAATAGCAAACACAATGTGTTGGCGCACGAGTGTACAATATTTGCGACCAGCTACAAACACTTTATATTTTCATCCAAACAACAAAAATGGACAGATTTTTGTGTGTTATACTTCGTGAAAATTTAATTTGTTGAGAATGATACCGTATTGATGTTTTCGGTTTTTTGGCGAATCTCTTGTTTACAGCAGTAATGTTTTCAAGAGACCGACCGGTACTTTGACCCACAGGGGTCTTGCTGTACATAGCCGACACAGGTTTCTTCAAATTTTTTTTTACCATGGTTGACACATTAAGTGCATTTTCTCAACTGAAACTTCTTCGAATTTTGCGATCGGTCTCAGTATAACTTTCAAAATTTTTGTAAAAGTTGTCACAATTATAACGCATTATTCCACTACACTTTTAATAATCGGAATAAACATGATATGACGGGTGCCAAATTTCAGAGTTGCTACTTGCACTGAAAGAAAGTTACACTAAATTTAAAAAGTGCAATCTTACGGGAGTCACCCTATACTTATATACGAGGGCGAATCAATAAGTCCGTGACTTTTCGAACTTCCCTCATTGGTATATGAATGCAACACTACTCCCATCAAGTACCACCTGTTAATAGAATACTGTCAAATTTTGAACAAATTCCGTCATTTACTTTGCGTTTACCAGCTGTTCAAAGAATATAACCTCGTTAATTTTTTTAAAAAGGGAAACAGTGAATTTCGATTGCTCATTAAACATTATTTTTTGCGTAAAGAAACCATCAACAAAAACCAAGGAAAAGCTTCAAAAATACTATGGGAACTCTGCACCATCGATTTCAATGGTAAAAAAAGTGGTTTACTGACTTTCGTTGTGGTCGCACAAGTACAAATGACGCTGAACGTTCTGAACGGCCAATTGAGGTCAATACACCCGAAAATGTTGAAAAAATCCACGATATGGTGTTGGCCGATCGAAGAGTAAAAGTGCGTGAGATTGTTGATGCCATGGGTATTTCATACGGCAGGTTGGTTTTAATTTTAAATGATCAGTTGGGTTTAAGAAAGCTGTCTGCAAGATGGGTGCCGCGTTTGCTCTCAATTGATCATAAACGTAATCATGTGACAACTTCTAAGGATTGTTTGGAGTTGTTTAATTGGGCTACGAATTGTTACCTCATCCGCCATATTCTCCGGATTTAGCCCCCAGTGACTATTTCCTATTTCCAAACCTAAAGAAATGACTCGGTGGAAAGAGATTTAGCTCGAACGATGAAATTATTGATCAAACAAATGTCCATTTTATGGACCTCGTTAAAAGCAGAAGGAGAGGAAGGAGTTTATTTTGAAGTTGAAATTTTTTTTCCAAAAAAGACTTTGTTTCATTCAAAAAGTCACGGACTTACTGATCCGCCCTCTATTTAGAGCTACTGCAGAGTTTTCTGGTTGTGTACAATTTTAATCCATCCAAACTGAGTCGAACTAATGCTCATAAGTGTGGGTACTTTGTGTTTTTTTTTTTGTAAACAACTACAAGCACAAGCAATTATGTTTCTGTGGAGAGATGTACTTACATATATAGTGTACATTTTACATTCCCCTTTTCGTTTATTACCATACACTTAGGGCAATTTGTAAAATCATCTTTCTCTCTCTTTATTAAAAAGTTCCAAGCTGAGAAAACTACGCTAAACTCTTTGTGAGCGGCGGAGTAGTGTGGTGGCTGGCGTAGTTGTGAAGACGCCGTCATATAATGCATTTATCGCGCGGCGGACTCGGAACATCAACGCGAACGCGGAAAGAAGTTTAATGTAAAACAAAAACAACAAAATAATACCAACTATTAAGTAAAAAATAAAATTAATAAAAATTGTGTTCCAGGAACAGAAAGTGAAGAAAATGTAAAAAGTAGAAAGGTTTAATAAAATAAAATTTGATTAAAAAAATTTTTAATAAAAAAAATGGGATCAAAAGCCATTTGAACCTAAAAAAATTGAATAAAAAAAGTTTAATAAAAAATTTTTATAAAAAAAATTTGAAAAAACAAGTGGGTAAAAAGAAAATTGAACAAAAAAATTTTAATAAAAAAAAATTTGAATTAAAAAAGTTTTAATAAAGAAAATTTGAACAAAAATATTTGAATATAAAAAATTTGAATAAAAAATGGGAATACAACAAATTTGGACAAAAAAAAATTTGAATAAAAAAATTTTTAATAAAAAATGGGAATAATAAAAATTTGAACAAAACAAAATTCAATAAAAAAATTTTAATAAAAAAAAATTATCAAGAAATTTATGAAAAAACAAATTTATTTAAAAAAAAACTTAATTAACGAAACATAAAAACAGCAAATTATAATTATTTAATTAAAAAAAGAACAAATAATTAATATAAAATAGAAACAACAAATTATAATAAAAATAAATTAACTGAAAGAAGAAACAACAAATATATTTAATAAAACAAAACGAATATATTTAATAAAAACTTTTGTGAAATATAATAAAATTAAAATATTGACAAAAGTTTCTTGTAAAATATCAAAACAAAGTTTCCAAAAAAAAAACAAAAAATTAAATTTCAAAAATAATAATAAAATAATAAAAATAGTAATAATAATAAGAAGAATAATAATAAAAATAAATGGCCAAATTAAATATTCAAAATAAATATTCAAAACAATAATTTATATAATAAATTAAAACAGATATGTTATAAAAATTAAAGCATATTTTCGAAGTGTAATAAAAAAGTTTTAGAAAAGTTTTTTTTGTTTACAGTTTAAAACCAAAAAATTATATTACAAATTTGTTAATAAAAGTTTTATATGTACGATATTTTATAGGAAAAGAAGCCAAATATAATTAAACTTTCTAGTTCAATATAATTAGTTTTTTTTTTTATAAAAACAATAACACGAGTGATAGTTTATTTTTTAATATTTCTCAAAAAATCGACAAATATATCATGACTAATAATTGTGAAAAAAAATTTGAATAAATTCAAGTAGTTCTGATTTAATATTATTGTCCTTCCAAAGGATAAAATTAATTCCTTTAAAATAAGTTCAAGTTTTTAATTTGGTAAAACACAAACTAATAAAAACGAGGTGAATTCTTAAAGGTACGAAACAAACATTTTAACTACAGGGTGACTGTTACACTTTTTAAATTTAGTTCCATTTTTTTTGCAAGTGGCAACTCTGAAATTTGGCAGTGGTCACATATGTTTATTCCGATTATTAAGAATAGAGCGCTTTACGAAAGAACAACGCGTTATAATTGTGAAAACTTATTACGAAAATTTGGAATGTTATGCACTGAGCATGAATCAATCAATTTAATGCAGCAACGATTTGCAGAACAAATTATCTTAAGAAATTCTGATGTCAATTGGCCACCAAGATCATACAATTTAAGATCATACAATGAAATCTCGGGTTTATGCGAATAAATCAGAAACAATACCTGTGCTCAAATCCGAGATCCAACGCATCATCGCCGAGATGCAGCTACATCTCTGCGAAAAAGTCATGGAAAATTTCATGAAAAGAGTAATGACTTGTCATCAGAGCCGTGGGTGCCTTTTGACATATATTTTATCGTATTCCAAACTTAATTGGAACATGTCTTCTTTACAATCCAATAAAAACTCACAACTATCTCAAAAAATACGTGTTTTTATTTTAAAATGAAAAAGTGCTCACTTTTAAAATGAAAAAGTGCTATTGCAGGAAACATGTACATGTTTGCAAGCACTGTTGTTATGAATTGAAGATCTGTTACTTTTTGTATCTTTATTGTCTGTCCCGTTTTTATTTGCAGCAGTTTTCAGCAAACATACTCACATTTGGGTCGAAAATTCATATATTAAAACCTATTAAACATTGTGTCCCAAACATGTTGTATTGAATGGCAAACATAATGTGTTGGGATACAAGTATACTATATTTGCGACAAGCTACAAACACGTTATATTTACATCCAAACAATAAAATAGTAAAATTTTTTAGCGTGTGGGTTTTTTGTGACAAAAGGGAAGAGAAATTAACGCCAGATTTTTACAACGGATAGAAATGATCTTTGGGCTTTGGTTGTAATCAAAAAAAAAATCTTGAAATTTCGAGTTATGGCGCGTTTGAAGTTATGGCCGATATGTGCAAATAAGGGCAAATTAATTGTTTAGTTTAATATTGAAAATATTTACTTTCAAATCATAAATTTGAAAACGTCAATGAAAAAGAATCAGACGCTGAAAAAATTGTCTATTTATATTGTTTGGATGCAAATATAACGGGTGTGTAGTTTGAAACAAATATAGTACACTTGCGTACAAACAAATTGTGTTTGCTATTCAATATAATATGTTTGGGACATAATGATTAATAGGCTAAAATGTATTTGTGACCCAAATGTGAATTTGTTTGTGGAAAACTGCTGAAACACTAGTGTCTGCCACAATAAAGAAACAAAAAGCAGCAGATCTTCAATTCACGAAAACAATGCTTGCAAACATGTACATGGTTCCTGCAATATGTTGCTAGAGCCGATATTTTTCAGCGTGTGGAAATGATTTGTTATCGTCACATATTCCCATATATCGGAGTCTTATTTGAGTCAATGTTATAAGTTCTGCGAAATTTTCATGTTAAGTTATTCGTTTCAATTTTTTTTGCAACAGTTGCAAAACTCGTTTTCCCTGCCCCAACTTTTCATTTTATTATTGTTCTCGGTTTACTTGCCCCTAGTCTAGTTATTCTACAGTTAGTGCGTTCCAACGTAACATAAAAATAGATGGAAAACTTTCGTAAAACATCCACAATTAATTAAAATCTATAAAAAAATCACCAGTTTCCTAATTTGCAATCACTTTTCCAATCAATTATATACTTGGATGACTTCAATTTTCCTCTCGCAAGTGGAATATCTACACTGTAAATTAAATGTCCCATAAACCCAGACACTGAATGCACTACTCTAAAACTATTTAGCAGTTTTGCAATTAGCGTTCGATTAGCATTAATGTGACGATGACTTCTTTAACTTGTCCTCCTCCGCCTCCTCCTGGCTCTCCTCCTTCTTCTCCATCACTGTCCCTTGCTACTCTATTGCAATGATTTCGTTTTGTTTTTATAGCAACGCATTTTGTTTATACAACTCGTATCCATTACCCTGAGTACTAAACATATTCCAGCATTTTGCCAAAGGAGCATGCATGAGGAGGAGGATGAGGAGTAGGTGAAGAAATTTGTTGATTCTTTGCGCTAAATGGAACAATCCGAACGCGGCGAACCAGACACGGAGATGCAGACAGACGTTGAGGCCAGAAGGCCACACACGCACGAAATCATTAGGAGCCAGATCGATCGATTCTGTTTTGTTTTCCGTTCAATGTTGCTCTTGTGTTGTTTTCCTGGAGGAACGAACAGCAGCAGCTAGTGCGAGAGCTCTCTTTGTGTTCATGCCAGAATGGCCTCAAAAGATTTACAGTTTAAACGACAGACGAGTGCTGCGCAAATATATATGTGTATGTATATAGGAAAGGGATAAGATTCGGTTCCTGGAAAATTTAGACGCAGTAGTACATATAAGCAATTATACACGGGAGGAGAAAAGATTCGTTAAACGAGTGAAATTGTTCATCGCCTACATAAATATATTCTTTCATTGAGAGTGAGCTAATGCATAGATTCATTCACGCAACGATATTGGTTTTATTCATTGAAAAAGTTTCTTCACTGCCTTGAAAATATTTTATTACTGCAATGTATTTGTTTTAGTGATTTGATGAATGTATTTAATTGTTGCTATAAATATGTTTCATTAATGCATTGAATATGGCAGCTGCATCATTCATATATCGTATTAATAATGTTGAAAATTAACAGGAAGATCAAGATTAACACTCTCACCGCCTCTCAGAAGTTTATTGCATAGAAGAAACCATAAAAGATCCAGATATCGTTGAACCAAGTTTATTTTAGTATTTTCAGTATCCAGTATTCAGTTCCTGCGAAATTTTCCTAAGAAATTTTTTCACTTAACACTACACGGAAGTTTTTGTCCCAGAGAGTTACCACCTATCTCTGATTTGCCGTGCAAATATTTCATGAAGGAATTATTTTACTCGTATTCCATTTTAATGTGAATGAAGGTGGTGTTATCATTGTTGCATAAAATAATCGTTATGTCAAAATTGTCTTCGGACGAAACATCTTTGAGATAACAACCCTGTGATTGAGTTTGTTCACGAAATTTTCGCATAGATCTGAGTACAAGCAAAGAAAGTGATCAAAATTGACGGTTCACGAAATTTTCGTTATTTGCTATACACTCATACATACAAAGTGGGGATATTTTTATTACATCCCAGCGGCGGAAGTCGCAAGGCATGTTGTTTTTTTTTGTAATGCCTTTCTAAAATAAGGCCTGCAGAATGCATGTATTTTTTTCATCAGATATAACCAAGAAGAAGATTTTTACAATTTTGAGAAATTTCTAATCCGATTCTTTTTAACCGTAATTTAATTGAAAAAGTTCAAACAAATTTTAAAATTTTAATTTTTAAAAATTTAATATTTTTCAGGGTATTTTTATAATTTTCAATTTGAAGTTGGGTGTGGTAAAACTTTCGAAGATAGATACATTGGTTGGTTGAAAAAAGACAGCACGCTGTCTAGCATACGTAGACTAAAGAAGTCCATTGTAATACCTGCAGTTTCCTCTATAGCAACTATTGACTAGTCGTCTAGCCAATTTGCCCTTTCAATGAATTTGTCTATAAGAGCTACAGGAATATTCTGTAGGGCTACGGTGCTAACTAAATGTGTTGCGAATATCCTACTTAACAGACCCTCCAGAGCAGGGCAATCCAAGAGAAGGTGTTTCGTCGTTTCCGCGTCCTCTTCCATGCAGCATCTACGGAGAGTGGAGTTTCTATGTCCCAATCTTAGGGCGTGTTTTCCTACAAGACAATGTCTCGTAAGTGTTCCTATCATTGTGGATAACCTGCCTCTCGGCAAGTTAAGTAGTTGCCTAGTCCTCTTCCTGTCCATCTGTGGCCAGAGGACCCTGGCGTTGAAGTAAGTCTCCACTTGTCCTTGAACATATTATCGGCCCACTGCCTCATCTGCAAACCGTAGTACCCTGTCTAGCTAACGCATCCGCTACGCAATTGCCTGGAATGTCGCTGTGTCCCGGTACCCAGAAGAGCCTGATGTCAAAATACTCTGCCATCACCCTAAGTGATGAGTGGCATTCTTTCACCGTCATGGACGTAGCAAACATGGCTTCCAGGGATTTTATGGCAGTCTGGCGGTCTGTGTAGATACATATTCTCCGGAGGGTTGTGACACTACTTTTCAGTAGTTTAGCAACCTCCAGTATGGCGGTAATTTCCATCTGAAATACACTAAAGTGATCATGCAGCTTGAAGAAGATATTTACATTTCGGTCCGGTCAATGGACCCCATAGCCTACTTGCTCGTTCAACTTTGATCCGTCCGTGAAAAATCTGGTACTACTGGTGTTCCCTTCCAGCGACTTTTCCCAGGTATTCCTGTTCGGAATAGAAGTCCTTAGACTTCCTGCTGTTAGAAGGTAGGGGATACAGTAGTCCGTTTTTACGGGAATACAGTTGATCCGGTGTAGTAATTCAGCGTGTCCGAAATGCCCCGATATCAAAACGCCATAACCTCTGATTCTCACCAGGGATGTAGCGAAGTCGTGCCCATTGCCCCACTAACGCTAATCAGTGCTGATCTTTGAATTTTCATCAAGGAATTCAGAATATACGCCCCTTGGAGGAAACCTCCACCAAACTACGGTGCCGTAGAGCACTATTGGTCTAACTATTGCCGTATAAATCCACATGGTGATCTTAGGAGACAGTCCCCAGCGCTTTCCTATTGCCCATTCACAGCAGTAAAGAGCAACAGATGCCTTTTCCAAGACATTTTCTGTCGAGAATTATTCCCAGATACTTGACCTTTACAGTCAACTGAAATTTCACCCCATTAACTGACGGCATGTCAAATGCGGGTATTTTACATTTCCGAGAGAACAAGATAAGCTCGGTTTTAAGTGGGTTAAGTGATAGTCCGTTCTTAGCGGTCCAGTTCGAAATCAGTCTAAGTAGGCTGGTTGTACGAATGCCAAGTAAAGTGAGGTTTCTACCCGTACAGATGATACCAATATCATCGGCATAGGCAAAGACCTGGTATTCGGCTCTGTGCAATTCAAGAAGCAGTTCATTGACAGAAGTTAACCATCAAAGTGGTGACAGAACTCCCTCCTTCGTTGTCCCCCTGTTAACGTTCCTAGCAATTGTAACACCACCCCATTCAGCTTTGACGGATCTATCCACCAGGAGTTTCCCAATTAGGCGTGTCACTATGCTGTCGACTTCTACTTTATGGAATGACTTGAAAATCGCCTAAGTTTGAATGTTATTGAAGGCTCCCTTGATGTCGATGAGAGAAGACCTTATTCTCAAGAGGGTTTTCTATTATGCTGACTGTAGAATGGAGAGCAGTCTCAGCTAACCTGCCCTTGATATAGGCATGCTGAGATTTCTTCGAACATGAATTTCCAGTAACCTTGCAAATGTCTTAACAACAAAGGATGATAGACTGATGGGTCTAAAGTCCTTTGGTTTGACGTGAGAGCATTTGCCCGCTTTCGGGACGTAAACCACTTTGGTTTGCTTCCAAATGCTAGGAATGACTCCCAGCATAAGGCAGCTCCTGAAGATTTCGTCCAACCAACTACAAAGTAGGTATAGTGCCTCCTGTAGTTGTAGTTAGGTCTAGTACTTCCCTCCTAACCGAAGTTATGAAGGCCGGTTCCTCGCTTCTAACTATTACATACAGTCAAGGTTTCGCTTATAATGAAATTAAAAACAGACTCACCTCGATCATTGGTGCCAGTACTCGCCCATATTGTTTGGTGCGCGTTGGCCTTGGATAGATAGAATCGGCTGACGACTCGCCGCTAGAATAGAATCTTTTATAATTTCTTCGCGGTACTCTCACGAATCCTCTCAATTGAGAGAATGGAGTTGCCACATTTTCACAAAAATCATAAGGGTAACCAACACATACACAGTATGATACATGGGGATACAAAAGAAAATTGAAGAAATGGAATGAAAATGATATATTGTTAAATACAATACTATTAAGGTGAATGAAAATTTGTTAAAAGCAGTAAAAAAAATTTTCCACATGAAGAATTTTATGTTTCCAACTAAAGTCGCCAGACGCCTCTTTCCCATTTCGTTTTGACTCTAGGAAGTTTTTCTTCGTCGTCTGAAGCGTGTCTGGTTCTGTTTGGACTCTAAAGCGCCGTATTCAGTTTTTGCGAAATTATCGTAAGAAATTTTGTCATTTATACTAAACGGGAAATTATGTTGAAGAGAGTTGCCACATATCTCTGATTTACCTTGCAAATATTTCATTAATAATTCATCTGTGCACTTCATTCTATTTTTAACGTCTGTGTACTCCATTCTATTTTTACTAAAATAATCGAAATGTCAAAATTCCGATACCAAACAATTATCAAACAGTTGTTTTCGTACGAAATAACTTCGGCGTAACAACCCTGTATTTGATTTTGCCTACGAAATTTTCGTAAAGAGCTGAGTACCAAGCAAACGAAAATTGAGCGAAGTTCTCGGTTCATGAAATTTTTGTTATTTTTTATACATGTACTTCTTTCATAAAAACTGAATACCGGGCTTAAGTAGTAAAACATCCGACAAATGACCGCCGCGGCCCCGACCCATAGCAACTTGCTTCGCGAAATTTTTAGTTGTTGTGATCGGTGCCGAATTGATAATCCCGTGTTTTCGGCGACACTCTCGTTTAAAGCAGAAACGTTTTCGAGATGCCAGCCAATATGTCGGCGCACAGGAGACCAACTGAAAGCAAACGATACAGTTTCTTAAAATTGTTTGATCACTCGTCGAATTGTTGACGCATGAGCGCACTTCCACGACAGAAAATTCCACAAAGTTCGCGAGCGATCGCAACATAACTTTCCCCATTTTTGTAATGGAGGTTCGCAATGATAACGCCACACAGTGACACATTGCTGATGCATTTGTTTCTCAACAATCTCTCGTGTATTTTCTGAACCCCTAATGCGACTATTTCGGCAATAAACCAAGCCATCAAGATGAAAATGGGCCTCATCGGTGAATACGATTTTGTTCGAACGTGCTTGATTATTTTTGAAATATTTCTCAACTTTATTATTTTATTAGTCAAGCTCAAGACCCTTATATATCTCTATAAATAGAGATATAGTTTCTTATAAAATAATTGTTTGCAAATGCATCCTGATGATTCCTGGCAAACCGTTCCCCAATATTTCTCTGCAATGAAAACGCGTTATTCTTTAATTTGTAGTTCCATTTTTAATAACCCTGAAAACAAAGTGGAGCAGACCCTACATTATCGGCGTCGGCGATTGAACCAATTGACGGTGGGCATTTGCGGTGCGACAACTGAAATCGCTTCGAAGTTTTTATGTCGGCGGGTGTGTTGGAAAGAGCACAATATCCGAAATCTTCCGATCTAAATTAGGCCAGGAAAATTAAATAAAATTTGGCGATAACTCGCTTATCGGACCTTGAAATTCAGAAAAATCAATTTTTGTTGGAACGAAGTTCCATATCGCACGTTGCTGGCTGGGGGCTAAATGAAAAAAATTAAACAACTTTTCTTATAACACTATTATGCTACAACCCACTATTATCAACTGTATTGTTTACTTTTGCTTTGGTTTGTGTCTAGACTAACGGCTTGGATAATAGAGAAAGAAATTAACTAGATGGCTCACATATGTTGCGACATTTCTTGTTTAATGGGATGGGTTCTAAGTGGAGCCTGTAAACAATATTTCATATATATGTATTGTAGTTTTGAACCCAATAAAAATTAAATTTAGAAAAGCCAAATTAAAAGAAGTTTAAAAAAAGAAAATTTTCTTAAATAGGTGCCTTTTCTTAAAAAAGTAAATGTTCTCAAAAAAATACCTCTTCATCTTCTTAAACAAAGTACTTTTTCTTAAAAAAACCTTACCTAACAGAAGTTCCTTTGCTTAAAAAAAGGGAATTATCTTACAAAAGTACCTTTTCTTAAAAACACCTTATCTGACAGAAGTTCCTCTGCTTAAAAAAAATAAATTTTCTTACAAAAAGTACGTTTTCTTAACAAAGTAATTTTTTAAATAAGTACCTATTCTTAAAAAAGTAAATTTTCTTACAACAAATTGTCTTTTCTTAAAAAACTTTATAGAGTACCTTTTTTGTGAAATCAAATAACTTCTCTTGAGATAAGTACTTACTCTTAAAAATGTACATATTCTTGAAAAAAAAACCAATTCTAACAAAAATTCCCATTTATTAAAAAAAACCTTTTCTTAAAAAAAATACATTCTCTTAAAAAAATATATTTTCTTACAAAAATTCCTTTTCTTAAAAGTACTTTTACTTAAAAAAAAATTATACCTTTTCTTTTCTTGAGATAATTAGCCTTTTCGAAAATAAATACATTTAAAAAAAAAACGAGTACCACTTGTTTAAAAGTACCTGTTATTAAAAAAGGTATTTCTTTGTTAAAAAAAATTCATACTCTTATGGTTTTTTCTTACAGAAAGTAGTTCATTAAAATAGTAAATTTTCCTAAAAAAAACATTAGCTTTTAATAAAAAAAGTACCTATTTTTAAAAAATCACCTTTTCGGGGAAATATAATGCATATTCTTACAAAAATGAACAAAAAATATACTTTCTTTAAAAAAAAAAATACATTCTATAAAAAAAAATTTTTCTTAAAAAAAGTTCATGATTTTACAAAAAGTATCTTTTCTTAAAGATCCATTTGAATTTTCGTATTTTTCAACGGGCGCCTTAGGCGTGTTGGAACTAACTGCTAGTACATAATACATAGCGAAAGGAACCTGGTGTCCCCTGACACCTCATGTGAATTTTGCCAGGTTGTGTATTATAATTTGGTTTCTAATTGTGGATTTAGTTTGTTACTTTGCAGACAGATGTTTTGCTTTGTTCCACAAAAATGTTTATCTGAATCTTTTCTATAAAACTTCTGAACATATTTTGTACCTTAGAAGTAAGGAGCACACAATTTTGCATCCCGATATGTTGCAGGAAAGTTCCGGGGGGTGGAAACTTTGAACCCCCTAAAAAAAAATTCTGATCAGATCTGGCAAAATGCCGATACACGTATAATTTTTATTAGACCTTTCCACCAGAATCCGTTGACAGAACTCCATAATTTTTTTTTGGTGTCGCACAGTGTTATTGTTTCTTCGACGTTGCAATTTCTCCGATTTTTTAACGACAACAACTTGTGGGCACTTAAATATTTGTTGGCTGAAGTATTGCAACTCTTGTTTTCTAGACAGAGTTTCATTACGCATTAGTAAGTGCCGACAGATTTTTGATGAGCCCTTCATTATGAGCACACAGCGATAGAAGGGAGATTGCAAGGAATTTGCACGAGTAATTTTTAATCCTGTAAAATATGGGGATACGACGATGCAATGTGAATTCCTGTGTTGACGTGAAATACTTAAACCCTCGCACGCAAACACATGTACACGTTTACTCACACACACACACACACAAATACTCGGACAATTTGGCAAAGACAACAACAACAACAGCAACTACAAACGAATTATATCACCGAAGAATTCCGGACGGTTTCATTAGACCCGGCAAACGACACAGCAGACAACCAGCATTGTGAGTCAGTCAGTCAGTCGTATGCCAGACACCGGCCCATTCACACTACCAATCGTCGGTACTCGGTTCGTTTTGTTGGTTCACATTTAAACGTAAACGTTTCTTTACTCGCTTTACTGTTCGCTTGCTCGCTCGGTTAATCGCTTACTTATTGTAAATGGTGGCTCCGTCTGCAACCAGGTGTGGCTGGAATTCCTTTTTACCTCACATTTGACTTTGTAACCCGTAACATTCGCCGGTCCGTCGGTCGTTTGGTTGGTCGTCGTCGTCGTTGTTAGGTTCTTTAGTGTTTCGTGTTGGGTCTTAACAATTTTGTGCTGTTTTTCTTTTCTTATTTTTTATATTTTTGTTTATTTTCATTTGAGATTTAATTTCAATACGTGAAGAAATAATAATTTCTTGCAAACATGCAATATTGACCTTTTTTGTTTCTTTGATCGGTTTCAGTGTCAGTCAGTATTTAAGATTGTGAAAGAAACATAATAAATATCAAAAGTAAAAGGAAACAAGTTATAAAACAAAACGTGAATTGTATGTGAAATTGTTGAAAAGGAAGTAACCTTTAACCTCTCGCCAGCTCATCATCACATATCGCAATAATGTAATAACATCAATTTTATACTGAAATTGTGTTGGCATGAGTGTGAGAGAGAGACCTTGAAATTCCTATAGTTTTACAAAGAATGTGGATTATAGCCCATGACTCTGCCATCATTAAGTCTGTCCAAAACTGCCAGCAATTTGCTTATAAAAAGCTGGAAATACTACTGGCCGCACTGGTGAGTTGTCCAACAGTATGAATACAATAATTGTTGCAGAGGGAGTTTTAAAATCGACCACCAACATAATGCGAATGATGATGATAAACTCCTATTAAAGTTTTGAAATAAGACAGAAATTATCCAAATTATATTGAAAATATCAAAATTGCTTTAAATTGCCAAGTTGGAAAATAAGATATTTAGTAAAAACTACAAAGTTTGGATTTATTTTTATAATAAATATATAAACTAAGTAGAAATATAGGTAAAATTTAAAATAAAATTAAAAATAGGGTAATGTCCAGTTCCCCGATCTCGAACAAAAAGCTAAGCGAACGAAAGCCAGTAACTCATATTCGACACAAATTGGGTTTATCTAAGACTATATTTTCGTGCGACCGACTCAATATTTGTTCGAAAATGCCAGTAAATTCGAAATATAAATAAAAGGATTCGAAATAAAGGGTAAAGGAAAACAAAACCTGTTTTAGATACCAATGAAATTATTTAATCCTGTGAAAGTACATTCGATGCCATTATGTATACTCGATTTCTTTTGCATGGTTACAACGGGCACGCTTGCAGAAGTCCAGACGCTGAACCCAATTTTCGACGGTTTTCAAGCATAAATCGGCCGATACTGCTGCAATTTCACGTTCGATATTCGTACGAAGTTTATCAATCGTCGCTGGCTTGTTGGCATAGACCATAGACTTGACGTAGCCCCACAGGAAATAATCTAACGGCGTCAAATCGCACGACCGAGGCGGTCAATCGACTGGGCCATTTCGTGAGATAACACGTTCACCAAACTTGGTTTCCAATAAATTGGTTGTGGCCTTCGCTGTGTGGCTTGTGGCGCCATCCTGTTGGAACCACATGTCCTCCAAGTCCATATTATCCAATTGGGGCCAAAAATATTCGGTTATCATTGAACGGTAGCGATTCGCATTCACAGTAATGTGCCGGTCTTGATCATCACGGAAGAAGTACGGCCAAATGACGCCGCCGGCCCATAAACCGCACCAAACCGTAATTTTTTCGGGATGCAATGATGACTCATGGATTACGTGTGGATTGCTGTCTGACCAATAACGCCTATTTTGCTTATTGAGGAAGCCATTCAGCCAGAAATGAGCGTCATCGCTGAAGATGATTTTCCGATGAAAAGCAATCTTAAAGTTGAGGCCACTGACTCCAAATTTCGGTAGTAAAATTTAATAATTTCGACTCGTTGTTGGCTCGTATATCTTTCCATGATGAAATGGCAAACCTTACTGAAGAGAAATGTCAAAAGAGCAGGAAAAAATATGGCGTCGTTTGCTGTCCCTATCGATTTACTTTTGTAGCGGCTCTGTTTAAAATCCCTTTATTTTTATAATAAAATATAAACTAAGTAGAAATATAGGTAAAATTTAAAATAAAATTAAAAATAGGGTAATGCCCAGTTCCCTGATCTCGTAGGAAAAGCTAAGCGAGCGAAAGCCAGTAACTCACATTCGTCTCCAATTGGATTCCTCTAAGTCGACATTTTCGTGCGACCGACTCAATATTTGTTCGAAAATGACAGTAAATTCGAAATATAAAAAAAGGATTCGAAATAAAAGAACCCAAATTTGTACTAAAAACTTTTGATAAATTTCGTGTTTTCATTCGACTTGAAATGACTTAATTGTGGAACCCAAATCAATTTTCTTTCGACTAGAAGACGAACGAAAGCTTTAGATCAAGATCGAGTAACAGATTCGAAATAGTCCTTGATTTTAATCGAAAGCTTTCGTTGGAAATCTAAAACATAAAAAATAAATTGTTTCCCATTCAATCCCATGGAGGGATTGGGGATCTCCCCAATTTTCTTCGTTAGCCATCTAGTCGAATGCAATTTGATATACACGCTGAAAAGTCTGTACTTTTTTGTTGTTTGGGTGCAAATATAACGTGTTTGTTGCTTTTCGCAAATATACTATACTTGTGCCCAAACACATTGTGGTTGCTACTCAAAATAACATGTTTGAGACTCAATGATTTATAGATTACAATATATGTGTTTGAGACCCAAATGTGGAGTTGTTGTAGAAAAACGCTAAAAACAAATACGAGACAGACAACAAAGAAACAAAAAGGCAGCAGATCATCAATTCATGAAAACAGTGCTTGCAATCATGTACATGTTTCCTGCAATATGTTGCTTGGGCCGATATTTTTCAGCGTGCAGGTTCCACAATCTTGTCATTTCAAGACCAACGAAAACCGAAAAGTTCTTCACTATGAATGTGCTGTCATTGGCGAACACAAATAATGTCCGTGGAGTGAAGCCTTTTTACTTAGAGAACCCAATTTCATCAAGTCCCTGGAATCAGTGTTCCTGAATTCAATATATGCCCCAAGACTGCCGTACATACGATATCTTAACGATATGGCCCAGCAGTACGATATTATGTGTGTGTCAGGGCACTGGACCAATCCGGGGAAATGTAGAGTGGATGAGCTGGTCAGACTAGGGACTACTCAATACATCCCTCATGCATTGGAGCATGTTAGCATATCCCTACACGCTGAAAAATAGCGGTCCCAGCTACATATTGCAAGCACCAGGCATGTATACACGCTGAAAAATAACGGCCTCAGCAACATATTGCAGGAACCATGCACATGTTTACAACTATTAACTTCACTAATTGAAGATCTGCTGCATGTTTGTTTCTTTGTTGTCTGTCACGGTTTTGTTTTCAGCTGTTTTCAACAAAGAAACCCCCATTTCGGTCACAAACACATATATTATAACATATTAATCATTGTATCTGAAACATGTAATATTGAATAGCAAACAAAATGGTTTGGACACAAGTCTAGTATAAGCGACAAACACGTTATATTTGCATCCAACTACAAAAAATAACAGATTTTTCAGTGTGTATATTTGCAGGCATGGTTTTCATCAATTGAAGATTTGCTGTTGATTTGTTTTTTTGTTGTCTATCACGTTTATGTTTGTAGCAGTATTCTAGAGACAAATCCACACTTGGGTCACCCCAACATATAATATAAGCTATTAATCATTGTATCTTCAACATTTAATATTGGGTAGCAAACATAATGTGTTTGGACACAAGTATACTCTAATTGCGTCAAGCCACAAAGACGTTATATTTGCATCCAAACAACAAAAAGATTTTGCGAGATTTTTCCTATAAGTCGATGATGCAAGAGATATGGACGATGGTTAGAGATTGTGTACACGTTGAAAAAGCAGTAGCTTTTATTGTTTGGACGTAAATATAACGTGTTTGTAACTTGTCGAAAATATACTATATTTGTGTACAACCACATTGTGTTTGCTACTCAATATTACATATTGGACACACAATGGATAATAGGTTATATATGGAAAATATATGTCTTTGTGACCCAAATGTATATTTTTTTGTTGAACACTGCTGAAAACGAAAACGTTACAGACTACAAAGAAACTAAAAAGCAGCAGATCTTCAATTCATTATAACAATGCTTGCTAACATATGCATGGTTACGGCAATGTGTTGCTGGGTCAGTATTTTTTCAGCGTGTACACTAGTACCCTGCGTGAATGCACTCTCTTTTAGAATACATTTATTATCTCACTGTATCAATACCAACGGCCCGAATAGTGAAAACAAAGAAATGAAACGATACGTTCCTGTGTGCTCTTGGAATGAATGTTGTGTGAATCTCTGCTCTGTTAACTATTCTGTTCGTCTCAATTCTGTTACGACAACACAACATTTTACTCAATAAATGTTCGTGAATGTAAAAACCATTCGAGTACTTAAGAACTATTCGAATGAAAAAACGGTAAATTATGAGTGGTTATGGGTCTCATTTACTTTCTCGTCAATGAAAAGATAAGCAACGTTGGGTGAAGACTAAAGAAATAAATATTCGTTTTTTATGACTTTAACGGCAAAAACATAGGTATATTAGAAAATGGAAATTGATGAAGTAAATTATGTTAAAAATAATTTATTAAACATTAAAAATATGTAGTCATCAACTCAATCGACCGCTGTGGGTGAAGAAAATAGTATTGTTTCGCGAATTTTAAGGGGTGAACTCGTTTTGAAGGAGAAGTTTGGGAAATTTGGGAAATTTGGGAAATTTTTTCCTTAATTGTGGATGAAAACGGCAGAGAAATGAAATATGTTAGTTGCAATAACTGCAAACAAATTATGAAACATTCGACTTCGACATCAAACCTAGTGAGGCATAAGTGCTACATTTCTAAAATTTACTTAATTTTAATCATATTCTTTATTCCAAAGAAATTAGAACTTCAAGTCATACCAAAACAGCATTTGCTTTAGTTACGCTTTTTTTAATATGTCTCATGAATACATCTCATTATTCGAATAGTTCTGCTTGTCTCTAAAGACCTTTTACCCAATCCTTCATACAAGAACTCTCTACGCTCGGTTTCATTGTGTTTCGAACAAAATGCAACACCCTGAGAAGAATGGTTGTATGTACTCTACTCTAATCGCTAGAATGAGAATATTAACACATTCAAAAAACATGAATGTATTTGAATGCGTGAAAATGTATACTCATGCTGGTCTCTAGTGTACACTCAAAACAAATCCGGGCCATAGTAGATAGCAGGAGATTCATGAAACTTCTGTCGTTGGTCAGGCTCAAAGTATCAATGCTGGTTTCTGTTTTGAAGGGGCACTGTCTGTTGCGCCGAAACTAAAGGTCAGGGAAAATGACTTCTGTAGAAGCTGTAACGATGAGGAAGAGGAAGAATCCACTGAACATTTTCTTTGCACGTACCTAGCACAAGCGGCCAGGAGGATGTCTACTATGGAGCCTACCTATTTAAGGACATGGGAGCATTATCTCAGTTAGGCGTAGACAAGATCTTGAGCATCTTGCAGCAAAGTAAATGGACCTCCTTTCGGGTTAGCGCTTAATTTCGTTAACTCATGCACGCAGAAAACAGGGTCTCTGTAACATATTCTCTCAAACACATTGTGCAGGAATCATGTATGTGTTTGGAACGCACTCCAAATATTCATATATAAAAGAAAGTCCTAACTCACATATATTTAAATGCAAACATTAGCATGTTTATTAACAAAGATGAATACTATTACATGGAACCATACTACCCATTGCAATAACATTAACTTAGACTGACAGCAGTCTCTCTTTGTCCCTGTTTAATTATTTTACTCTCGACAGATAATAGCGGCAAAAAAAATTAAGTAAATTGTTCACAAAACACATCTGTATTTGTACCACAAACAAAGCTGTATTTGGATCACAAACATATACATATATTATAACATATTTATCATTGTTTCTCAAACGTGTAATGCTGAATAGTAAACACAATATGTTCAGACACAAGTATAATATATTTGCGACAAGCTCCAAACACACGTTATATTTGCATACAAACAAGAAAAAAATACAGATTTTTCAACGTGTGGTATCGCAATGAACTAATAAGTTTAAGTGGGTCGTTTATCGACTGCCACCAACACCTAACCTATTCTAACCTAACCTAATTTTAGTCGAATTTCAGTGATTGGCTACCCTGGAACATATTAAAAGTTTCTGAATTTAAATATTTATTTGTAAACAGTGAAAAAATTTGGAACATTTAGATACTTACGTGCAAGCATGGGTTTCATGAATTACAGATCTGCTGCTTTTTTGTTCCTTTGTTGTCTGTCACGTTGTTGTTTTTAGCAGTTTTCAAGAAACAAATCTATATTTGGGTCACAAATACATATATTATAACACACTGGACATTGTGTGTCCAACATGTAATATTGAATAGCAAACATAATGTGTTTGGACGCAAGTAAACTATATTTGTGACAAGCTCCAACCACACATTATATTTGCATGCAAACAACAACAAAAAGAAAGATTTTCCCCGAAAAGTATACATCTTGGAGTAATAGTGAAAGTGTTGAATGTTGTTATTGAATGTCGAACAACAACAATTGTGAATAGTTCAGAGTTGTATCGCATAAATATAGTGTGAATACTATTGTCATTATCGGTTCTTAAACATCACCTTGTGTTATTAACGATAAGAACAACAACGCTGAAAAGACAACACGAATCAACATCTGCAGTTCGTCATCCTGTCTAGGTTTAGTAAGTAAATGTAACATGGACACGGGCAGACTGACGTGTGATTTCACTGACGTGTGATTTGCTTTTCCCATTATTTTCCACACCATATTTGACTTTAAAAATCCTGATAAAAGCAAAAACCTTGTCAGTGAAATCGGGGTATAACATAGGAAATTCATTGAAACTACGTAATTATTTATTGTAGCAATGAACAGTTTCGTACATCCAACGATTGTGTCGTGGATGCTATAAATATTTCCGATGTGACGATGAATTATATAAATAAAGGGTGTTGTTTTTTTTTGCATAGATGGAACTTATGAAAGCGTTAGCTGTCAAACGAACTGTTATAATGCGCTCACTTTTTGACATTTATACTCAATATACTTACTTTACTTTTATTGACTATTTTATAACCTCATGAGGCCAGACGTCTTACACATATTAATTAAACAAACAAAGTAAACAAATTTCAATATATTCTTCCAACTGGCTCTATCCTTCGCCTTTTCTCGCCAGTTGGTAACACCAAGGATTCGGAGAGATTCTTCTGCCTGGTCTTTACAGCGGAGTCTTGGTCGTCCTCTTTTCCTGCTTTCATCGGGTACGTTATCGAAATCCTTTTGCGCCGACTCATCTTCCTTCATTCTGATAACGTGGCCTAGCCAACGCAATTGGCCTAATTTGATTCGCGCAGCTATGTCCACGTCAGAATATAAATCATATAGCTCTTGGTTGCAGTGACGTCGGTACTCACCATTTTCCCTAACAGGACCATATATTTTACGGAGAATTTTTCTCTCGAAAACTCCCAGGTGTTTTTCATCCGCTTGCGATATGACCCAAGTTTCGGAGCCATATGTCAAGACAGGTAAAATGAGAGTCTGATTTAGCTGGATTTTTGTCCATCGAGAGAGGGCTTTGTTCCTAAACTGCTGGCTGAGCCCAAAATAACATCTATTTGCAAGCACAATTCTCCTATCTATCTCCAGGCTGACGTTGTTGTCCTTGTTCACGGCGGATCCAAGGTAGACAAATTCATCTACCACTTCAAAATTAAATCGGTTGTCAACGTTCAAGTGCGAACCAAGTCGAGAGGTTTCTCTAGTCGTTGACACCATCAATTTTGTCTTGCCCTTATTAACAGCAAGACCCACCTTAGCTGATTCCTTTTGGATTCTTGAAAATACTGCAGTAATCTCTCGCAAATTTCGCCCAATGATGTCTATGTCCTCAGCATACGCCAGCAGCCTTTCTCATTATTATCTCCATTAAGATGTTGAAGAGATTGCATGAAAGTGTGTTGCCTTGTCTAAGTCCTCGCTTGGTACAGAATGGTTCAGTGAGGCCTTTCCCCACTTTCACTGCTGATTTAGTGTTGGTCAGCGTCATTCTACAGAGGCGGATTATTTTTGCCGCAATACCAAGTTCAGACATAGCTTCATACAGTTTTCCCCGTATGGGGCTATCGAAAGCAGCTTTGTAATCGACAAAAAGGTGATACGAATCGATTTGCTTTTCGTGGGTCTTTTCCAGGATCTGGCGTAGCGTGAATATTTGGTCAGTCGTGGACTCGCCTGGTCTAAAACCACACTGATAGGGTCCAATAAGGTTTTCAATAATTGGCTTTATTCTTTCACACAATACGCTCGACACGCGATGGATAAAAGACTCATACCGCGATAGTTGGAACAGACACACGGTCAAATCATCATGAACAACGCAACCAAATTATTCAAATTTACTTTGAAAATCAGTTATCGATTCGCTCAACCTATAGACGACTTCGTGATTTTTATGGCGCACATGAGCAAGCCATCCGTCAAACTATGGATAGATTTCATACCACATACTCTGTAAATGATGCAATAACACCAACACGTCAATGGATTGTGCCTACTGAAGCGAATACCGCGGCTGGAAACGAAAGTGTGTAAGAAGATCCAAATTTATCGATTCGTCGTCGGCCGCAGGTATTGGAACTCTGTCCGTCCACTACGAGGAAAATTTTTCGCAAAGATCTTGATCCTACACCAGTATAAGATCCTATGCGTCGTTTTTTCGCAAATTGGGCTTTAAGAATTTATAGCTCCATAAATTGTCCCTTGATCAGTTGTCTTTTCGATTTTCTGGAACGCAGCATTCCGCCATCTGGTTATGGGGTAGTATTTCAAAAGATTTGGTACATCTGGAAATGTATATGGGGAATTCCAAGTCAAATCGGACAGCATGAAGAATTTTTTTTTTGGATTTGTTTCATTTTTCACTATGTTGATGTCCCTTTTCAACAGCGTGTCTCAGTAAATTTTCAGATTTTTGGGGCAACTTGTTACAGAGATATCGACGTGTAAAATAATCGCATTATAAGGAAACTGTGTTAAAATAAATACTCATAACTTATTCAATATTAGTCCAAATATAACAAATTTTTTTTTATTGTTTTTATTCCTTTGTAAACTATCCAAAAAAAAATAGGAAAAAATTGTGCACAGTGGGCTTGTATTGTATTTTTGGGATTTAAAATTTAAAATAAATTTTTCTCAGTGTATGTAATCTTCGATTTTCTTCAAATTTTTTTTAAAATAAAATAGAATATTTTTCACAAATTTATGCCAAATTTGGGAGTGGGGTTCGAAAAACTACTATATTTCACATTTTTTTAAAGTTTTGTAAGAACATATTTTTCACTTTAAAACACTGCGCATTTTCTTTTAGTATGTTAAAAATACGAAAGTTCTTAATTTTTTTTTATTTTCTTTAAAATTTGAAAAACGTTTTCATTTTTTGATCTAGAGAAGTTTTTAGCAATTATTGCACCACCACAAGTAGGAACTATTGAATGTAATTTTTGCGTGCCCTGAATAGATTTAGCCGTTTCATATCGCTTATCCAATGTTTCTTTTGCATCAAAATAATGCTGTTCTGGAGAAAATGTTACTTTAATGTTTGGTAAATTATTCGGCTCGGATGCCCATTGATACAGTTCCACAGCAGTAGTTATTTGCTTATCAATTTGTCTTTGAAGACTTACTCTACTGGCAAGTCTTTTCAATGTGCCTCCAATACCGTCACATGGTCCCTTACCATGTGCTGTTGCAAAATAATGCCATTCTGCAGCAATCTTAAAGTCATCCTTGTGAAAATATATGTTTACAAAATGTTTGAAATTTTTGAATTGCTGGGGAGCGCCATCAGAAAAGTAAAATATTTTAGATGCATTTGGTAATACTTCTTTTACAAAATCATTAATAATCCTTAGATAGACGTATACAGCAATTGAATCATGATTATTGCCATCAGATATTACGACCAGACTTCGATGAGTGAGCTCTTCATTATTCTTAAAATACACAACTATCGGGAATATCGTTGCCTGATTATTGTTCCAATGAAAACCGGGTGCTGCGTTTTGTATAACAAATGCGTAGTTTTCAGCAAAATCACAAATCACCACAACTTCATCTTCTTTTAAGGATTCTTTGGTTTGTTTTAAAAAAGCAGATTGTTCTTTTGCTACAAAATCATGTGTTGAAAGACTGACAAGATGATTGCAAAATATTTCAACGAATTCCGATGAAGTTTTCACTAATGTCTCGAGGCTGCAACGAGGGTTAGATATCCAATATTTATACGTAATACTATCAACAGCATTGTTGTCAAATAAGTTGTATAATATATTTTTAATGACATCGATTCCTGGACAATCTCCACATTTTCCAAAATGGCAATCGGATGATGGAAAAGGACACACAATCAGTTTTAAACAGTCACTATATTGCACTAGAGGTGCTGCTTCATTATTAGTTAATACTGCTAACTTAGCACCTATCATGAAATAAAATTATATGTGCACGAATAGGATAAACTATTAGACATATTTACCTAACATCATAAGTTTGATATTCTGATGTGTAGCACACACGCAAATCGTATGTGTACCACTAGATCCAGCAAGTACACAATGTTGAGGCCTCAGTGATGCAAAAATTGAAAAACCGATGCAATAGTTAGGATATTGTCCTTTAAACGTTTTATATAGTTCTTTTAAATTACACAGAATAAGTCTTTTTTGCATGTGTTGTCTTTGCCCATCATCATTTCTCACAGAAATAAAATCCTTCTTACCAGGCAAATTGACACTAACGAACTTTATTTTTAACTTCAGGAGATATGAATCGCCCTGAAAGTAAATTTTTTTATTATAAAATATTCAAAATTTTTAATAAAACAAACTCCATTTTATAAAAATTTGTTAGCACATTACCTTTTTTTTTTCAGGGACTGACATAACTCCTTGATTTTCCTTTAAGCGTTTTGACACAACTGCCATATGCTTTGTTGCTCCCATGACATCACAAATTTTATTTATGCTCCACGAAACTGGTAATAATGTCAATATTTGCATTTTTTGATCTCGATTAGTGTTTTCATCGTCAAATTTTTCTTTTAAGTTTTCGATCATGCTTTTAAAATGCAAAGAATTTTCATAAAGATTATCTGTATATTCCAGACCAAAAAGCGTTGCAAATTTACAGCAAATTTCCTCATATTTGTCCTTTACATATGATGGCTTATGTACAGAATATTCATCTATTACAGATATATTCAATAAAAGTAAAGCTTGGTTGACTATAGGTAATTGTGTGTCAATACTCAATTCAGAGAGTGGACTTATTATTCTTGCAACTTCATAATCAGCATCATCCGTTGCAATTGTTGAAGAAGAGGAAGGTGATTTTAAGGAAAGCAAGTTTTTTCTACAATTTGAACACAGATAATGTGAACGACTTAGGCCCCATGATTCTTGCAGTTGTGCAGAAGCTTGTCTTAAATCTTTCTTAGGCCGGTGATTTTCTAATTTTAATGGGTTGCAGCATTCTTTAAACCGATGTTGGTATTCCATATTGAATTAACTATTCACCAAAAGCTTTTTATAACTTTAAAATAATACTCGGCGTTGCAATTATAACTATAAAGCACTAGAACTTAGAAAATTTGTTTAACTTTATAAAGAATTAGAAGAACAAAGCAAAATCGAAAAAAACACATTTTTGTTATTTGCTTTGAAGCAGCAATGCAAATTCTTTCATTTTACTACTTTTTTCTACACCTGTGCTCTCTGTCTCCCTCTTTTACTATCATTTCAAATATATTACAGTGTTTTAAAGTGAAAAATATGTTCTTACAAAACTTTAAAAAAATGTGAAATATAGTAGTTTTTCGAACCCCACTCCCAAATTTGGCATAAATTTGTGAATAATATTCTATTTTATTTTAAAAAAAATTTGAAGAAAATCGAAGATTACATACACTGAGAAAAATTTATTTTAAATTTTAAATCCCAAAAATACAATACAAGCCCACTGTGCACAATTTTTTCCTATTTTTTTTTGGATAGTTTACAAAGGAATAAAAACAATAAAAAAAAATTTGTTATATTTGGACTAATATTGAATAAGTTATGAGTATTTATTTTAACACAGTTTCCTTATAATGCGATTATTTTACACGTCGATATCTCTGTAACAAGTTGCCCCAAAAATCTGAAAATTTACTGAGACACGCTGTTGAAAAGGGACATCAACATAGTGAAAAATGAAACAAATCCAAAAAAAAAATTCTTCATGCTGTCCGATTTGACTTGGAATTCCCCATATAGTCTTCATATTCACCTGCAACTGCACTAAGTTCCCACATAGCCATGTGTCCGTGGCCAAAACAATTAACTCCATCAAAAAAAGAAAACCTGAAAAAGAAAAACTGAACTTTCCAAAGTGTTTTAAAATTGCTCGATCATTATAAATTCAAACTAACATTATAGTTAAGTTCAAAATGTACTGGGTAGAAATATGAAATATAATAATATAATGTTTAACCATAGAGAAATATGTGACCGTGCGTATGAAAACCCACGTAGTGTGTCAAATTTCATGAATTCACTTTTGTTGGGTTTTTTATTTAAAAAACCTTAAATGTTCATATGAAACCGCTCGCAAGTCTCAAAAACATCGGGAGTAATGTAACAATGCAATTATATAAAACAGTAAACTATGAAAATGCAACAGAGAGGGGGAACTTTAATTGCCTTTTACTTAAAAACTTGTTTTGACACACTAGGTGGGATTTCTGTGCAGGGTCACACATGTGTATAGAGAATATATCTCGCTCAGCAAATTTCTGACATTTGGCCGGGTGTGAAATGAACGTTGGATGTTGAAAAGAATTGCTGTAATAATACCAGATAGAGGCAATGGTTGAAAACAACCAACAAAATATGAACCACGTCATTTCGTTTTGGGTGTTCAAATTATTGAGTTAAATTTAACACAAATATATACTAACAATTGAAGATAACAAAAAAGTCAAAAATACGTTTAAATTTCATGGTTCTCAACCAAAACGACATGACAAATTTAAGTCAACAGTTCTTGTAACTCCACCTGGTGTAAGCCGACCAGCTCCTATATCACCGACCGCAACACGAAGAATGTGAAAGGAAACATCAGATGAGACAAATTTTCTCTCTTTAAAGAATTACTCTATGAGTTTAACTCACAAACTCTAACATAGGAGAATTTTGGATATATGGGGTTAATCAGTTTGGCTTTTGTATGACTCATATTTTCTAACAATATCTTGTCAATGCTTCCGTACACTGAAGAAATACCATGCCTACATTGAAGTTCAAAACTTTTACAAATATATTATTATTTCTTAACTTGTAGCTAAAACTACTCAAATTGTCTAAATCCAATTAAAACTTTGCTAAATTTAGGGAACAACTTTAATAATGTCTAATGAAAACTTTCGACAGTTTAATTAAATAATGACAATATTTTTGTTGGGTAATAAGAACTTAAGTTCACCCTGTAAATAACCAAAAACAAATTGATGATTATATCATTGTTTAATTGTCCTTGAAATCCTTTTTACTAAACTGCAATCCTTTCGAAATTCTAATAAAATTTCTCATTAAAATTCGTAAAATCAGGGATGATTTATATTTCGTTTGAAACATTTCAGGCGTTTAAATTTAAATCTTCAAAACAAATAAATTTCCAAAAAGAATTATTGCACAACATTTCCCGTCCAAACTCCGACGTATACAGCAAATCCTTTTCGAAAACATCTTTTTGTGTTTAACCGTAAAATTATGACGACCCTTTACCTATTCCAATACTAGCAACTGAAGGCCAACCCCCATGCTGGCTTTTGAAAACCTTTCATCTGCTCAGGCGTTTATTCAGTCATTCATCCGTTTACAAGCATTACTTGCACTGCACGTGGCCAATGGTCAGTCATAGTACACAGAAAACCAACTGTCCAAAACATACACGATGATTGGATGCCGGATGGACAGGGTCTCTCATGTAAGCAGATGTTTTCGTAACCAACCGACCTATATCACTTTACGGCCGCCAACACCAAGATGAAGGGGGGATGCACAACTTCCGAAATATTTTGATTGTTAACACATTTGCATTAGTACTTAAGGTCGTCCGTCTAACACGAGAAGATAAACATCTATAATTTCGGGTCATCATTGGTCATTTGGCCATCACAACAAATATTAAAGAGAGACGGATGTACGTTTATGTGGACAGACGTACTTATTCATTCCAATACATCTTCCATTCATCGCATACGCTCTCTGTAATGTAGGTCATCAGTTCAGTTGAACGGATATGAATGAATAAATGCGGTTAGAGGAAGGTATTGATTGTCCACTCCGGTGTGGTCTGGTCCGGTAGTGCGGATGAGGTGGTGGTTACGGACTTCAGTAGGAATGTGTTAAAGTGATTGTTAAATGAAATCTGCGTACGTTTCTGTGGCTTGCAACTGTCAATTTACGTAGCAGAAAAATGCCAGCAAACTTGACAAGGGATGAAATATTTCAAATGCCAAACTGTCGATCATTGATTATTAACGCAGATTATTTGAATAATTGCAATGATGAAAGATTTGAACAACATGTAGGTACGAGTGTAGTAATTTGAAGTAGGTAGACTGCCGGCTTAACCTTGTTAACATCATTGGAGCAGATGATAATGTGAACATTGACTGTGATGATGCGACTTTGATGTAGGTTGAAGATAAGTATTTTGCCTAATAGTTGAATCATTTATGTGGACGAATTGTTGGCCAATATGCGGAGTGTTTTCCTTACCCAGTTCCCCACACATGCAAGACTATTTGGATGTGTACTAGCCTTAGTTGCCACGGGGATAGGTATATTACAAAAATATTTTCTTAATATCAAGAAGCAGCAGAAAATGGTCTGTACAAATATAGGTACTATTTCGCCTTCGTACTTAGGTTTGGAATCTAAAAAAATATTTAGAATCTAAAAAACAATTAGCCTAAAATAACACTGTGTGTAATTTTTGAAGTCATGGAAATATAACCATATACGGACACCACTACGTCCACAACTGATTGCAGCATTATCATTAAACGACGCGTATGTTATGCTGAATACTTGGGATTACACAGTGCAACACGAAAAAATATACCCATATACGGACACCACTACGTCATAAAAGACCAAAGTTTTGCCGAAAGTTATGCACTTTTTTTTATGGCCCCCAACGATTTGGGGCCTCGGTGTAATTTTTGCTAAAAAGTGATCATTTTGTCAGGCTCATATCTTGTAAACCGTTCGGAATTTTGATTTACTTTCTGAGGGAAAGTTGTAGCTATTGTCATAGAGAACAAAATTTGTGAACATATAAGATCAAAAAAACTTCATCTTCAACCTTAAATTCAGAATCATTCCTAGGAATTTCATATGTTCTAGAAAGTTGTTTATTGAGATCTTAGGTACATTCTTGTAGTTGATTGTTTCCTTGAATTTTGAACGGTTTGCTACCTAATAAACCTGAATAGGGGGGAAAAGGTAAAAAAATCGATTTTTTTTAAGTTTTTGCGATTTTGACTTTGAAGATCAAGTTTTTTGATTTTCACAATTTTTGTTCTTTATGATAAGAGCTACAACTTTCCCTCAGAGAGTAAGTCAAAATTCCAAATGGTTTGCAAGATATGAGCCTGACAAAATGGTCACTTTTTTTGCAAAAATGGCACCGAGGCCCCAAATCGGTGGGGGCCATAAAAAAAGTGCATGACTTTCGGCAAAACTGGGAAACACGGGTCTTTTTTTTTGGTCTTTTATGACGTAGTGGTGTCCGTATATGGTTATATAGTTTTTCATGTTGCACTGTGTAATCCCAAGTATTCAGCATAACATACGCGTCGTTTAATGATAATGCTGCAATCAGTTGTGGACGCGAGGTTAGGCCTGTTTTTATATTCCCCGCTAAACTAATTTTTCGGCCACTTTAAATGCAGAGCTAAGCGATTTTAAACAAAATCTTAAAAAGTACTAATTTAGCAGGAAATACAAATTATCATTTTTAAAACGACAGATACATGGTGACGCTGCAATCAGATTTATCGTCCTCGATCTCTATATATGTACCTACACGCTGAAAATAACGGCCGCAGCAACATATTGCAGGAACCATGTCCATATTTGCAAGCATTTTTTTGTGGAATGAAGATCGGCTGCGTTTTGTTTCCTTATTGCCTGTCACGTTTTTGTTTTCAGCAGTTTTCAACAAACAATACCACCTTTGGGTCACAAGTACATATATTATAACCTATTAATCATTTCGTTCCAAACATATTATATTGAATACCAAGCACAATGTGTTTGGACACAACTATTCTGTAGTTGTGACAAGCTGCAAACACGTTTAGATTTGCATCCAAACAAATTAAAAATGACAAATTCTTCAGCATGTAGTACTTTCGTAAGATCTGGTACACGATTTAATGCAGCCATTATCGCAAATCGAAAACGAATCTTGAACATTTCACAATGCACAAAGCTTAACGCTTTCGTTAAAACATGGTAAATCTGCAGCCACTCGCTGAAAAATTTGTCTTTTTTTATTGTTTGGAAGCAAGTATAACGTGTTGATAGCTTTCGGCAAATATAGTCTACTTGTGCCCAAACACATTGTGTTTGCTATTCAATATAACATGTTTGGGAGACAATGATTAATAGGTTATAATATTTTATTTGTGGCCCAAATTTAGATTTGTTTGTTGGAAAACAATGCTTGCAAACATGTACCTGGTTCCTGTAATATATTGCTGGCGCCGTTATTTTTCAGCGGGCAGTTGCAAATTAAAGCCGTAAGAGAAGATGAACGAACTGTCTGCATATTTATTTTTTTTAACAGCCTTAACTTTGCCGCATTGCGTTTCGAATTTGAAGCCCTAGGTTGTGGTAACGCTACACTCAGCTTTAACGTTTTAACACTTTCATGAAGGAATAAATAGGCGAACATATACGATATTTATATATCATATTTCTAAATCTACTTAGGTGGCCTTAAACTACTCAGAGGGGCAAGGGCCTTACAAAATGAGAATAACATGATTCTCTAACCGGCTCGATCTTCAGCTTTTCTCGTCCGATATTTCACGTGGTATTTCCTGCGAAGTCTTGCTCGTCATATTTTTGATGTCCTTCGAGTAGGTCTCCAAATAACTGTTGACGGTTCATTATGATCCATTCTACTGATCTCTAACATATTCTCCCAAACATATTCTGCAATAACCATGTATATGTTTGGAACACAGTTCACACATTAATATGTTTGCAAGTCCCAAACTCACCTGTGTTTAAATGTAAACAGCTTCATTTTTACTGGCAAACATGTATGTTTTTACGTGGAAACATATGCGTATTTCCCGCCAAACATAATAATATTTAAAAACGAATTATTCTTTGATTTCTTCTAATCTAATTTCAAATTAAATCCACATTTATAAATAATTAATACAACAAATTAAATGCATTATTTGAATGCATTATTTGTTTTTTTCATGCAATGAGAATCTGCTGCTATTTTGCTTCTCCTCTCTTTGTTGTCTCTCACGTTTTTGTTTCGGAAGGTTTCAGCTATGCGTTGGTTATCACTACGCGTTGGAAAACGCAATACATCAGCCAAAATAAGAAACACTGACATCATCTGCAATTTGCACTCAGGAATATTTATGACTCACTGACTGAGAGAATAATGCAAAAATACAGATGCACTTACAATATAGACTCTCTCGTTGTCCTGGGGAGAGCATATACAGTGCAACAAACACAGCTGTATTTCTATCACAAACATAAATATATGCGGGTCGCAAACACATATATTCTAAAATATTAATTATTGTGTCTCAAACATGTAATATCGAAAAGCAAACACAATATATTTGGACACAAGTATATTATATTAGCGACAAGCTCCAAGCACTTTATATTTGCATCCAAACAACAACAAAAAGATACATTTTTCAGCGAGCGTGACCTAGCCAGCGTAAACGCGCTATTTTGATACGCATAACTACGTCGATGTCTAACGTCGAAACGTTAGACAGTTCGTCAGGCATCCATCGTCGATACTCGCCATTTTCCATTATAGGACCATATATTGTTCGGAGCATTTTTCTCTCTTAGACTCCCAGTGATGTCTCATCAGCATGTTATACGCCCCAGTATTCTACGCCATAAAGCAACATAGGTTGCATGAGAGTCTGATACAGTTGGAGCTCGTTTCTCGAAAAAGGACATTATCTCTGAAGTGTTTTCTTATCCCAAATTAACACCTATTTGCAAGCACAATTCCCCGTTTGATTCCTAGGCTGACGTTATTGCTCGTGTTCACGGCAGAGCCGAGGTAAATAAATTCGTCCACTACCTCGAAAATATAACGGTCACCAACATCTACCCTTTCCTCCAATCGGGTGGACGTCCTGCTTGTGGAAACCATTAATTTTGTCTTGTCCTCGTTTACTGCCAAACCCACTTTAGCTGATTCCTTCCCAATTCTAGAAAGTACCGCAGTAACTTCGCTCAGATTTCGTCCATGATCTCAAAACGAGCAGCATGTGACTTTTGCTGCTGATCGTTTTATTCGTGTTGACTGCAGCTTTTCTCACGATGATCACACTTAATAAGTTGAAGAGATCGCATGATAGGGAGTCGCCCTGCCTAAAGGCCTGGCCTCGTATTAAATCGTTGGGTGAGATCTTTACCGATCTTAACGGAAAATTTCGTGTCGTTCAGTGTCATTCCACCAAAGCAGGAATACCAAGCTGCGACATAGCTTGGTACAGTTTTCCCCTTATGGGGCTATCGATGGCAGCCTTATAATCTACAAATAGGTGGTAGGTGTCGATTTGTTTTTCGTGGGTTTTCTCCAGGATTTTTCATAATGTGAATACTTGGTCGATAGTTGACTTTCCAGCCGGTCTTAAACCACACTGATAAGGCCCGATCAGGATGCAACAAACGGCTTTAGTCTTTCACACATTACACTCGAGGGGACATTGTATGCGATGGATAAAAGTCGTACTCCACGATAGTTTGTGAAGGTGTTCAGCTCACCGAATTCCATGAAAATCAGTTAGCAATTAGAGTGTCCTTGGATATGACAATATTGACAATGCAGTGCCAAAAAAGAGAGAGAGAGAAAGTAGATTGCATAAAGGACTTTGATTTATATGTATAAGTACTATGGTTTTAAATGGTGTTGGGATTAAATAAAAGGTTACACTCTTACTGACCAAACTCTTAATGCCCAAATTAACATAATGTAAATAGCACGGCGATTATTGCTGCGCCTAAAAGTATACCCTTAAAAGAAACCTGTTGAAGAATCCGCTGCAAATGCGTTATTTCATAACTACTATACCACTGGTTCTTGAAATTAACAGAATGTAAATAGCAGTATACACTTACACATACACTTACAACAAATCCATTGACGAATGCGCTGCAATTGCGTTATGTCATAAATGCTATACCACTGGTTCTTGAAACGAGTAATCTTCGAAAAACAGGTTCTGGAATAGGATAGAACAATCAAGAAACTGGTGGCAAGTAGTATAACTCGCATAAATAACTGCGTTATAGATTCGACAATTGGAGTTAGACTGGTTCTTGAAATGAGTAACCTTCGAGAAACAGGTTCTGGAATAGTGTAGAACAATCTAGAACCTGGTGGCAAGTAGCATAACTCGTATAAATAGCTGAGTTTTATATTTGGCATTTGGAGGTAGACAGTGATTAAACGCTGAAAAGTAAGCAACGGGAACTGGAATGTAGACTTATGGTGAAGTGTTGACTATTTGATTTATTGTAAATGTGGTAAAATACGACAATTATAATTTGTAGTTTAATTTCAAATATCTGTCCAAATGCAAATTGAAAAAATTTCAGTACCATTGACAATTGTACTTATTTTCAAAGCATTTCCTTGATATCTGGCAGTTGTGGTTTTCAAATATTTTACACAGTACAGGTTTATGAATTTGAAAGTCTGGGAGGCAATAGCTATCGAAGCCATAAACCTCTACATATAAAATGCTTTAAAAACAGAATTGCCACTAGTTAAACAAATTCAAAATAATTAAAAGCATTCCCATATTTCATTACAATTGGCATCCGATTCCACAACCTGCATTTGACAAATGCAAATTAAAAATTTTTTAATTGCCATTGCTTACAATGGTAACTCTTTTGCATTTGCATTAGATAAACTAGTGCAAATTATAATCGAATGCAAATTAAAAAAACGACGTCAGGCACTGCACTTAGTGCTATCCTGAACATCTGTAGTCCTGATATCATGGCCGAATAGCCAGCCTCTACATCCGTGGTGAGAATCAGAGATTGTGGCGTTTTGACATCGGGGCATTCCGGACAGGCTGAATTACTACACCGGAACAACTCAATTCCCGTAAAAACGGACTACTGTATCCCCTACCTTCTACTAACGGCAAATCTAAGAACTTCTATTCCGAACAGGAATACCTGGGAAAAGTCAGTGGAAGGGGACACCAGTAGTATCATGAGCTGTATGAGCTACATCTCGACATTGACATAGTTAAGCGGATCAAGATAACGCGATTGCGCTGGCTAGGCCATGTCAGTAGAATGGATGAAGACTAACCAGCACGAAGGGTTTTCGAAACCGCGTCGTAGGAAGACGGAAAATAGGAAGAGCAAGACTCTGCTGGAGGGATAAGGTTGTGTACACTTGGTATTTCCAACTGAGGAAATAAAGCAAAAGATCGCACTGGTTGGCGAAATATGTTATCTTCGTTTCATAAGCTCCCTGACCCCCAGGAGTTGTCCGAGACCGGATAAGTAAGTAAAGTAAGTAGGATCAAAGTTGGACGTCACTTAGGGTGATGGCAGAGTATATTGACATCAGGCTCATCTGGGTACCGGGACACAGCGACATTCCAGGCAATTGTGTAGCGGATGCGTTAGCTGGCCAGGGTACTACGGCACAGGTTCTTACGGCAAAAGAAAGTGGTAGTATGCCAATCTCTACCTGCCGTTTGCAGATGAGGCAGTGGGCCGATAATATGTTGAAGGACAAGTGGACACTTACTTCAACTTGCAAAAAAGCCAGGGTCCTCTGGCCACAGGTGGACAGGAAGGGGACTAGGCAACTACTTAACTTGCCGCGAGGCAGGTTATCCACAATCATCCACTTACGGGACATTGTCTTGTAGGATAATACGCCCTAAGATTGGGACATGGAAACTCCACTCTCTGTAGATGCTGCATGGAAGAGGACGAGGAAGAGGAAACGACGAAACACCTTCTCTCAGATTGCCCTGCTCTGGCAGGACAGTGAAGTAGGATATTCGGAACACATTTTGTTAGCACCGTAGCCCTACTGGATATTCCTGTAGGTCTTATAGACATATTCATTGAAAGGGCAAATTGTCTAGACGACTAGTCAATAGTTGCTATAGAGGAAACTGCAGGTATCACAATGGGCTGCTTTAGCCTAAGTGTGCTAGACAGGGTGCTGTCTTGCAGCCTTTTCAGCCAACCAACACCCAGAAATATTGGTGATATACTGACCTTAATATTTTCCGATCGATTTAGAATCACTTTGTCTGTATACCCACACAAACATTCGGGTATGGTAAAGGAATTAGCCGTAACTGAATTTATGGTTGCAACAACGGAATATAGAGGTTGCCACAAGCGAATCTAGAGGTTGTCACAACCACACTAGATGTCACTGCAACCGTATTACAGGTTGTCACAACTGAATTAGTGATTGCTACAACCGTATTAGAGGTTGTCTTAATTAAAATAGATGTTTTTCCAACCTACGACTGCTGTACGGAACTCGTGTCGGCACTGCCATTTGTGTGCCACACGATTTGCGTACGACAACCGCCTCGGTTTGGGCGTGTTTAATTCGTAAAATGAACAAAAAAAATTTTTTTTGAATTTAAGAAAAAGTCTTTAGACACAACCCCTCTTTTTTTTTTGCTTTTCTGTTTTTATTTTAAGACACCAACAATTTATCTTCTCTGACTGGGAATTTCATAAGTGTCTTGTAAATATGTTTTCATTTCAAATTATAAACATTGACCCATATCTTGCTCCCCTTCCTATTAAAAATCTCACACCACATTCTGATAACAGCCCAAAAATTTCAACTTTTTAGATAAAATGCAAGGCATATAAATTCCGTCACATAGTATGCCCCGTACATATGTACCTATGTGATTACCGTGACAACAACAAAAAAAATCCAAATCAGAGAAACTTTCTTTAGATAAGCAATGATGCCTACCTAACCACCACCTAGTACTAGCAAACCAGTCAGCAACGATTATGAATACAAGGCAATCAGCCGTACTGCTCTGGCAGTCAAGCGATACCTGAAGTAACCTCACGTAATATGGGCAACATAACGTTATCTTTCCTTAAAAATCTAATTAAATGACGTTTTTCCATTTACGTTTGGGTGGTTCTTTTTTGGGTGGGGGGGCAAACTTTTAGTTTAAGTTTTTGGGTTTTTTTCAAGAATTTCCCAGTTCATCTGGCTCTCTTTAGACGAAATCATTTGTCATTTTATTTATTACGAATTTGAATTATTCATAATTTTCGAAGTCAAGTTTTTTTAGCTGCAGCCACTGCTTTTAGTTATAACTTTATTTTGTGTAAGAGAAATTAACTCGTTTGGTTACATGTTTTTTGAATTTAGTCGTAGCGTTTACATATTTATGACATTTTAATCTCATGTTACTTAATTTTGACGTTTCTCTCTTTGTCGCTCTCTTTTCTTTACAGATGAAGTAACTTTTGGAATTTATAATCAACATTTACATTGCAAACGCTTCTTTAAGCGCCAAAAGTCCGCGAAATCTAACGCATTTCATATTAAAATTGTTTGTTGCTGTTGCATTCAACACTGAAGCTAGGTTGAAAGCTACACGATTTTCATTTTATGACAACCTTCCCCTTCCCCCGCCCAACAGCTTAAAACAACGCCCCATTGCAAATTGAAAATTGGGGATTTTATCCCCTCCGTCGAAGTGACAACGCGAACTACGCGAAACGAACTACGATAAGAATTAGTTGCTTAAGCTTAAACGAAACGTCGCTATGATGTTGCCAAAATTGAATTTGCGTTTAGCGCAATTTAGCGCGTCAACGACGTCACCGGCGACGAGGACGACGAAGTCATTACAATTTCTATCATCATTAGCAGCAACAAAATTATCCACATGCACATCAACATCAACACCAACAACATCGTCATCGCCATCGCCATCATCCTCATCCACCTCAAGGACGCGGCTCTCGAGTTGCTTAACATATCCTTTAGTGCTATTGAGTTTACTACTATTGGTGCTGCATCCTGTCATTTGTAATGCTGAAAGAGATTTTAATTTTAATGATTCACAGGTGAGTAAGAAAACGAAAATTGACGCTACAAAAAATCCTTCGTAATAAAATATTGAAAAAAAATATCCTGGCAAAATAATAGTGGCAACGCGAAAAAGAGAAAAAGAAATAGGATTTTAATTAAGTTTATGTGGAAGTCAAGTAATTAGGGATGGGAGTTAAACACGCTTTGACATAGATCTCAAAACACACTTTTGAATACTTGACTAATGAGATTAGAGAAATATTTACATTAATTATGAATCTCCAAGTAAACAACTCTTATAGCCTGTTTCTGTAACTCTAACGAAACCATTCAATCGTGGTCTAGGCGAAAGAAAGTTGATTGGGGATCCTCAATCTTGTCGTTTCAAGTCGAACGAAAACATAAAATTTTGCCAAACTTTTCAGAACAAAGTTTAGTCTCTCTAGTTCGTATGTTCTGTCAGTTGGTAACAAACATAGAGTCAGGGGAACGAAAATTTCGACACAGAAGAAACCCAATTTGTGTCGAATGCAAGTGACTGATTTCGTTAGCTTTTCATTCGAGATAGAGAAACAGGCTGTTAAAGATCGTTTGGCAAAAACTTTTGCATTTGCCCCAACAATTATTCGTTTGCTACTTACTCTCATGGTAGACCGCGAAAGTTGAATCTTTTCCTGCAAACAAAAAAACTGTTATATTTTTGTTCTTTCTAAAGCTCGAGGACAAACAAATGGTTTCCTATTACATTCCATGAAGATACTGGGTAGAGCGTCTCACAACCAACCAGTAAGTAAGACTGACTTCATTAGCTTTTCGTTCGAGATAGAGAAGCACACTGTTAAAGCTCGTTTGGCAAAAACTATTTCATTTGTCCCAACAACTATTCGGTTGCTACTTACTCTCATGGTAGACCGCGAAAGTTGAATCTTTTTCTGCAAACAAAAAAACTGTTATATTTTTGTTCTTATTCTTGCTCCAGTTTGAGGAAAAACAATTGGTTTCCTATTACATTCCATGAAGAAAGTGGATAGAGCTTTTCACAACCAGTATGCTGTGCGCTTTCTGGTTTTATACTCACTGATTGAGACCTACAGTTTAACTCCGGTTCCGAACGGCATTTAGAGAAGCTTTTTCGTGACTAAATACTTGATAGTGTCGCCGTCACTAAGCGAGGAGACCGCCGTTGAAAGAAATGTATGTATATTTGAGAGCAGGGATCGAACCCACGATCTCATATACAAGAGCCTCGCACACTACCACCATCGAAGACAATACAAATGGAAATTTTCTTTCTTTAAACTTTTTTCACTTTGGGTTTTCTAAATTTACTTTTTATTGGTTTCAAAACTACAAATATATACTAAATATTGGTTACAGGCTCCACCTAGAAAACTTCCCATTGAACAAAAAATCTTCCAACATATGTTAGTCTGGACACAAACCAAAGCAAAAGTACCCAATTTAGTTGATAATACTGGGTTATGGCATAGTAGTGTTTAAACAAAAGTTGAAAATTCGTTTCGAAACCGTTGCGGGTCCGAAAACATAAAAAGCGATTCAGTGAAATTGCGATTTGGCGGAACCGTTGCGAACCCGTTGTGAATCTTAATTATTGTTTTAATGGACTGCTTCAATTCAGTCAAATTCCGCTGTTTCATTTTGGACACCTCTTGCTTGATATGACCTTATAAAAGAAGTCTTATGCAGTCAGGTCAGGTGACGTTGGGGGCCAGCAGAAATGGACTTTCTGGATATTAATTTGTTCCGGAATTTTCTTGAAGGTCCGCTATAACCGGTCTAGCTGTGTGTGAAGTTGCTCCATCATGCTGGAACCAAATGCTGTTAAAACGGATACACCGTCGGTGTAGTTCTGGATAATATAAACTCATTCAGCATCTTTAAATATCGATCCTCATTGACATTTTCTGTTGCACAGTTTTCTTCGCAGAAGAAATTGATGAAACTGCGCACCACACAGTGACTCGTTCTGGGTGCAGTCCCGTCTCATGGAATATTTCTGGATTAGGTTCACTCCATATACCGCAATTTTGCTTGTTTTCATGGCCGTTTGGATCAAAATGGGCCTCATCAGACATAAACAAGCAATTTACCAAGCTGTTGTCTTTTTCGGTCATTTCAAACATTTTTTGGCAAAATTCCAGGTAAATAGGAAAATCCAGAGAGTTTAACTTGCTTGTATTTTGCACTTTGTACGGAAACATGTTTAACTGTTTAAGCTCGAAATCAGAAAATGAAAATCCAGATGATTCCACACTTTTATATCATTTATTCATTAGTTCCCAATATTGCGATTAGTACCGCTAATCATGTTCAGGGGTTATGGTTAATAAACTCCAAAAACAAAGAGGAAAGAGTAGGTTGTCCTATGGGGTGTGCAAGCTTTCGTTTAAGTCTGCTTGAATTATCCGCTGTAATGATCGTGTGATAACTCCAATTTGCGCCGATAAGTTTCGAGTTGCAACGCTTGGATTTGCCTGAATTGACGATGCTTGGTTGGTTGGTTGGTTGAAAAGGCTGCAAGACATCACGCTGTCTAGCACACTTAGGTTAAAGAAGCCCATTGTGATACCTGCAGTTTCCTCCATAGCAACTATTGACTAGTCGTCCAGCCAATTTGCCCTTTCAATAAATTTGTCTATAAGACCTACAGGAATATCCTGTAGGGCTACGGTGCTAACTAAATGTGTTCCGAATATCCTACTTCTCAGTACTGCCAGAGCAGGGCAATCCGAGAGAAGGTGTTTCCTCGCCCTCTTCCATGCAGCATCTACAGAGAGTGGAGTTTCTATGCCCCAATCTTAGGGCGTAAATATGCCAACTAGTTCTTCCAGCTCTGGCACATTAGTCGGAATATTCGGATGGTTACTTAAGAGTTTCCTTAGACGCAAACGATAGGCGTTCCAGTCCGTTTTCCTATAATTTGTAAAAACTTCCTCTTCCAGAGGTTCGATATTTATGTGGAACTGTAGATATCTATGATCAGAAAATGAGTGATCAGAAAGTACGCTCCAATCGGAAACAGTTATATAGTCGCAGCCAAGTAGTAAAGTTAGGTCTAGTACTTCCCTCCTAACCGAAGTTATGAAGGTCGGTTCCTCGCCTCTATTATATATAGTCAAGGTTTCGCTTATAATGAAATTAAAAAGAGACTCACCTCGATCATTGGTGCCGGTACTCGTCCATATTGTGTGGTGCTCGTTGGCATCGGCACCTATAATGACGCTACAATTCCGTCTTTTTGCCTCCGATACAATATCCCTGACGCACTTCGGTGGGGGTGATTCAGTATGATCGTGCGCCATGTTAGAACGAATACTTATATAATTCGAAATTTAGTTGTCACAATCGAATCAATTGTGATTGTTCAAACCGAATTTAAGTTGCGGGGACTAAATGCAATGGTGACAATGGTTGTGGTAACCGCAATTCGAAGGCAACAGCCGTAGTGTCAAACAATTAGGTCTGTGACTGTAGGCCTTTAAGGTACTTCACCTTGCAAACTCAACAACGAGAGATAAAGGAACAAAGGCATAAGTTCTTTGGCTTTGTCTCTGTTTTGACGGTTTCATTTTAGTTTTTTCCCAGTTCTTTCATGGGAATAGGTTTATCTTTTCAAAATCATTTCTTATATATATGTTACATTTTTATTATTTATTTTGGTCTCCGATGTCAACAACGTTAACTTTTAGTGTTCATGAATGAATTTAGTTGTTCCTGAACACCGACTATTTACCACTGCAACAAGACCCCTGTGTGATCTTAAATTTTTGTGTAAATTACCGAAGAATTTCCTTTCAGTTTCCTGCACTACTGGTATTTGTCTGTTAATTACTTTGACATCAAATACACACAGAGGAAAGTAAAACGTTTCGTTTTAAGCTTATCTCGGTTTAAGCCATAAAGGAATCCTTATCTGTTGATTTTTTTTATGTATTTCCCCAGACCAACATGTTTACATTTTATTACCGCACGTTGTTGCATGCAACGATGCTGCTGCTGTTGATTCTGATTCCGATTTCGGAAGAAATACACAACAACAGTCAAGTCAAATAAGAACATTAGGGTTTTCTGATGTTGCATTCATTGTATTCGTTTACAGATGATCATCAGACATTTCGTCATAATCATCATTGTCCACATTGTCAGGCATCATGTATTTCTTGATGATAAAGCATTTAGTTGTGTTTTTCTTTATGATTGTTTATGATGCTGTTGATTACTTTGTTGGCCCTCTGTTTGACTCGATTCCATGTTTTGAGCAGTTTAAGGCCTGCGAGTGAAGCAAGGAAGCAAGGAAGGCCTTTAGCTGCTGCTCAAACACCAATTTCATCAACATCAACAAAGTCATTTAATTTGTAGTAAAGTTTTTTATGTTCGCATCTTTTGTGATCATGTTCTACGACACAGTGGTTTGAAAGTCCTAAATGGGGGAACATGTATTTTTCTTCTTTTTTTTATTGTAACCATAAACGGAGACTGCATGTGGATTTTAACAGTTTTATAGCCAGGGGGCTGTGGAGTCTAACTAAAATTAGACGTTTTCGAAAAGTACGACCTAGAAGATAGAAATGGGTGTTTGTGTATTTTTAGTTCTTACTGACAGTTCTTTGTTACCACGAACGGGAACTATATATTTTTTTTTTATCCAACCAACACTCAGGGGATGCCCCTAATAAATGCAGTGCATTGTGTTGGCGAAGGAAAATTGAGGTAGTGGAGGGTGGGAAGAGGGAGTAGTATCTGTTGACATTTGCCTTGAATCATTGTATATCATAATTGGTGGGAAATATACCAGCCGGAAGTTTATTCCACATACGGACAGTACGGCTGAAGAACGAATTTTCTCTATAGTGTGTAGTGCGGTCAACAGGCCACTCGATAAAAAACGGATGAGAGTTCCTGGAAAGCCGCGTACTTCGGCTAAATATCATCACATCTGGCATAAGTTGACGGATGTCCGAGGAACACATACCGCGGAAATGTCGATAGAACAGCGACACGCAACCCACATTTCGACGATGCTCAAGGGAGGCAATAGAGTTGGACACCCTACTGTCCCCTATTAACACCGTCGGTCTCCTCTGGACACGGTCGAGAAGCTCCAAAGAAGTCCTAGGAGCACCTGCCCATATATGGGAGTTATACTCCATCTTTGGCCTGATGTAGGTGGTGTAGATATTGAGAAGATCAGATGGAGTGAAGTATTTCTTGCACCGGTTTAAAAAGCCTACACACTTGAATGCATCTTTCGACACTTCAAATACCTGTTTTGCCAACGGACATCGTATTGTATTTTCATACCCAGAACATCAAGAGCGTCTGATTCATCAATATCCACACAGTCCACAGACAATGACGACACACCTGGGTCTACTCTATTCTTTCGACCCCATTCATTCCCGGCCGAGTGTTTCATTCATCGTCCGGCGTTTGACTTCAGTCTCTTGACGACTTGGCCTACGATATTTGGAGTTTTGGCGGTTATTATAACCAAGACTGTCGAGTCTGACGAAACGTAGGGTCCAATCGAAAAAATAACCCATATTCATGGTTTTCATAAAGTGCTTCAATTCGTATGGAAGATTTTTTTCAAAAAATCGCCAAAATAAGAAAATCGCTGAAATACAAAAATGCATGTAACTCGGAAACGGTGCGTCCAATTGCGAAAGTAATAAATTGTTTACGTCCCTAGGAGGCTTTAACCAATGGATGTCTTTAATACCACGAACACATCTGGGCGTTTTAGCGATTTTTTATTCCAAACATTTAAGTTACCCTAGGTAAACCATTATTATTGCCGTGGGGAATGGGTAGCGATTGTTACCCATTACCCACTGGGTATGGGGGAAATAATGTGTAGTTACCCACGTCGATGGGGAATTACCCATAACCCTCAGGGTAATGGGTATAACAAAGGGTAGCTACCCACGACAATGGGGTATTACCCATCACGATTACCCATTACACATGGAGAATGGATGTGCGGCGACGGGTAATGGGATACCCATCCCCGTTTTTTTATCCAAAATATGAAAAAATTAGAAAAAAAATTCTATATCTCGGAAACGGAGCGTCCAATCGAAAAAATAACCAATTTTTGAGGATTTATAAGGGTTTTACACAAACTGGTCCAATTCGTATGGAAGATTTTTTTTTAAAAAAATCGCCAAAATAAGGAAATCGCTGAAATTCAAAAATGTGTGTAACTCGGAAACGGTGCGTTCAATTGCAAAAGTAATAAATTGTTTACGTCCGTGGGAGGCTTTAACCAATGGATGTCTTTAATACGAAGAACACATTTGGGCGTTTTAGCCATTTTTTATTCCAAAAATATTAGTTGCCCAGGGTAACCCATTATTATTGTCGTGGGGAATTGGTAGCGATCTTTTACCCATTACCCACAGGGTATGGGGGAAATAATGGGTAGATTTCCACGACAATGGGGAATTACCCATTACCCTCAGGATAATGGGGATAACAAAGGGTAGCTACCCACGACAATGGGGTATTACCCATCACGATTACCCATTACACATGGAGAATGGATGTGCGGCGATGGGTTATGGGATACCCATCCCCGTTTTTTTTATCCAAAATATGAAAAAATTGGAAAAAAAATTATATATCTCGGAAACGGAGCGTCCAATCGAAAAAATAACCAATTTTTGAGTATTTATAAGGGTTTTACACAAACTGGTCCAATTCGTATGGAAGATTTTTTTTTAAAAAAATCGCCAAAATAAGAAAATCGCTGAAATTCAAAAATGTGTGTAACTCGGAAACGGTGCGTTCAATTATAAAAGTAATAAATTGTTTACATCCGTGGGAGGCTTTAACCAATGGATGTCTTTAATACGAAGAACACATTTGGGCGTTTTAGCCATTTTTTATTCCAAAAATATTAGTTGCCCAGGGCAACCCATTATTATTGTCGTCGGGAATTGGTAGCGATCTTTTACCCATTACCCACAGGGTATTGGGGAAATAATGGGTAGATTTCCACGACAATGGGGAATTACCCATCACGATTACCCATTACCCACAGGGAAATGAGGAAAATAATGGGTAGATTCCCACGACAATGGGGAATTACCCATCACGATTACCCATTACCCTCAAGGTAATGGGGATAATAATGGGTAGCTATCCACGACAATGGGGAATTACCCATCACGATTACTCATTACCCACAGCGTAATGGGGAAAATGATGGGTACCTACCCACAACGATGGGGAATTACCCATCACGATTATCCATTACCTTCAGGGTAACGATTACCCTTTACACATGGGGAATGGGTATGCGGCTTTTTCCCATTACCCATGGCGATGGGTAATGAGTTACCCATCCCCATTCTTTATCCAAAATATGAGAACATTAGAAAAAAAGTCTATGTCTCGGAAATGGATCGAAAAAATATTTAAGATTTGAGAGTTTCTAAGAGCTTTTCATAAAGTGGTCAAATTCGTAGGGAAGAATTTTTTTTCAAAAAAAAAAAAAATTACTAACTCGAAAACGTGGCATCCAATCGGAAAAATAATAAATTTTTCAACTCCATAGGCGTCTTTAACCAATGGATGTCTTCAATATACCATCACATTTTTTGTTTAAAAATAGCTAAAACTAAAATTTTTCGAATTAAAAATCGCTAAAACGCCCTCATACCTATAACTCGGAAATGGGGCGTCGAATCGAAAAAATAACTAATATGTGAGAGTTTCTAAGGGTTTTTCATAAAGTCCAATTCGTAGGGAAGAATTTTTTTTTCAAAAAATCGCCAAAATACGAAAATCCCTGAAACACAAAAATTACTATAACTCGAAAACGTAGCATCCAATCGGAAAAATAATAAAATTTTCAACTCCATAGGCGTCTTTAACCAATGAATGTCTTCAGTATGCCATCACATTTTTTGTTTAAAAATCGCTAAAATTTAAATTTTTCGAATAAAAATCGCTAAAACGCTCTCATATCTATATTTTGGAAACGGAGCGTCCAATCGAAAAAATAACCAATATTTATGACTTTCTAAGGTGTTTTCGTAAAGTGGTCCAATTGCTATGGAAGATTTTTTTTTCAAAAATCGCCAAAATAAAAAAATCGCTGAAATACAAAAATGCCTATAGCTCGAAAACGATGCGTCCAATCGCAAAAATAATTATTTTTTTTTATCTCTTTTAGAGGATGTCACCAATTGATGTCATTAATACGGCATCACATTTAAAAAAAATCGTGGTTTATTTAATTTTTATTTTGAAAAATTTTAGTTTTGGCGATTTTTTGAAAAAAAAAGTGATGACATATGGAAGACATCCATTGGTTAAAGCCTCTTAATGAGGTAAAATATTTATTATGTTTGCGATTGGACGCACCGTTTCCTAGTTACATCTAAGTTAAGTTTAGAAATTTACGAAACGGGTCGCTTTACGGCTGAAGAAATTTTGGAAATATTAAAATTGTTTTCCCAAATTTCTGGGTCTTCACCTCAAACTGTAGGAAATCTACGAAATAAATTGGATAGGAATAGAATAGTTTGCGGATCAATTTGTGAAGGGGGTAAATCAATCCAGGTCTTTGTTGGACAAAATAACTCGTGCACCTGCTCGTCCAGTGGGTTCAGTGGAAAATATTGCTCCTGTAGCGGTAAGTGTGCTCGAACTCGTCAACTCGCCTCTATTCCCAGCAATTGTCCATTGCTCTCACTTCTTCGCTCAAAATTTTGCATAAAGACCTGGATATGAAGGCTTATAAAATCCAATTACTCCAGGGAATAAAGCCCTCGTGATCATCCGAATCGTTTTCGCTTCGCTGACGGAGCTGAGGCCGCTTGAATGAAAATGAGCAGTTATACCGAAAAATCATCTATTTCGATTAAGCTCATTTTCACCTCGAGGTCTACGTTAACAAACAAAATTGTCGCATTTGGATCTCGGAAGTCTACACGTCGTCGAGGACCACTTTTTAACGCGGTTTTTGGCATGACGTCATCATAAGCCTTCTTTTCTTCGAAAATGAGCAAGGAGCTACTTGTACCGTCAATGACGAGCGCTACCGTGCCATGCGCAACGATTTATTGTTCCCAGAATATGAAGAGGATGACATGGACGACGTATGGTTTGAACAGGACGGCCCTGCGTGATACAGCCAACGTTACAAATGATCTTTATGCGCAGTGTGTTCGAAAATGGCATAATCAGCCGTAATTTGGAAGTCCATTGGACGCATCGCAGCTGCGAGGTGATCTCGATTGTCTATTATCTCTGGTCGCCGTTAAAGAAAAGTGTTACACAAACAATCCCGAGTCCATTAAGGCCTTAACACACGAAATCGACACTGTCGTTCACGAGATAGAGGCCCAAACAATCGAGAATGTACTGACAAATTGGGTAGATCGAATGCGGTACTGCATAGCAAGTCGTTGTGTTCCGTTCATAGGCGGTATATTTTAGGTTTTAGTTGTTTTTTTAAAGCGAAATTAAGTTGTATTGGAAAATTTAAACGGCCGACCCGTTAGATTTTTAAATTTCAATTGATGTGTTTTGAATTTTAATTGATGTATTTTAAATTTTAATTGATGTGTTTCGAAGTTCAATTGATACGTTTTACATTTCAATTGATGTGTTTTAAATTCCAATTGATGTTTTTTTTAAGTTTCAATTGATGTATTTCAAATTTCAAATAACGGGTGATTTTTTAGGAACTTTCGGATTTGATTTCAAAAAAAACCACATAAAATTTAGAGAAATTTTTTAAATCTTTATTTAAGTCGATATAACGGTCTATATAATTTCATGTGAATGTTGGCCGCGGCTGCGCCTCAAATGGTTCATACGCTGGGTCCAATTTTGACATACTCTCTCCAACATATCGGCCGGTGTCTCACGAATATGTCTATTCAGTAGGAAGACGTAAATCTCCGAATATGAAGAGCCACGATTCCTGGGAAAGACGATTAAAATATCCGATAAGGCTAAATACTTAGGGGTATTCTTAGATCGGAAACTGAATTGGAAGCACCACATAGAGGACAGGGCCCATAAGGCCTACAGATGCTGGTCGCTATGCAGAAGGGCTATAGGATCCATATGGGGCCTCAAACCGACTATAACACGCTGGCTCTACAGAAGCGTAATTAGGTCCGTACTAACTTATGCTTCTGTAGTATGGTGGACGGCAGTTGAGAGGAAATGTAACATCGCAATATTGCAGAGGGTTCAGAGAATGTGCTGCATTGGTATTAGTGGTGCAATGTGAACAACCTCGACAAGAGCCATGGAGACTATTTTGTGTATCCAGCCAATCGAGATTAGAGTCAAATACGAGGTGGCTCTTGAGGCAAAACGCCTACAGGCAACAAGTGAATGGATCAACAGGGATCTTGCGACAAAACACCAACGGATAGTTGGGGCCTTAGTCGGATACGCGGAGGATACGAGTGAATCTGACCGAATACCTGAGATAAGGGCTAAGGCGAATTGCGTGACCTTAACGCCAACTAGAGACGCCTGGCAGAATGGGACCGTGGCTCAAATGCCAAATGGGACTCACGGATGGCTCAAAGCTAGGGGAAAGAACGGGTCTAGGATTCTTCATTGAAAATCCAGCAACCGAATCCCATCTACGCCTCCCGGATCATAATACAAACTTTCAGTAGGAAGTTCGGGCGATTACGGAGTGTATCAAATGGCTCGGCGATAATACAAACCTAGCCGAGGCAAATATCTTCACGGATAGCCAAATGGCAATCAAGGCAATATCATCGGAAACTGTCAAATCTAGAACGGTCCTTGACTGTAAGAAGGTGATAAACGATTATTGTATGCACGGCTGACTCAATATAATCTGCACTGAAAGAAAAATCTTCATACCATTAATGAATTCTTACATTGCATCAATGAAAAGTGTCATTGTTTTTGAGCCAATGTCGAGCTTCATTAATGCTATGAACAATGTTACATTAAACGAAAAATGTTTCATAGACTTGAAATTAATGTAAACTTTCTAACCAGAATGAAACATTGTCATTGTATTAAAGAAATATGTTACATTTATATTATAAACCGTTGCATTGATGTAATGAAATATGGTCATTGATGTAATGAACATGTTTCATTGAAGGTCTGAATATGTTTCATTGATTGTATGAACATATTTTCATTCCATCAATGTAAAAGGTTTCTTAGCATTAATGACGGTCCACAAATTCAGAAACTGCAGCAATGAAGGAGTTCATTGAAGTAATGTAACATTTCATAGCATCAAAGAAACTTTTCATTGCATCAATGTAAACCCATTAATGTAACCCATCCATTGATGCTATGAAAGGTTTTTCTTTCAGTGTGGGTACCTGGGCCCAGCGGAGTATTCGGCAACGAGAGAGCGAACCTCCTAGCAACGAAACCCAGGAAACTCCAAACGGTGAGCCTAGTTGGAGCGAAACCCTTTGGGGTGACGAAGGCTGAGTTGAGTAAATGGGCTGAGTCGGCACATATAGTCCAGTGGAACTAGGAATCAGTAGGCAGGATGACAAAGATCCTATGGGGAGACCCAGATGGATTGAGGACAAAAGGTTTGCTGAAACTGGGAAAATCTGAAATGAGCAAGATGATGGGAGTCTTAACGGGGCATTCGGGATTACGGGCCCACCTGTACCGTATTGGACTAGTGGCGAATAGTGAGTGCAGGGCACGCATGGAAGACGATGAGACGATGGAGCATTTCTTATGCCACTGACCGGCCTTCATACAAACTAGATCCAGATATCTTTCGGATAGTACGATACCGGACATGACCAAACTTGTGGGTATGGACTGGAACAACTTAAGGAATTTCGTGAATAGCACCGAATTCCTATAAGGGATATAGTAAATTTGTAGGCTAAACTTAGAGCGCACAACAGGTCGAATAAGCGGCTTAAGTGTAAGTCTACTAACATGGGAAGGTTTAGAGTGCTCCTTTTGAACAATCAACATCGCACCGGTCTTTTCAAACTAACTAACTAACATGTTACACGAAAACAGCTGAGCTGCTAAAAGCAGTGTTGCCATCAAGAAAGTTGCTAAAAAAAAACACCCATTAGAAGTTTTAAATTTAAAATAATTTTTATTTAATTTAAATTGGAAATGGTGTAGATGAAAAGATATTGAATTTTAGCAGATGGAAATCGATTCTGAACAACTGTACGTTGTTCACTTCTTTGGTATAATTTCAAATAATTTTTCGTCAAGTTTGCAATCTTTTCACGAAATTTTTAAAAAACGTTCCTAATATAAATTTATATTTTCCAAACCACTGTACCTGCCTCAGCCTGTAAAGCCACAATGAATGTTCATCTGTTCTTTGGGATATGTCTATCTGTTTGTGCGTTCGTCCGGGCATGTCATGATGTAAATGGCCTTTTTTTGTTATTTGATTGCTAAGAAATCAGACAGACGGCTACAACAACGACAATAACAGCAATAATGTTAAACGCACTGTGGAAAAATCAACAACAAGCAACAATAATAAGACACGAAGCGTCATCAATCATATTCTTCATACGCAATGCATTTGCTGTGGGCCTTCTCTGAAACATCTACACACTTCCATACATATGTACATAGGTATATGAAAAAACTATTTTCCACCTTTCGACTGAATCAACTTGTGATGATTCTTCATCTTCATCTTGTATTTCTACGTTCTGCTGATGATGATGAAAATCTAAATGAAAATGTTGAAGGCGGCAGCAGCCAGAGAAACTCCTCACTTTATTACCATTTTACCACAATTTACAATCTAAACGATTTTTCCTACACAATGCACCTTGTGTTGAATGGGCCCAGCGTAGACTTTTGATGTTGTTTGTTTCTTCTCAATGAACAACAGCAGCAAAATCAACAGCAACAGCAACAGCAACGACAGACGTGCCTAGCATGCAATTCGAAATGCAGCCAGCCAACATCCCGTACCGTCCGTCCATCTTTGCTAGTGCACTGCAGTTGAAATCTTCCTTGTTTTCCTTTCCTTTCTTTGTCAGGCAGCAAGCAGCATCATTTCGGGATCTGTAAGGAAATGTGTTTGTGTTACATTACTTGCACACACTAGTATTGTTGGTTGTTTGTTTTGTTGCTGATGTTCTATAAACGAGCGTTTTCTTTGTTTTCCCCTTGGTGTTGGTGTTTTTTCTTTTTTTTCTCGTTTTTTTTTCGCTTACAAAGTATTGGTTTCGGTCGCACCTACTCCTCCCCCTCCTTCAAAACATTTATCTTTTGTCTTTTGCCAGTTGGTTCTTTCAACTTCTCGCCTTGTAACCGAGATTTGTTTCTAGGTATAAACTCTAAAAGATTCTTAAAGATATCAGTTACTCCCACCACTACGTGATATCTGAAATTTGATGAGTTTGGATTACAAAGAAAAAGGGTGATTGTTAATGGTAACTTTTCCACAGATCACCTAACATTTTTTTGTTAGGATCTAAGATTACCAATTGATTTGGGTGAGTGGGCGTGGCAAATTGAAAAAATATTGTTTCTAGGATTACATCATTTACCAGACACGGTGAACATATTCCACCCTAACGACGAAAGTCATAACTCACTATTTCCCGATGTTCATTTCTTGCTTAGAAACAACAATAACCAAGGACCAGTTCTACCCGTCATCATTTCATCTTTCTTTTATAGCAAAAATAGAAATAATCTAAATATTAAAAAAACAAATACATACAAAAAAATAAATAATCCGAAATTAGGAATAGTCTAATAACACTGGTTTACAGTCATAAACTACCAAGAACACCACATGCCTAGCTAGATAAGTTAATAGGGACAATTGGGAAAATTTAAAAAAAAAACGTAAAACAAAGGCAAATGTTGAACTTTGAGGTGCCATAACTCAGCCATTTCTAATCAGATAGTAATTTACAGCATATCGACGGAAAGGGCATTCAATTACCTTTCCAATGATATGAACTCGATCGAACTTTTCGGTTGGGCTTCACAAGGGTTTGAGTGGGACTATACACCGAAAAACGCAAAAGTATCGTTATTTAAAAAACGGTACTTAGGAAACAAAATACAGCATTTTTCGTGGTCAGGAGGTCCCAATTAACTTACCTAGGCATGTGGCGTTCTTGGAATTTTTTCAAAGTTAAAATTTGTAAAGCAGTGTAATCAAAAAGTCAAATAAAAAATTCTAAAGGGTTTTTCAACAGAGACGCTACAAAAGTAAATCGATAGGGACAGCAAACGACGCCATATTTTTTCCCGCTCTTTTGACATTTCTCTTCAGTAAGGTTTGCCATTTCATCGTGGAAAGATATACGAGCCAACAACGAGTCGAAATTATTAAAATTTACTATCGAAATTTGGAGTCAGTGGCCTCAACTTTAAGAGGCCAACTTTAAGAGGCCTCAACAATCAGCGATGAGGTTCATTTCTGGCTGAATGGCTTCGTCAATAAGCAAATTATGCGTTATTGGTCAGACAGAAATCCACACGTAATCCATGAGTCATCATTGCATCCCGAAAAAATTACGGTTTGGTGCGGTTTATGGGCCGGCGGCGTCATTGGGCCGTACTTCTTCCGTGATGATCAATACCGGCACATTACTGTGAATGCGAATCGCTACCGTTCAATGATAACGGAATATTTTTGGCCCCAATTGGATAATATGGACTTGGAGGACATTTGGTTCCAACAGGACGGCGCCACAAGCCACACAGCGAATGCCACAATCAATTTATTGGAAACCAAGTTTGGTGAACGTGTTGTCTCACGAAATGGCCCAGTCGATTGGCCGCCTCGGTCGTGCGATTTGACGCCGTTAGATTATTTCCTGTGGGGTTACGTCAAGTCTATGGTCTATGCCAACAAGCCAGCGACGAATGTCGAACGTGAAATTGCAGCAGTATCGACCGATTTATGCTTGAAAACCGTCGAAAATTGGGTTCAGCGTCTGGACTTCTGCAAGCGTGCCCGTGGTGGCCATGCAAAACAAATTGAGTTCCATACATAATGGCATCGAACGTACTTTCACAGGAATGAAGAATTTCATTGGTATCTAAAATCGGTTTTATTTTATTTAAAAAAACTTTTGTAGCGCTCTTATTGAAAAACCCTTTAAAAATCTTTAGAAGACTTAAATATAATAATTCCACGTAAAATTTTGAATTAAATTTCGCTTTAAAAAACACCAATAGAAAGTTTTCAAAATTATGGTTTTGTTGGTAACTCCCACATTAATATTCAACGGCCTGATGTTCTTGCTCTATGTGAAACCCGGGTGCGTGAGCATTCTGATCCACAGGATTTTCAATTTCCCGGGTACCACACTCTATCCCTTTTTGTTTCCCATAAAGGCCTTGTGGTTTTTGTAAAAAAGGCATAGTGTTTCAGATTCAGCGAAATTTCGACTCACAAGATCCAGAATTTAACTCTCTTTGGGTAAAATTCAAGATTGGAACACATGTCTTACATTTTCGCATCCTCCTTTAATGGCTTTGACACCCGTTCCGATTCCATTTCGGAGATCTTGGTGAATTATCCGAACAGTGAAATCGTTGTTGTTGGTGACTTTAATATCCATAATTCGAGCCATACAACTGCGGCGGGCCAATACGCTGAGCTCTTCGTCGCGCATAATGACTTAACATTCCATATGTTGAAGGGCACAACCAAAATTTACTTGACCTCTTTTTAACTTCGCACCCTGAAAAGTACGATGTTAACACGCTTGCACCTCTTGGTAATTCGGAGCACTGCATCATTTCAGTCTCCTTTTCGGATTTAGCTCTTCGTCTCGCTTCAAACAATACTGTCCCCAACCGATATATTTTTACCTACGAAGAGGCACGTTGGGCTGAGCTCAACAACTTTTAGCAGCATTTTAACTGGAAGCTTTGTTTTCTGGACAATGACATAGTTGCTGCTGCTGAAATGCTCGGGAAGATAATTTTAATTGGTATGAATTTATTCATCCCGACGAAAATTATTTCGGTTAAACTATCGGAAAAAATTGGTGTAACCAGACATGCAAGAATGCAGTCATATCCAAAGAGGACGCGTTCAGAGACTGGCGTTCTAACAAAAACGTTAATATGCCAAAATACTGCGACATGAAAAGATTCTTCACGAACGTGCTAAATTCTTTTCTTTCCCTAGAGGAAGTAAGAGCTTTTGATCATTTGCAAGAAGATGATTACATAACATTCACTGAACCGGTTGGTAAAGCTAACCCTTTGGCTGAAATGTTGGCAAGGAACTCTTCCTTGCCGGATGGCAATCAACCACTCCCCGTGATCAATTATGTATCTTGTTCCATGCCCAAGATATTTTTCGAACGCGAGGAGTTAAAAAGGTTCTTACGAATCTCGTAGTAAATAAATCCCCGGGCCCGGATCGCTTATCAGCACTGGTCTTGAGTAGGTACTCTTCGACGCAGGCACGTCCACTGCGCAACCTTTTCAACCTTGCATACCGTGCGGTTGTCTTTCCGGCGCGCTGGAAGCATGCTAATGTCCAGCCAATCCCTAAAAAAGGGGATGCAAGTAACCCTGCAAATTACCGCCCAATTGCAATTTGTTCTGCGCTCTCTAAGGTTATGGAGAGCAGGGTTAACCACCATCTAGTGAAATATCTTGAGTCCAATGACCTTCTTAATGATCGGCAGCATGGCTTCCGTAGATTGAGATCTACTGGAGACCTGATGGCGTTCCTTTCGGAACAGTGGAGTCGATCCATCCACCGGTTTGGTGAGAGTAAGGTACTGGCTCTTGATATTTCCAAGGCCTTTGACAGAGTATGGCACGATGCACTCTTGTCAAAGCTCGCTGCTTTTGGTGTCGGTGATAACTTCACTCGATTTATATCGAGTTTTCTCAGAGATCGCACTATACGAGTTGTTGTAGATGGGGTTTCATCCGACGAGCATAAATTGACCGCAGTTGTACCACACGGCTTGGTTCTTTCTCCTTCTCTTTTTCTTATTTTCATTGACGATCTCCTGGGTCAGACTGTGAATCCACTACTATCTGCTCTTTTGCGGATGAGAGTAATCTTTGTCATTCGACCGTAGGCCAAGTCTTCAAGAGATTGAAGTCAAACGCCGGAAGATGAATGAAACATTCGGCCGGGATCTGGTGTACATTGTTGAATGGGGTCGAATGAATAGAGTAGATTTTGTTGCGGGTAAGACCCAGTGTTGTTTGTTGTCGCATAAGCGGATTGCTGACCCAGGTGTGTCGTCATTGTCTATGGATGGTGTGAATATTGATGAATCCTACGCTCTTGATGTTTGATGTTCTGGGCATGAAAATACAATGTGCTGTTTGTTGGGCAAAACATGTATTTGAAGTGTCGAAAGAAGAATTCAAGTGTCTAGGCTTTTTAAAGCAGTGCAAGATATACTTCACTCCAACTGATCTGAAACTCTACACTACCTACCGGCATCAGGCCTAAGATGGAATATAACTCATATATATGGGAAGGTGCTCTTAGGACATCTTTGGAGCTTCTCGACCGTGTATAGAGGAGAGCGACACGGTGTTGAGAGGGGACAGTAGGGTATCCAACTCTATTGCCTCCCTTGAGCATCGTCGAAATGTGGGTTGCGTGTCTCTGTTCTATCGATACATACCGTGTTACTCGGACATCCGTCAACTTATGCCAGACGTGAGGATATTTAGCCGAAGTACGCGGCATTCCAGGAACTCTCATCCGTTTTTTATCGAGTGGCCGATTGACCGCACTAAACACTATACAGAAAATTCGTTCTTCAGCCGTACAGTCCGTATGTGGAATAAACCTCCGGCTAGTGTATTTCCCAAAAATTGTGACATACAAAGATTAAAGGCAAATGTCAACAAACACTACTCCCTCTTTCTATCCTCCACTACCTGAATTTTCCTCCGTCAATACAATGCACTGCATTTATAGGGGGCATCCCCTGAGTGTTGGCTTGATAAAAAACAAACAAAAAATATATACAAGGTGTTTCAAAAGAAGTCATCCGATGTTGTTTGGCTCTCATTTTTTTTCTAATTGAAAAACTTCGATTCTATTTTTTGATTATGTTTATTTGAACCTTTATAATTTTATTGGTTGAGTTGAGAATATGATATCGATTAAATGGGCGCCGTCACAATTGATTACCAAACGGGCTCGTTTTTGGCATTTTTCATCACTTCGGCGAGAACTTCGGGCGACAGATTCTCGCACTCGTGTCGAATGTTGAATGTTGAAATACGGGACTTCAAAAAACCCCACAAAAAAAGTCTAGAACGGTTAAATCGGGCGATCTTGTGGGCCAGAGCAAATCGCCAAAACTAAAGATGAGGCGACCCGGGAATGCCGCCTTCAGAATATCGGTTGTGGCTCGCACAGTGTGTGCCGTTGCTCCGTCCTGTTGGAACCACATGTCCTCCAGTTCCAATTCGTCGAATTGCGTCAGAAAAAACTCGGTTAACATGGTCCTATAGCGCGCACCGTCCACTGTTGTCGTTTGACTAGCGGCGTTCTCGAAAAAAAAAATGGCCCGATGACTCCTCCAGCGTGAACAGCGCATCATGCAGTCACTAATGGCTCCTCGTGCATCACTCGTGGATTTTCGGTGCCCCAGAAGCGATAGTTTTGCTTGTTCACGTACCCGCTGAGGTGGAAATGAGCCTCATCGCTCATTATGATTTTGGTGGAAAAATCGTCCACTTCGTCCACGAGAATGAGGATGGCCTGGGCGTAGGTTACACGCGTTTGGCGGTCGACAGGCAGCAGCTTTTGCACGGACTGGACTTTGTATTGGAACATGCGCAGATCTTTGACCAAAATTCGCCATAGGGATGACCAGCGGCTGATGGTTAATTGCGAGGCACGGCGTCTGGTCGATATTTCCGGCGACAGCTCGACATCCTCGGCAACAGCGGCGATATTCTCGGCAGAACGGGCGCTCCGGGGCCGGCCACTCCTGACAACGTCTCGTGTGGTCCCATACACTTCAAGGTTAGTGGCCAAACGGCGCAGTGTTTGCGCAGTCGGTGCCGGACGGACAGGGAATCGGCGACGGTATTCGCGCAGCGCCAACACCACAGACGAATTGTTACGCAAAAAAATAGACACGATTATTCCGCGTTCTTGGGGAGTGTATCGCTCCATGGCTTGTTTACTTGTATTCTACATCTGTCTAGTCCACAAATGTCTAAACAGATTTGACACTGGCGGCCATTTGCAAAAATAAGAGCATCTTCCAATAGGGTGGTTACTTTTGAACCACCCTGTATATTGTAGTTTTGAACCCAATAAAAAGTAAATTTAGAAAAGCCAAAGTAATAGAAGTTTAAAAAATAAAATTTTCTTAAATTAGTACCTTTTCAAAAAATAAATTAAATTTTCTCAAAAAAAAAAAACTTTTCATATTCTGAAACAAAGTAGGTTTTCTTAAAACAATGCCCTATCATAAAGAAATACCTTTGCTTACAAAAAGTACATTGTCTTACAAAATATACCTTTTCTTACAAAAAAAGTTTTTTTTTTTTAAATAAGTAAATTTTTCTTAAAAAAATACATTTTCTTATAACTTTTCTTTAAAGAATACCTTTTTTTTTAAACAAAATAACATTTCTTGAGAGATGTACCTACTCTTAAAAATTTACCTATTCAAGAAAAAAGGACGAATTCTAAAAAAAGCATGTTTCTTAAAAACACCCTTTCTTCCAAAAAATAGCTTCTCTTAAAAAAATAAATTTTCTTACAAAAATTCCTTTTCTTAAAAGTACCTTTTCTTAAAAATAAAATAATACCTTTTCTTTTCTTAGACTTTCGGAAAATAAGAAAATTGTTTAAAAAAACAACTGTTCCTAAAAAGAGTACAACTTCTTTAAAAAGTACCTGTTCTTGAAAACAGTACTTCTTTCTTCTTTCTTCTTAAAAATAGTACCTTTTCTTTAAAAAAAACATTAGCTTTTAATAAAAGAAGTGCGTCTCTTTAAAAAAATTACCTTTTCGGGAAAATATAATACACATTCTTACAAAAGAACCTAAAAACATATTTTTAAAAAAAAAAATCCTTCTATAAAAAAAAATTTTTCTGAAAAAAACTTTTTCATTTTACAAAAATTATCTTTTCTTAAAGATCCATTTAAATTATCGTACTTTTCAACGGGAGCCTTAGGCGTGTTGGAACTAACTAGTACATAATAAACTGCGAAAGGAACTTCGTTCCAACCGGTTGTCCCCTGACACCTCATGTAAGTTTTTGTATGATGAATCGGTTTTGTATGATAAATCGTCTCTCAAACCTCTCAGACGTTTTTATGAATAAGGGTGGTAGTTATAATATCCCTAACAGCAGCAAACATTGCATTCATCTGAGAAACACCCGCGAAACAGGGTGTAGAGTATTAATACCAACAAGAATCGGGAATTGCTTTTAATTCATATAACTGATCATTCATTGATTTACCCATTCCATTCACCTCGGTGGCAGCACCAACAACAATTTGCAGAAATACGTTTGTTTTCTTTTCCATTGAAAGTGAACATTTTTGCAACTACTAAAATCCTGTGTCATCAGAACAACTCCATCATTGGCCAGCAGCGAGACATAGCAAGCTGCTTGCCACATGAAGCAAGCTGGTCTTTTGTTTTCACGCTTCGTTTTTATTTTTGCCGCAAAGGCGAGGACGACTGGATGGAGATGGATACCAATGAAGATTCTGCACCATTCATTTCGTACCACCAGTTATTTCCAGTAAACATTTGTCGTTTTGCTTTTTAAGTCGTATCGCATCACATCGCATCGCAAATCGACACAGAGAACGTGATTTTGTTCAGATCTTTTAGATTCCAACATACAGTTGAATAGGATATCTTGTCACTATGCCTCCGTCCATCTGTCCGCCCGTCCACCCGCTTGCCTGCTTCCCTCCATTCATCTGCTTGCATGTCCGTCCCATTGTCTGTGTCTGTTTAATTTGTACAGATTCTGTTTCTTTTCGTACCTCATGTTGTCTGTTTACGCTTATTTGTTTTATTTTTACAATTTCCAGAATTGCGAACACAAAAAGATGCAGCAGCGGCATCAAACAGCATCAACAAAGACAAATACATAAATTTTAATTGAATTCAATTGTTTTGTTTCACGCTGTTTAATATTTCATTTTCATTTTATGCAAAAGATTTCGAATACGAATGCGATATTTTGTTTTTGTCTTGTACAAATAAATATGAAATTCATCTCCTCGCGCGATATTGATTTTAATAAAATTGTATACGAATCACAGCAGAAAAATTGAATGGAGGTCACGATTTGCACATAAAACCATGTGAAATTCTAATGGAACTGCAGGGACACATGACTGAAAGAGAATTTGTAATATTTTCATTAAAGTAAAATCAATATCAATTTCAGTAGTATAACTGTTGCCAATTCTACCACAATGTTTGCATAAATACAGCAGGATATATTGAATATCCGATGAATGGTAAAAATAATTGTTCGACAAAAACAAAATAAGCAATATATTTTCCCTACCAAGAAAGAAAATGAATATCAAACCATCTTCAACCGAAGTCTTCGGCTTCGTCCATTAATTTTTTGCAATCTCGAATACTATTTACACCGGAATTTATCTTGTTATTAAAATACGTCCTAACACGTAAAATAGTTTTCGTCACTCACCATGTATTTCATACATTTTATGGCAAATCCGATGTCGTTTCTCTCCATTTCAATAAAAGATCCATACATTTTACAAGGATTTTCTGTAGAATATTTATCGAACAGTATACTTTTTCACTCACATTCATCATTCACGGCTTTCCTTGAATGTTCTAGAACGGTCTGACAACGTTCTACAAATGGCTCAGTTGTAAAATTGTTCGACAATGCATATTTTGGTACTGAATAATATAGAAGCATAGTTTTAGGCTCCACATCACAAGGGAACGAAATGGTTTATGACTTCGCTAAATTTAGAACATAGATAAATAAAAAACTATAGAGGGTGAAAGATAAGTGGTTGATTTGAAAGTCAAGGAAAATTTTCTAGATGGCGTCGGAGGGCAAATTTCCCTGGAAACAAAAACTATTTGAAAAAACTATATAACCATGCTTTTTTGCCTTTTGTATTGTGAACAACTGTCAAAAGCGATATGCTTTTCTATTATTTATGTTCTATTTTCAAATTTCAACAACAGAATCGAAATAAAAATGATGTTTGAGTGCTTTTTCGTCGCATCCGAGTGAAAAATGGTCGTATGGAAACAGCATGTGTCCTCTGGTGAAAATGGTGATTAAGCAAATGAGTCATCTAAGGTATTTATGTATCTATGTTTAAAATAAATCATTTGCTTATTCACCATTTTCACCAGAGGGCACACGCTGTTCCCGTACTACCATTTTTCACACGGATGCGACGAAAAAGCAGTGAAACATCATTTTTATTTCGATTCTGTTGTTTAAACTTTAAAAGGGAATACAAATAATAGAAAAGCATATCGGTTTTGATATTTGTAAACAATACAAAACGCAAAAAAGCATGGTTTCAATAGTTTTTGTTTCCACGGAAATTTGCCCAAGTCCACAACTCCGGCGCCATCTAGAAAATTTCCCTTGACTTTCAAATCCACCACTTATCTTTCACCATCTATGGTAATAAGCCATGAAATAGCTTCCCATTACATCCCATGAAGGGATATGGGAGAGCTTCTCAAAATCAGTGAGCTGAGCGCTTTATAGTTTTAAACTCACTGATTGGGACGTAAAATTTTACACCGGTTCCGAACGGTATTTCGAGTGGCTTTTTCATTACTAAGTACTCGATAGTGTTGCGAGGTGATCGTCGTCGAAAGAAATTTAAGGTGGTCGGAGCAGGGATCGAAACCACCTTCTCAGGTACAAGAGTCGCGCACACTCACCATTGCACCAATATAAATATACTAAATCTGGAACATCCTAACAAACACCAGTTTTCAGTACATTATTCTGGAGTATTGTAATTGGTTGATGTCGATATACCGAAACCGGAAAATTGTCCACAATTTTTTGGGCATTTCCCTACTGACGGTTTTCAAAAACTTAGCATTTCCGAACAACCATAAGAATCGGGGTTTACCTCCGGGTGACGAGATCTTCCCAAGGCCCCGGGGCAGCCGTTCTGCTGAGAATATCGCAGCTGTTGCTCAAGATGTCGAAGAGGAGCCCGGAATATCGAGCAGACGACGCACAGAGGGATTTTGCCGGCAAAAATACCCTTTTTCGAGTGTCAAATATCAAAAATGTAATGATGCAGTTTTGTAGAGAATTGTTTAATTAATCATTAGTTTTTTCAACAAATTTTGTTTTTGTACAAAAAAACGCGGCAAAGTCAACAAAATGAAACTCTGCAGTAACCTGCCTCAGATTTTCATGCATTTCAATGGGCTGGAAACATAACTTCTTTTTGTCGTATCGATTTGGAATATGTATATTTGAAAAATATGGTATTTCTACATTAAGTTTTAAGAAAAAATAATTGAATAACAATAACAGATTAAAATATATTCATGCTTTTATGATGACACTCAAAAAACTAAGTGTTTTTAGTTTTTCTTGGACTAAAAAAAGGTGGTCGTTATCGATCGTTGTGGTCTGGTTGCTAAAATGTGAAAGGTGGGAGTGTATTCTTTTGATTTCATAAATTAAATTCCCATAATATTTTATACTGTTGAACAAAGTTATTATAAATTTTATAAAAAAAAGTGCCACGAAATTTAATAAAAAATGGATGAAAACACCATATAAAATGGTGTATACTTTTAGGCATATGTGTTTTAATGCTGTCGATAATAGAAACGTTAGTTAAATATTTTTTTTACAGCTGTATATCATATCCCTAAAAGTATGCACTGAGAAATACTGAAAAATTAATAAATTTCGATAATTTTATAGTACAAATTTGACTTTTATTTGGAATGATTGGTTAATTAAAAAAAAACGGTGAACTATGGCCCCCTAATTTTTTTGCAAATATTCAGCTAACATATTAGGCTTTAGTTATTTATATAGATGTAAGTGCTGATTTACATCTATCACAAACTACAAAGAATTATATCTGTGTTTTCGAAAATTTTGAAAAATGAAAATTTGTATATTGGCGTTGGGCGTGGCACTTAAATTTTTAATATAATCGAGGACTCAAATGCAAGCACTGGCAGTAATTTCTATTAACATAGATATGAAAATGAGGTAAATACAACGATTTTTTATTTTACGTTATATGGGAGGTAGGCGTGGTTGTGGGCGGATTTGAACAAAAACTTGTTTTTATTTCTAATTTCGAAATACGAGAGATGTGTGCGAAATTTCAAAGCCCTAGCTCGTTTCCTTCTAATTTTTGCCGCGGCTTGTATGAAGAAATCCCACTGTGCGACGTGCCACGCAAATTGAAAGGTTTGAAGACGTTCACTTGCAAAGTGCAGACGGCGCATCAGCTGTTAGCTGTTGACCGCCAAACACGTCTAACCTATGCTCAAGCCATCCTGAATCTCAGCGAAGAGGTGGACGATTTTTCATTGGAAATTATAATGAGCGATGAGGCTCATTTCCATCGTCAATACACAAAATAATCATTTCTGGGGCACCGACCATTACACCCGCTCAAAGTTACTGCGTGCTGTGCTGTTTACGCTGGAGGAGTCATCGGGTAAATTTTTTTTGAGAACGCCGCGAGCCAAACGGCGTTTGTGGACGGCGCGCGCTGCAGAGCCATGATTACCGAATTTTTTCTTCCTCAATTGGATGAATTGGGACTGGAGGACATGTTATTCTAACAGGATGGTGCAACGGCGCACACTGCTCGAGCCATTACCGATATTCTGAAGGTAGCATTTCCGGGTCGAGTATTCTCACGTTTTGGCGATTGGCACTGGCCAGCCGGATCACGCGATTTAACCGTTCCACACTTCTATTTATGGGGTTTTTGAAAACGCGGGTTTACGTTAACAAGCCTTAGATTCTTGAAGCCCTTGAGGAGAATATTCCCCAAGAATGCGAGAATCTGTTGCCCGAAGTTCTGGAAAGAGTGATGGAAAATGCCATACACCGTGCACGTATGGTCATCAACTCTGGCGACGGCCACTTGCCGAAATCAGTTTCTCAACTTGACGGAATAAATTCTAATGGATTAAATGAATAATCCATTATAATGTACCATCGGTGGTGCAACGGTTAGTGTGCGCGGTTGTTGTGAGAGCGAACGTGGGTTCGATCCCTGCTCTGACCACCTTACACTTATTTCGACGACGGCCACCTCTCTTGGTGACGGCGACACTATCGAGTAATAAGCCATGAAATAGCTTCTCAAACAACCATTCGGAACCGGTGTAAAACTGTACGTCCCAATCAGTGAGTTCAAACTGGAAAGCGCAGAGCTCAGTGATTGTGAGAAGCTCTCCCCTATCCCTTCATGGGATGTAATGGGAAGCTATTTATTTATTCTATATTTAGCGAAGTCTTAAACCATTACGTTCTATGTGATGTTGCGCCTAAAACTGTGCGTATTTATTATGCAGTGCCAAAATATGCACTGTTGAACAATTTTCGATTTGAACAACTTTAGAACGTTGTCGGAGGGTTTTAGAACATTCAAGGAAAGTCTTGAAAGATGAATTGTATGTTAAAAAAATATCCTGTGGAAGCTTTTCAACTTTTGTGGTCATCGTGGGGTATTCGTAGCAAACGAAATATTTTTGCGGCCAAATAATTTTTTTCCTATCGCATGACCTCCATACGTTTTTTATTTTGGCAGCAGCAGAATATCAAATTTTTTACTAACTTTTGTTCATTTGAATTCTATGAAAACTGCTTTCGATTAAACTTCTTACACTGAAAGAGAAACCCTGCGCGTTGCACAGGATTTAACAGTGTCTTCGTTATCCAGTGCAACGCAATATGTTGCAGAAGAGTGTTTGACCTTTTGGAGAATTGTATTACATCTGAACTAGTGTATAACCATCTAATTATAACTTCGTCTCAACGAGAGTTTTTTTGGTTTCTGGAATCGCACCCATTTTCCATCGGTCATTGAATTATTAAAAGCTCCGCAAAGCATTTCATGTATTTCCACCCTTTTATTTTCATTTGAATTCACAAAAGTCTGCAACAAAATTTTCAAAAAAATAATGTGAACGTTCTACTACATTACAATTTAACCTTGATAATGAATAATTAGAAACGTCGCAAAAGTATTTAGTATTTTAAACGTTGTCAATTCACAACTAACATGGCTAACAAATTACCCCACAAATGGTTAAAAAGGAAATACATTTATGTCAAAATGCCAACTACTTACTGATGTGCCCGGCCAGCTATTCTGCAATCTAATGCAAGGGGCTTTCACATGAATCATCTGGAATAATTGATGTGTTTTGAATACGAAAACTAACCTGTCTTACGATAATCATATCGATCAAAGTAATCAAAGCTAACATTGATGATGATAATGATGAATTATAATGATGGCAGAATAAATATTATAGCTTAGGAATAATTTACAATGACCATATTTTGCCAATGATGACATCCGTCTCAGGTGGTCCGTCGGTCGCATTGGCGTTTAGTTGTCAGCTAGCAGTTTTTCACAATATTTTTGTAGCCAAAAAGGTGAACAAAGTAGGTACATACTACATACATGTGTATACTATATCTAAACCCATATTTAGTATATACAGTTTTTTGTTTTAATAATGAACCTTATACATTACACATATCATCATCATCATCAGCATTGGCATGTGGTTGGCATGTGGGCATATGAACTGAAAACATTCAGCATGACAATGTAATTTCCCTCCATGACATCCAAGAAGTCATAAAATTCAAATCAATTTTTTTCTATACAAATTGTCTTTGACCTTTTTTGGGATGGGTTTTTGTCTGTATTTGGGGTTTTCGCTCGCCCTCCGTCTAATAACCGTAATTTCCAGTGACTTAATGAACCAACCAACATTCCTAATGAATGAACATCACTCGATTATTGAGAGTATTAGGCGCCAATTTGAATTATTCATTATACTGTGGCTTGCCATGACAGCTGTCAAAAATTGTAAGGCAACCTAAAGCCGTTTCTTTTATAATGGGCAAACTGCCTAATATGGCAGTGAATGCGAGTACTGGCATTCGTCCGATGCCTAATTGATATATTGGGACGTCTGTTTCTTCTCAATAAGCGTTTAATTTTCAAATCGTGATTATTTTACAATTGAATTAAATATAATTTCAATCAATATTCGATGTATAGAAAAATGTGCAAACACATGTATTAATTAGCTGATTCGGTTTTGGGAAGTTTTCCCAAATATAATTGGATTTTTTTAAATTCCGAATATTTTACTTATCTAAAAATATAATGAAACTTAATTGCGAACCAATATTTTGCATATACATGTGTATATTTTCAACTGCAATTTTGAAAGTACGAGGGTTGTATCCAGGAAACAAAGCAATATTGCAGCAATTTCGTTATCATATCTCCTGGAAGACAAATTGTGTTGTGGCAATAATAATTTTCTTATTGCGGAAGTTTCCCTTGTCGGGAGAAAATGCTACCCGAAAGCGGTAAATCCAAGCAATACCGTGTAGACAATTTAGATAAATCAATAGAATATCATATGGAATATGGAAATAATATATCGCTAGATAAACATCCAGAAGATAAAAACAAGACAATAATTTTTAAATTTTTGCAACGAAGTTCCTTATCGTACGTTGCGGGATAAATGAAAAAATTTAAAACAACTTTTTTTTAACTACTTTATTACAACCCATTATTATCTACTATATTGGGTACTTTTGGTTTGGTTTAAGGAGAAGTTTTCTAGGTGAAGCCTGTTTATTACATATTGTAGCTTTGAACCCAATAAAAAGTAAATTTAAAATAGCCAATGCAAGACTGGCAAATCCATGAAATACAACCCTGAGCATGGAATTACATTTGGCAGCACACTTACTCTTACACTCGAACTTTTGGTTTGGTTTGTGTCTAGACTAACATAAGTGGGGAGATTTTTCATTTAATGGAAAATTTTTTTGCATAAATTTTTGAATAGCATAAACACAACTAAAGGGTATTTGGGTTTCCCCTGATCAAAGTACGAATAACCATATTTATCACGTGGTAATTGATGGAAGGCACTCATCCAGTTTAAAATACATACGAGTGAACAGAGGAGCTAACATTGATTCTGATCATTACCTGGTAGCAGCAAAGGTTCGCACAAGATTAAGTAGAGCGAAAATCGTACGAAACCAGACGCAGAGGAAGCTGGACATCGGACAGCTGCAATTACTAGAGGTAGCCACAGCCTACTCAACGAAGCCCTCGCAACTTTGGCACAAAACCAACCCCCTCCCGATAACGATCCCGAAGCGCAGTGGAAACCCATTTCCGACTATATAAAAGCTGCAGCAACAACCGTACTTGGGTTTGAAAAACCGAGTCGCAGCAAACTATGGTACGATAAAAAGTGTCGCATTGCAAATGATGAAAAAACGCTGCACGCATGGTAGTGCTTCAGTCAATTGCAACGGGAGCTGCGACTGAGCGGTTATGAAGAAAAGAAAGGAGGTAACCCGTCTCTTTAGGCGTAAGAAACGGCAGTGGAGAAAGCGCGTGAGTGAGAAATTCGAGACATAAATAAAGAAGAACGAAGCCCGAAAATTCGACCAAAAAGTCAAAAACGGAACTAGTGGACATGGTTCGGGCCCCCCCTTCAGTAGAGACAAGGAAGGAATATGACGAGATCATATCTCTGCGCTATTGGAACCTGGGATATCCAATGACGAGACAATCGATCAAAATTTGGACGACGACGTCGACTGCCTCCCTCCTAACCAAGATGAGGTTATAACAGCTAATGCTCGTCTTAAGAACAACAAAGCCGCACGAGCCGGTGGAATACCGGCGGAGCTGTTTAAGGCTGGCGGCGATGAGCTGATAAGGTGCATGCATCAGCTCATTAGTAAAATTTGGTTAGATGAATGCATGCCCGACGATTGGAGTCTCAGTGTACTATGTCCCATATTTAAAAAACGTGACCCGAGTCTCTGTGCCAACTACCGTGGAATAAGCCTTTTATCCATGGCATATAAGGTTCTATCAAGTATAATGTGCGAAAGACTAAGACTAAAACCATCGCTAACCTGATTGCACCATACCAGTGTGGCTGTAGGCTTGGAAAATCAACAACCGACCAGATTTTCACGCTACGCCAAATCCTGGAGAAGATATACGAAAAACAAATCGACACATATCATCAACTTGTTGATTGTAACGCGTCCTTCGATAACCCGCTACGGCAGAAAGCAATGTCTGAGCTTGGTATTCGTGCAAAACTAATATGCATTTGCAGGATGACATAGACGAACACCAAATCCGCAGTGTAAGTTGGTAAGGATCTTACCGAACCTTTCGACACTAAGCTAGCCCTCAGGCAAGGCGACACCCTATCCTGCGATCTCTTTAACATCTTAATGGAGGTCATTATGAGAAAAGCTGCAGTCAACAGGAATAAAACCATCAGCAGCAAAAGTCACATGCCGATCGCGTATGCTGTTGATATAGATATCATTAGGCGCACAATGAGAGAAGTTACTGCTGTGTTTGCGAGAATTGAGAAATGAGGACAAGATAAATTTAATGGTTTCAACGAACATGGCCTCCACGCGATTGGACCAAAGTGTGAACCTTGATAACCGTTATAATTTCGAGGTGGTGGACGAATTTGTATACCTCGGATCTGCCGTAAACAAAAACAACAATGTCAGCCTTGAGATCAAGCGGAGAATTGGGCTTGCGAATAGATATTATTTTTGGACTAAGAAGGCACTTTAGAGTTAAAGCCCTCTCTCGAGTAATAAAAGTCCAACTATACTACTCTCTCTCATACAGCCTGTTTTGCTTTATGGCGCAGAATCCTGGGTCTTACCACAAGCAAACGAAACATTTGTAGGAAAGTTCGAGAGGAAAATACTCTGAAAAATGTATGGCCCTATAGTGCACAACGGTGAACCATGAGCTGTATGAGCTTTATCCCGACATTGACATAGTTAAATGGATCAAAATAACGCTATTGCGCTTGCTAGGCTATGTCAGTAGACTGTATGTAGACGAACCAGCACGAAGGGTTTTCGAAACCCAAACAAAAGGAAGACGAAGAGTAGGAAGACAAGACTCCGATGTAGGGATCAGTTTAACAAATCCCTGCGTACTCTTGGTATTGCCAGCTGTAGAGATAAGGCAAAAGATCGACCTGGTTGACGAAATTTATTGTCTTCATTTTGTAAGGTCCCTGACCCCCCGGGGTTGTTCGAGACCGAATAAGTAAGTATGTTAGTACATAACAATAGATCTTGTATTATATTTACCATGACTCTTTTTAGTTTTACACTCTTGTTGAGACCTATATATATTGGTCGACGAATCCTTGATTTTGTCTCAATGTCCTGTCTAACAATATTTACATTGACCAATATTTACATTGGATTTAATGCTTACTAGTAATCAGTTCCATATTTTTGGCCACTAATTCTGAAAGCTCGTAATGTTCTTTTATAGGATTTGTAAGTTTTGTTTTTTGTATTAATTTAATTCTTCAAAAACCGTGTTTATTTCAATATACTTCCATTTCTAGTACTATAACAGATACCTGTTAACGTAATAACAGCACTCTGTTAACCAAAGTGGTTTGTGTCTTTGATAGTTAAATTCTTAAATTTATCTTCACGCACATTCGAGTAACATGTTAAAAAAAGTTATCGGTTTTTTAACCCCATATATCGTATATCGTATCTCGATACCGAAGGGAGTTAATGATAAATTGTTTTTAATTTTTTTTCGTATTAGTTCGATGTGTTCTATAAAATTAAGTTATCAGATTGGGTGATATCGAATAATGTGCTAATATAACTTTCACTTGAGTATAACACTTCCCTCTTATAATGTGGTTGTTTCTCTCCATCTGTGTACCCCAAGGTGTTTACCCCAAGGTAATATATATTGTTGTTTCCATGGTATTGGCACGAGGTCGTACCATTATTCTAAAATATATTTACTTACCATTTTTGGTATCGCCACAATTATGGGGACCAATAATCGCATTCGTTTCGTACTGAAATCTGCTTTTTTTTTGCAGCGCTTTAAAGTGGTCACTTGAATCAACTCTTAAGGAATATGTAGTTGTATTTTTAAAGTCAGGAGAGGAATGATATTTCGCCAACACTGGATTTTGGAAGTTATCGTCTAATTTACCCTTTAAATTCACTCTCGTAATCCAGATTACGATACGAAACGGATGCGATCATTCGATCCCTTGGGTCTATTTACCGCAACCGTTTCGTATCCTAATTTAAACTTCGGAATTGCTTTTAAACGATCAATTTGATGGTAACTTCTAAAAAACTTAATATTGATGAAATGCTATCCTGTATTAACTTGATTCATACAAAAATTTCTTAGGTTTTAATTCAAGTTTCCATTTTATAGCACTTCCATAATATCGATTACAATACAAAACGGATGCGATCATTCGAACCCTGGTTTGTATCATGAAATTAATAATGCCAGTTAAATTTTTATACGTAAAGTTTTATTATGTAAAGTTCAATTTAGAATTGAATGTCATTTCAGATGTCAGTAGGTTATATAATTTAGTTGTGACAATCGAATTGAAAATAATTTCGGTTGCTGTAACTGAATTAATTAAAATGTCCATTACCGTAACAGAATTCATGAGAAGTTCGGTTGTTGCAACCGAATTAATGTCAATTTCGGTTGTTGCAACGGAATTAATGCCAAATTTAGTTATTGCAATCGAATTAAGGCAAAATTTGGTGCTGCAATTGAAATAATAAAAGTTGTTTCAGCCGAATTAATACCGTATTTGGTTACTGCAACCGTATCAATGCAAAATTTGGTTGTTGCAACTGAAATAGTAAAAAATCCAATTGAATAAATTAAAACCGAAAAAATTAGCAAAGCCGAAATAATCACTAGTTTTGTTGATACATCTAAAATTATAGGAAATTCAATAGCCAGAACCGAATAAATTACACTGTGATAGATTTTGGCAGAAATTTTCGTAGACAAGGCCGAAGAGGACGGTTTTACCCTAAATCGAGTACGGGTAATCGAACTGCATCATTAGTTTTTTGAGTTGCAATTACGGTTTCATAAATTTATTTTTTTATTTTGGCTAATATAGTGGATTTTTATTTTGATTTTTCATTTCTGACAGCCACTAACTTCTATTTGGCTGGTTGTACCGGTAAATTTTGTTCAAAAAAGTTGTTTGAAACGTTTTGGGCTTCAACTTTTGGGAATAAAGCTTACCTCTAAAACCAGGTTTTCGGGGCTCTTTTACACAGAAGTAATTTTCTGACTTTGTTTGAGTTTTCAGTGCACAAATTGTCAGTAATCAGATTTTTTCGTGAAATAAGTGAAAACCTTTCACTATATATATGACTGTATTTATTTAATCGTCTTAATTTGCAATTATCAAATTTCACTTAATTATCAAATTTCACTTAATTTTACTTTTTTCTACACTAAAAAAATTTTTGGATAAAAACACTTTGAACTGAAGAAAATCCTAAAAAAACTACAAAAAAGTATAAGGGATACAGAAAGTTCTTTCATCTACTTTATGCAGCCTACATTCATATATTTTGTATGAAAAAGTAATTGTAAACCAAAAACCAATATTTACAATATTTTAACAAAATTGTAAACCAAAAATCGAATGATGCAGTTCGATTCCTCGTACTTGAATTAGGGTAAAACCACCCTCTTCCGATTTGTCTCGTTTTTCGACTTCCAAACTGTTATTAGACTAGGTTGCTTCCACTGAATTTGAGTTGTAGCGATTGAATTAATAAAAATTCAAAATAATAGAAAAATCGCTAGATGCAACCGAAGTAATGACATTTGTTCATACAACTACAACTAAAATAATTGGAAATTCCGTTACCACAACCGTTTCCATTATGAGACGAGGTTGATTCCACCGAATTTCAGCTCAAGCAACTGCATTTAGTTGAGACAACTTGGATTCGGTTAGGGCAACCACAATTCTCTAACAACAGCTGAATTTACTTTTGCTACAACCTCTATTCCAACAAACAGCTCCGTGAGTTTAATCAATGTTGGTCTTTGTGATTTGATCAGTTGGAAACCAAATTTCCTTGCGGATGTCTATTGAAAACATTTCACGTTTATCGATGTAGCCAAATCTATTAGTCTCATGTCATTTACAGATATGTCAAGTATGTAAACAAACTTTCCGAGGGTTATTTAAAAAAAAAAACCGTTCCTATTCGTAATTCACCACTGTCGGTTACACCCTTTTTGTATTAAAGAAAGAACTATTAACAAAAAATACAAAATACAAAAAGGTAACCGGATGATATGAACTGCAGGTGACTTTTGCCTCATTTATATTCAGCACTTTTTTCTTCCCAAAATCATAATGCCAACGTCATGTTTCCCTCTAGTTCCTCCATTGGAGAAGGATTATTAAAGTCCCTCCCTCATGATGATGACGACAAAAGATGATGTGACGGGGTATGGGATAGAGCATTGAGGCCTTGAATTGTATTAAACCACAACTTAAAGCTATTAATCATTTATTTCCCATTAAGATTAACTGGGGGGTTTTATAAAATTCAATTGGAAAACCCGAAAACAATTTATAATAAAAAGCAACGAGTATTTTTCTGGTATTTTCATTAGAATTTATTTTCCTGGAAAGAACAAAGGCCAGCAGCATAAAAGGGTCACACTTTATGTATCATTAAGTACTTGAACAATTATCTCGAAATGCAATTAAACGAAATGTGTGTTATTACTCGTATATCGTAGTAGCAGGGGGGTACAAAGGGAAACATTAATCATTTTACTGCAGAGGAATTTTGAAGAAAGACTTAATGAGTTCATCAAATGTTGCAGACGAAATATTTTCCAAAACTGACAGGCTGTCTGTCTCTTCCTTTGACATGAAGTAAATATTTTAACAAATGTCTTTATTTTATTGTTGTTGTTAATTTTTAGGTTCCTTTACTAGAACCCAAAGATGAACCCATATTAATTGAGGGTCATCATCATGTTGCCACCACCACCTCCAGCGCCAATACTCATTACCACCATCAGGACCCCTATGCTGTGGAATTGTCTCATTGCCGTTATGGTGACAATGAGCTGGTGTTATCGCTCGTGCTGAAAAACTACAATTGGCATGATGTGAGCGAGAGTCGCCGAGACAAAGTTTTGGAAAAATTATCAAAATTCTTTGCTATACCAAAGGTAAACTAAAATCAGAATCGATAATTAACGTTACACTTGGTTGTTATCCTTAAAATTGTTATTGATTTATTTCCAGGAATTTATCACAATGGAAAGTGTAACAAAACATGAATTGTCTGAAATGCAAAAGGAATCATTGAAAAAAGGAAACAATAAGTGCCATACCAATATTAATAATAATCGAAAATTGGGACGTGTTAATTTTATCGTAAGTACCCACCCTCTACTCTATACACATACAGAAACCACATCCCCCTCCCATTCCTCTCTTGCTGTATACCGTCTATAGGTTGTCTTTGTCATTTTTCTCCATTTAGGGGTGACATCAAAAAGGTTTCTACCAAAAACCGGAAACTGTTGTAAAAAGGAAGTTATTAATCAAATAAAAGTAACAATTTTCTTCTCTCCACCACTTTCTCTTTTTTCCTTTATCCTAGTAAGGATTCTATGTGTGCCATTGTGAGATTCATTTAGTCCTTGTTTTTGTATTGAAAAAATGACGGTGTTAAATCCGGATGTGTGTTATAAAAGTTAGAAATGTTAATTAAATTAGTTAGTTCCGGTTGAAGTAGTTCCATTCGGTTTGTAAAAACTCTTCTGAGGTAAAAGAATATTTTTTAAGTTAAAATTTCATATTTTGCAGTAGGGGTTTAAAGTTTGAATGTAGCAGAAATAAAATAGTGTTAGAGTTTACAGATTGTCCTTTGTTAGTGCCGTGTTATTTTCCGTTAATAAAACAAGGTCCTTTATATATTACGATAGTGACAATAGTTATCGTTATTTAGAAAAAAGTTTACATTGACAGTCGCGATTGTTCCAGATTGTTCGCGATTGTTTCAGTGAATTAATAATGGTTAGTGGTGAGATCGTATACTACCGCCATCTAGATTGTTTCGGGAGTTGTTTATCGAATTCATCAACCATGCGTGGTGAGATCGTATATAGTGGTGCCATAGATAAATAAAAAACCATAGATGGTGAAAGATAAGTGGTGTATTTAAAAGAAAATGGAAATTTTCTAGATGCCGCTGGAGTGGTGGATATGGGCAAATTCCCTCAAAGCAAAAACTTTAGAAAAAACTGTATAACCATACTTTCTTGCAATTTGTATTGCCAACAAATATCAAAAATGATATGCTTTTCTATTATTTATATTTTATTTTCAAATTTAAACAACAGAATCGAAATAAAAATGATATTTGGCGCCACCATAGATAAACAAAAACCATAGATGATTCATTTCCTTAATCACCATTTTCACCAGAGGGCAAATGCTATTTCCGTTCGACCATTTTTCACTCGGATGCGACGAAAAAGCACTCAAACATCATTTTTATTGCAATTTTGTTGTTTAAATTTGAAAATAGAATATAAAGAATAGAAAAGCATACCGCTTTTGATATTTGTTGACAATAAAAAAGGCAAAAACATGGTTTCAATAGTTTTTTCGATAGTTTTTTATATCCACCACTCCGGCGCCATCTAAAAAATGTCACTTTACTTTCAAATCCACCACTTATCTTTCTCCATCTATGGATTTTTATTTATCTATGGTGGCGCCAGAGATGATAGAAAAACCCTAGATGGTGAAATATAAGTGCTGGGTTTGAAAGTCAAGGGAAATTTTCTAGACAGCGTATGCAAAAACGATGTACAACAGTAGATAGTCAAAATTTATCTTCACTCAAATGCCAACAAACAAAATGAGTGAAGCGTTAATCATTCTCTGCTCTCTGTCTCTTGCTCTCTTCATTGAATATTTCGATACACGAGCAGCTATATAAATTCCAACCATGTTGAAGTAAAATTACAAACACTATGCAAAAAGTATGAAATAATCCAGATGAGACTACACCCGTGTGCACCCGTGCGTTTATGGTCAATTGAGAGCAAACGCGGCACCCATCTTGCAAACAGCTTTCTTAACCACACTGCTATATGAAATGCCTATGGCATCAACAATCTCACGCACTTTTAGTCTTCGATCGGCCAACACCATATCGTGGACTTTTTCGACATTTTCGGGTGTATTGACCTCAATTGGCCGTCCAGAACGTTCAGCGTCATTTGTACTTGTGCGACCACAACGAAAGTCAGTAAACCACTTGTTTACCATTGAAATCGGTGGTGCAGAGTCCCCATAGTATTTATCAAGCTTTTCCTTGATTTGATTGATGGTGTTTTGTCGCAAAAAATAATGTTTAATGAGAACTCGAAATTCACTTTTTTCCATTTTTGAAAAATATTTTCGAGGTTGTATGTTTTGAACAGCTGTTAAACGCAAAGTAAATGACGAAACTTGCTCAAAATTTGACAGTAGTCTATTAACAGGTGGTACTTGATGGGAACACTGTTGCATTTCATATAACAACGCGGGAAGTTCCAAAAGTCACGGACTTACTGATCCGATGTTTCGAGCTTTAAAACGGCCCTGCCAGCAATTAGAAAACTAAAGGCTAAGGACCAGTTGTTGAACTTGGATAATGTGTCACATACATATTCCTACATTTATTTTAAATCAGTCTTATTTTCGAGTAGGTAGAATAGTGCCATGAGTTTACAAATTTTCGTTTTTACCAGAATTTTTAGATCGTCAGTTTTGAATTACGATAAGTGCAACAGTTATCTTTATTTACCCAAACTTATTTTGTGTTCGTTTATCAAAAAGTGCAACCCTACTTCAAGGTATTGCGTTCGTTTCTAAGAATGTTGCACTCAAAAAGTGTTGCATTTTCTGCTCTCTCAGCGAGCCACGAAGGGAGAACGTTGCCCGATAAAATGGCAATTTTTCTATCTGTTTGTTTGTGGTATTTGTCCTCGCTAAGCAAATTTGTCTACCTTTTGTGTGGGGTGCAAATCAATTTAAGCGGCACCAGTTAAGTTCGCTTAGCTTCTCAAACAAAGCGGTCGAATTTTTTGATTAGTATTGATACTCTGTCGACCAGTTTGTGTAAAGAGTCGCTTAAATTGGCTTAATGTCGCTTAGGTCTCCATATAAGCGAGGTAAATAAAATATGACAAGAAAGCAAATGGAAGAATCCAGTTGTGAGAAAATTCAACATTTCCATGTTCTTCCATTACATCCCATGAAGGAATCGGGGAGAGCTTCTCATGATCTTTTCTCACCCCAAAAAAATCACAACTTTGAAGGGTCGATGGCAACATTTTTTAAATGTCACCTCATACAAGGGCAACATTATTTTTTAGGAACCAAATCACCATTAATGTTGGCAATTACTCTATGCTCAATAACAAAGTATAACAGTAACACAAATTTTATTATACTCGACGATGTATACTTTTACGGATTTGAAATCAGACTTACTCAAAGTTGGCTCCAATTGACTAGTAGTATTACCACCATCTGTTCTCGAGTGTTCTACATAATTCAGCAGCCACTTAATCGTTGGTAGTAAAATGTTACAGTAGCACCACCTATATTCATTCGATTTATTTAGCGAATTCATGAACCATTAGTGGTGAGATTGTATGTGGTAGCTTTTAGGGTAAAGAGAGCACTGCAATATCGGCAATTGAATCCATACAGAAACAGACACGCTTCCGATGACAGCGACAAAAATCTCTAGCGTCTAAACGAAATGGAGAAGAGAGTGTCAAGCAACCTCAGTTCATTTTTGGAACAAATACACTTCAATTGCGATTCGCCTATTTTTTTTTCGAATTTTTTGGCCTGATAGGGCATTAAACGGTGATGAAAAAAAAATAAAAAATTTGGTCGCAAATCCATATTTTCCGAAATATAGGCCTCCAAAGCTTGAATGTATAATCGAGCGTAAGGCAGCCATTTATTATCCGATCGTTTTGAAATAAATTTCAGTAGAAAGGTCTTTGGAAACTCTATAAGCGCCTATATAAAGATATTTGGTTTTAGTAACCCATGGGGAGCCAATAAAAAAAACCTATTTTTTAACCTCACTTTTTTGATAAACATGTATTTTTCAAAAAAAAATGCCCTAGTAGACCTATTGGTTTACTAGCCGCCCATACTAGGCAAGTCTTCAACCTTTTTTTAAGTTATCGTAAGTTATCGTATTCATATATTCAATTTAAAAAATAAATAAGTAAATGATTAACCTACAGCTCAAATGAACCTTTACTTTTTTCAAGTTTTTCTTCCAGTTATCGGAAAAATTTATTTAATTTAACACCAGCTTCATAGAATTTTTTTGATATAAGGCTTTCTGTGTGGCCAGCCTTCGACCGGACTTAGGGATTTTCTCCACTGGGGTGGGTCCAACACCGGCTTCGCTGCTTCGGCATAGTATTTTGTGGTATTTTTTTAAATAAGTTTTTTTATTTTTTTATAAAACAGGAAGCCCTGCAGGTAAAAAATTAATTCAAAAAAATCGCGTGATTGTTTTATTTTGTAGAGGGGAAAAAGTGCCAAATGTTTATCGAATCTTTGAATATCTCCGGTCTGTAAAAGGTTACAGGCGACTATTATACCTTAAAAGAAATGTGAAAGTTTTGTCTATTATCGGAGTCTATCGAAAAATTAAGTATATAGGGCATTTTTTGGGGGAAAAGAAGTTACAAAAAAGTGAGGTAAAAAAACTTGTTTTTTAGTGGCCCCAATGGGTTAACAAAAAAAATATCTTTATATAGGGTCTTATAGAGTTTCCTTTGACCTTTGTAATGACACCCATTTCAACCAGATCGGATTATTAATACCTGAGATATGAGCGATTACATACTCAACTTGTAAAGACCTATGTCTCAAGAAGTTGAATCGAGCGGGGCAAAAAACAATATTTTTTTGACTCTGCGCAAAAGCTTTTCTAAATGGTGAAATTTTGGTGTAGAATTGGAATAATAATAATAAAGTGTATTTATGCCTGATTATTTTTCTCTCGTCGTCATATACATAACGGGTTTTTCAATAAAAGCGCTACAAAAGTTTTTTTAAATAAAACAAAACCGGTTTTAGATACCAATGAAATTCTTTATTCCTGTGAAAGTACGTTCGATGCCATTATGTATGGAACTCGATTTCTTTTGCATGGCCACCACGGGCACGCTTGCAGAAGTCCAGACGCTGAACCCAATTTTCGACGGTTTCGGCCGATACTGCTGCAATTTCACGTTCGATATTCGTACGAAGTTCATCAATCGCCGCTGGATTGTTGGCATAGACCATAGACTTGACGTAGCCTCGCACGACCGAGGCGGCCAATCGACTGGGCCATTTCATGAGATAACACGTTCACCAAACTTGGTTTCCAATAAATTGATTGTGGCATTCGCTGTGTGGCTTGTGGCGCCGTCCTGTTGGAACCACATGTCCTCCAAGTCCATATTATCCAATTGGGGCCAAAGGTATTCGGTTATCATTGAACGGTAGCGATTCGCATTCGCAGTAATGTGCCGGTCTTGATCATCACGGAAGAAGTACGGCCCAATGACGCCGCCGGCCCATAAACCGCACCAAACCGTAATTTTTTCGGGATACAATGATGACTCATGGATTACGTGTGGATTGCTGTCTGACCAATAACGCATATTTTGGTTATTGACGAAGCCATTCAGCCAGAAATGAGCCTCACCGCTGAAGACCATAAATTGGACGTAGCGCTCTTAAAGTTGAGGCCACTGACTCCAAATTTCGGTAGTAAAGTTTAATAATTTCGACTCGTTGTTGGCTCGTATATCTTTCCATGATGAAATGGCAAACCTTACTGAAGAGAAATGTCAAAAGAGCGGGAAAAAATATGGCGTCGTTTGCTGTCCCTATCGATTTACTTTTGTAGCGTCTCTATTGAAAAACCCTTTATATATACATATATAAGTATCTTAACAATATGCTGGAAAATGTAAAGTTTTTACGAAGACATGGACGAATATCAACTGGGAAATAATTCGTAAATTATTCAAGCTTTTTAATGGACAATAGAACAATAACTTTCCTTTGCCTTCCATAAAACTATTCGTATAAAATCGAAGTCCTATAAAAAAATTTTTTTTACATGTTTGTATTCTAATTTAAAAATAGTTACTATAATTTTTAATTTACTAATTCCCTTTTAGATCGGTTGCCGTTCTACATACTTTAAAATAACCGAACCGATTGCCAAACAAATTGGCCAACAGGTAAAAGATGGTGCTCTCGACAATATAACCGGTGAGAAATTCGGTTGGTGGGTAATCTGGCGCAAACACTACAAGACGCGAGCCATGCGTAATCGGCGAGAAGTCGAAGGTTCTGGCATCGGCGATAGCGACGATTATGAAGAAGATAATGATGACTATGTCTACGATGAAGACGAGGAAGTTATGTAAGATCCGAAACCCTCTAACTGTTATATATAAGTAATTAAATTTTACAACATTTTTCTCTGATTTTTAGTGAACCAAAACCGAAACAAACATCTACGCCCAGCAAAACTGAGAGCAGCAATAATAATCCTGATGTCGCTGAAGATGAGGTAGGTTGCAATAACATGTTGCGGCTGCTTTCTTTTATATTTTTTGGGTTAAATATTTATGATTTGGTTTTTGTTGTGTGAAAGACAAAAAAAGTGAAAACGAAACAAATCTAAATGTATTTGAAAACATTTTTTTAATTGTTTAAATTTGAATTTCTTCTTAAATTTGATGATTGGTTTTCTTATGTGATCTAATATCTTATAAAAACAGAAAAAACTGCACTTGGTATTCTGATTATATTCAGTTGATTTGTTATTAATATTTTGGTTTAAGTACAGACTAAAATGATTTCACCCAAGTGATTTCGAAAAAAAAATTGAATATATCGATTGGAGTGATTACACTGTTCGTTGAACAAGAATTTTGTCGTCAAAATGATAATTTTGGGGTATTTTATAGATTATAAATCTGAAGTAAAATGTATTATTACTGCGACAATTTAGACAAGGAGAGAATTAAGACCATTTATTATTCGTTAAGAGTGCAATAATACAATTTTTTCTACGGCAAAACTCATCAAAACTCAATATACCACTAAATTCGTGAGGATGATACCTTTCATTTGAGTACGTACACATGATGGTTCCTAGGTGGACCCGTTTTTGGGCCCTAGGGGCCCATAGGCCCGACCGGAGAACAATTTTTTGATTTTTGAACTTCACATATTTTGGCCGATTTTCGGTTTTTGTTTCTTTTTTTTTTGAGCCCGGCTAGGAGAAGTAAGGTTTTACCTTTTCTACTTTACCTTTGTATTTATAATATGAAATACCCTAAACAATTTTTAGTACAACAGTTTTGATTTTTATATAACAGTTAAAATTGTACCAACCTGTTACATACCATGTCTGTTTAGACACTCAGAAAAGTGTGTTATGAAAGTTATCACTTTGTGTATAACAATTTTTTTTAAATGATTACAGCAAAAATACTGTTTTGCTGGAATTATAACAGTTTTTATAAATAGAAAGATTGGTTGCGACTTTTTGTCAGATTTTCTTTAAGTATGGAAAATTAATAAAGAAAATGGGTATACAAATAAATTTTCTTAATTTTTTAGCGACTTATGAGTATAACAGATTTTCGTACGGTTTACATTTTGATGGATTGCTGAATTTCTTCGTCCGCAAAAATTCCTCATCTATTTCCACAATTGCTTCGTTTCAGCTGTTCAATCGCTATTAGGGGTATATCAGTTTATACTGTTGTAGCTACATATATAACACTGTTATATTACATTACTGCTACTATTTTGTGTACATTTAAAATCAAATGACAACAATTCAGTTAGAAATCTTTGAAACACCCAAAAACTCAAAAATTGTTCTTAAAAAGTTACAATCCACCGCGATAACTTCCCTTTAAATTGTTAACATTTATCTTTGTGAGACAATTATAAAAGTTAATCTTTGACGAACAGTGTAATCATAAATAACATACATACATATATGCTACATACTTACATATACTTAAGTGACTAACTATACATACATAATTGTGTATTAATTCCAATGTTGTTTCTTTTCTTGGTCTCTTTCTCTTTTTTCTGGTTATTTTATTTATACTTTACCCCCCCCCCCCTTTCTTTCTCTTTCATGTAATTTGTTTAAATAACTTTTCCATTATCTTTACGCTCTGTAATAACATGCAAATTTGTGAATTTGTAACTAAACTATTTGTATAACACTTATATATACATACACCCACACACACATATATAATTTACAAAATAATGTGCACATAATTTTAAACACTACTGTTCTTTTTTTTCTTCATAATTCACCACAACTTATAAATGGCCACATTAAATCGTATACCAACAAATTCACCATTTACTCATGTACAATTGTTATTCACCACTCAACTATTACTTTCACCAACGTTTGTCAACATATTTACCATCACCACCATTAACTACACCACCATTTCTACTACTACTACTACTACTACTACTTGTAACTGTAATCGTTGACATTGTAAATTGTGTCGGGCTCTTTATTCCCCGTGCAAAGTCCGACCTTCTTAACTCGAATACATTGGAACATGTAACGAATGGTGAGGCCACAAAGTCTCATAGTCGCGATGGTATCACGGCTTTGAAACAAACCGATGCGGATACAAATGTTGAGGAGGATCGAAAATCGGATTCAAATCTTTTGTTGTTGAATAAAAAGGGTTTAATAGATGAGGAAATTGTCGAGAGTGTATCGAAATTGGAATCGGTTATCACAAAAACCATAGAAAACACTAAAAATATCGAAGAAATCCCCGAACGAGTTGTGGAGCAACCCGAAGATGTGTTGCTGAAAGAAGTTTTGCATCAACCCACCCAACCTTTAGAGGAAACGGAAATGACTAAAAATTCCGAACATCTGAATTTAAACACAATTTATGAGACGCCCAGTGAAGGTGACATGAGTCATGATAATAGAGATGTCACCAGCATTTCAGCAATAACGCCCACCACCACCGTACCATTAGTACCACGAACCCATCATACCACCAACACAAACAAAGACAATCATTTTGAGAATTCTTTAACTCCATCATTGACTCATAACATGAATCATCTGCGCCATCATAGTGCAGAGATAACGACGGATCAACATCCACACCATATATCATCACCATCAGCCACTGATCTCACCTCATCATCGACCACCACCATTGCATTATTGCCACCACCGCCTCCAGTTATTCTAACCGATTCTAGCACCATGACCTTAACAACTCCCAATGATAACACAGCTATCGTCTCATCATCGACAATGACATCCTCCTCCTCTCCCTCATCCGTGTCCGGTTGGGTCGCTACAACGGCGACCTCTACCACCAAAACAACAACCACCACCACTACGAGCAACAAGGTAATTTGTGTTGTCTTGTTTTGTATACTCGAAAACGAATTCGAAACTATACCGAACATTCGTATCGAACTCCGAAAGCAAAATTCGTTGTGTTTGTTTTCTTTTGTAATCCTCTTCTTTTGCTTTCTACCGCCATATTTGTAATTTGTGTTCTCTCACTTTTACTCAAAACGATTGGAAACATTTTACGATTCCTTTAAAATTTTCTCTTGATTTCATGTCTTTTATTTTTCTTTGGCACAATGGTTGGGAAATTATGTGAATTTGGAAATTATTTGAAAAGGAAAAATATAATTTATTACTAAAACATTTGAATTTGAACTTGTTTGTACATTTATCACAATCTTCAGTTTCTAAATTTATCTCAGCTACAACTGATCAATATTCCAATTTCATATAGAATAATAATTCTTTCCAATAACTTACTGTTTCAAACCACTGTGCCATTCTACTACATATTTGAATTGGTGATTTGTGATCTTTTAGTTATATAATCCCGAAATTTTTCCAAACTTGCCCCATTTTATTTTATGTTTCCTTGTGATTTTTACACCACACAGCAGATACAACATAAATATGTCCTTGTTTTCATATTTTCTGTGTATACTTTTAATCCTTTTTAAATGATTTTCTCCACGTGTTTTTTTCCATAAGTGTTCGTTTGTTGTGTTCCCTAATTCCTATCTGTTTTTCTAAAAATCAGTTTTCTTCTGTGTTTTTATATATAAATGTTAAAAGTAAGCGTTTTAAATTTTATTATTATTGCGTTATCCTTGTCGCTGTGTCTTTTTCCATATGACACTGTATAACAGTTGTGTGCAAGCAAATTTAAGGACTTGTCTGTGTCTTAAGTTTGATCCAAAATATTCGTGTAAAACTATAAGAAGAAACACTTCGGTCAAGTAATATAACAGTTGTTATTCGTTTACTGAAATTGCTTAATTCAAATTCTTATTTTCTCAAACGTAACGATTTTATAACAGTTTCTATCAAGCTTAAAATAATTTATTTACATACTCTCAATATATTTAGTATACGTTTTATTTCCTTGCAAAAATACATAAAATATATAAAAAATATATAGTTTTAAATTCACTACAACAGCTTTTATAGTCTCCCTTTGTTGGAATACATCTATCTGTTATAATCGAGTAGTTAATACTAATTCATGACCTACTAAAGAATTAACTAAAATATTTAAAATTGAAATTAAAAAAATGCAACTAAGTTGTACAAATTCCAATTGAAATTTAAAATACAACAATAAAAATTCAAAAATTATATTTAGAATTTATTAAGTCTACAAATAAATTCACAAAAGCAAATTGAGAATAGAAATCAATTCAATTTTAAATGCAACATTTGATAATCAAAGAACATCCATTGCTATTCCGAATGCTACTATTGAAATTTGAAAGTCATCAATTGGAATTCAAAAATCATCAACTGAAGTTCAAGAAACATCAATTGAAATGTAAAATAAAATCACTTGAGATTTAAAAGACATCATATGCGATCATACATGGGGCAAATTAATTATATGACAATTATAATTTGTTGTTTAATTTGAATTTCCTGTCCAAATGCAAATTCAAAAAACTTTCAATACCAATTGGCAATTGTACTTATTTTCAAAGCATTTCCTTCATATCTGGCAATTTTGGTTTTCAAATAATTTATACAGTACAGGTTTATGAATTTGAAAGTACTACGAGGCAATACCTACCGAAATTACAAACCTCTACATATAAAAAACTTTAAAAACCGAAGTGCCAGCAGTCAAACAAATTCAAAATAATTAAAAGCATTCCCATATTTCATTACAATTGACATCTGATTCCACAACCTGCATTTGCATTGAATGAGCAAATACAAATTCAAAATCTTGTAATTGTCATTGCGAAGAATGGTAATTCTTTTGCATTTGCATTAGATAAAGTAATGCAAATTAAAATCCAATGCAAATTAAAAAAACCCATGTATGTTTGAGATCCAACAAACGTTACTTGAAATTCAAACCACATCAATTGAAATTTAAAAGATGTCAATTAGTACAGGGTGTCTCAAAAAAAGTTTATATTTTAAGAATCCATAAAATAAAAAAATAAGATGTCCTTATAAAGTATGTTTATGAATTATTTCTTAAAAATAATATCGTCCAAGTGTAAACCTTCACCATCACGTCGTTCATTTAGTCGAACTGTAAAATTTCCAATGACGGCTCGGCAGGTCGACTCCTTGATGAACTGATTGATTTCACTTCACTGATGGTCGACTGATCACTGATGGTCCACGCTTTGTGCCGTTCTTGTTGACCTTGACCTCCCAGATTTTGGATGCTTGGTGCATCATTCAAGTGACGAAAACCTCAAATACTACAGAATCTTCTACGCGCTACATTCGCTGAATCACAGTTTTTGTAATACTCTTGGAGGCACAGCGCACGGTCCGCTCCCGAGAAACGCTCCATACTAACTGAATTCACAACTGCCAGGCTACCTACGCAGTTAGCAAAACAAATGAAAACTTAATTTTAAGACACCCTGTACTTTGAAACAGTTAAATTCAAATAAAATCAATCAATTGAAATTCAAAACCCCTTATATTGTTAGGTTTTTATGGCTTAATACGGCCCAAACCAATGCGGCTGCTGTGCGGAAATCATGGCGCACCAAAATCAATTTTGTTGCTGCTATACGATTCGTCGATGCGTACTGTTGCGTGTTTGACATCAGACTAACCCGTAAGTGTCCACCACACGTTATCCAATCTTTTCCCAAAACCTTCTCGTAGTGTGCGTAGGAAGCAACAGCACCATATAATTTTCGATTCAGCCAGCCAGCACGTCCTTAGCAAATTCACCAACCCTTCGTGGTGACAGTTCACTAATCTGACAACAACCAGAACAAACAAACTACAAAACTCACCTCAGTTACTTATTAACATTCGATAGTTAATTTAACATTCTGCAGATGTCCGTTGGGATTCAAATATTAGGTTATTAGTTAGAGCTATTAGTTCGTTGTGATATCACGGGCTAATGAGATTAAGTGCTGGGCCCACCGAAGATTTATTTAGTTTGCACAAAGAAGTTCAACATCATGTCTATGGCTATCTGAGATAGTTCTCCCAAGTTCCTAAATACGCAGGATCCCATAATAGATATCCTCTGGCTAGTGCTGGACACGTGCAGGGAATATGTACCGTGAATTCTTCCTCTTCATCATGCACTGATACCTTGCATTAATACATTGAACCTGGCTAGAGATACACACTGAAAATTCTGTCAATTTTTGTTGTGCGTCTAATCGCAAAGCGGTAAAAAATATAAAAGTTCTCGTTAGGGTGGCCGTCGGTGATGTAATGGTTAATGTGCGCGGCTCTTGGGCATGGATACGTGGGTTTGATCCCTACTCTGACCACCTTACGTCTCTTTCGACGACGGTCACCTCGCTTAATGTTGGCGACACTTTCGAGTACTTAGCCATGAAAAAGCTTCTGAGCTTCTGTAGATCCCAATCAGTGAGTGTAAAACTAGAAAGCTCACAGCTCATTGGTTGTGAGGAGAATATTTATTTATTTATTTATTTTGTTGTTGTTTGGATGCAAATGTAACGTATTTGCAGTTTGTCGCAAATATAGTATACTTGTGTACAAACACATTGTGTTTGCCATTCAATATTACATGTTGGAGACACAATGATTAATAGGTTTTAGTATATGATTTTGTGACCCAAATGTGGCTTTGTTTATTGAAAACTGTTGAAAACAAAAACATAAGAGACAAAAAAGAAACAAAAATGCAGCAGATCTTCAATTCAGGAAACCAATGCTTGCAAACATATACATATATGGTTTCAATATTTTTATTCTGTTGTTCGACCTTTTCTTTATCAATAAATAATCAATATTCTTCGAGCTTGAGGTCAGATTTGCTGTTCTTGTATTTATTTTCCTCGATATTTCGCTACTCCATCATCAGGATATATAAACAATATTTAAGAATTAAACAAAAAAAAAATATTTGTTGCTGGTGCCGTATTTTTCCAGCGTTTAGAAGGTTGATGGATCTCTTCCTATCCATCATCGGCCAGATGTTACACTATTTGTGCCCCGTTCACCTCCCCTATATCATCATGTAGTAGCGTTATTGTAGGACAAGCTTACAAGTCGCTAGGTGCATGCCAACACATTTCAATTCCTGTGGAACCTGTAAGGTGGTCCCTAGTTTGGCCAGCTCAGTCGCTCTAAACTTCCCCGAAATATTCCTGTACTCTGGCACCCATGTGAGGTGATTATCGTACTGCTGGGCTATCTCATGAATAGATATACAGCAGTCCTGTGTAGATGTTGAGTTCACGAATACTGGTTCCAGGGACTTGATATCAGAGTTCTGAATTGCTGTTTCTGAATTTGAATTGATTTCTTTAACATTTCAATGAATGATCCATACAATTGTACAATTTCAATTGACATCATTCTTTGTCTTTTCAATTTGAATTGATGTATTTTAAATTTCAATTAATACATATTAAAATTAAATTCATAGTTTTTTAGTTGCAATAGCAAACGATGTAGTTTAATGGCGATTTAGTTTCTGAGAAAAACTGCAAAATTGTTACAGCCATTTGCCCTAAAAGTGCCTTTTTGTGTTCGTTTGTGAAAAAAGCGCAACCCTACTTCAAGGTTTTGTGTTCTTTTCTGAAAATGTTGCAATCAAAAAGTGCAAAAATTTATCATTTTCTGCCCTAAAAGCGAGTCATGGGGAATAATGCCCCCCCCCACTAAATTGCAAAATTTCTGTCAGTTAGTATAAGTTCTTTGTCCTCGCTAAGCTAATTTTCCTACCTTTTGCTTGGGGCGCTAAATCTCAATCGAAGTGGTCGAAATTTTAAGTTAGCGGGAGTATAAAAAAATACCAATTGTTTTGTTACTTTGTCGACAAGTTTGTACGAAGAGTCGCTTAAAATCGCTTAGGTCTCCATATATACTGGTCGAATATTTCAGACAAGCAAGGGAAATAAACTATGCCAAAAAACAAAATGGAGAATACAGTTGTGAGACTCTACAACATTCTTTTCTTACCCTCAAGTGCAACATTCTTTTCTCATCCTAAAAAAGGTACAACTTTGAAGGGGTGAAGGCAAAATTTTTTTAAATATTGCCTCATTCAAGGGCAACATTGTTTTTTAGAAACGAAATTGTCATTATTGTCCAAAACCAAAAACAAGAATAAGAAAAAGTGTGATAGTGGTGCTATTGTTTTTTCCTAACTGTTTGAGTCCTGTAGTTTATTAATTTTTACTAATTAGTTTAGTAGGGGCAAGAACACACGCTTATTGTTGAGAGTTTAAATCTACCATTTTCAATCTCACCACGAAGGGTTTATGAATTCGCTATGGGGGTTTCTAAAAGAGTGTAGTTTGGACTAGATGGCGCGAGAGAATTGGAGATTTATGATTCTTATTGGCGAGAATTTTTTCTGCTCTTTGTCCTAAAAGTGTTTTTGTGTTCGGTTGTGAAAAAAGTGCAACGCTACTTCAAGGTTTTGTCAAAAACGATGTAAAGTAGACAGTCAAAATTTTTCTTCACTCAAATGCCAACAAACAAAACGAGTGAAACCCTAGTCATTCTGTGTTCTCTCTCTTAATCTCTTCATTGAATATTTCAATACACGAGCAGCGTTTTGATAGTGTTATTGTATGTAACAATACAAATTCCAACCATGTTGAAGTAAAATTACATAAACTATGGAAAAGGTATGAAATAATCAAGATATGACATGTGAAATTTCTAGCACTTTTTGGTTCTCTTTTACCAGGGTTGCCAAATTGCGCACATCTTCTTGTCGTCTAATTCTAGATCGTCTTTGGTTTTGTGTTCTTTTCTGAGTATGTTGCACTCAAAAAGTGGTAAAATATTGCATTTTCTGCCCTCTCCGAGAGTCACAGGTAAGAAAGTTGCCCAATAAAATGACAGACTTTCTGTCATTTGGTATGTGTATTTTGTCCTCGCTAAGCTAATTTCCCTACCTTTTGAGTGGGGCGCTAAGCGATTTTAACTGAAGCCGCTTCTCAAACGATATATGAGTTAAGCGGAAATATCAAAAAATATCATTTGTTATGGTAGTTTAATGACCAGTTTGTGCGTAGAGTCGTTTAAAATTGCTTAACATCGCTTAGGTCTCGATATACACTGGTCGAATAGTTCAGATAAGTGAGGTAAATCAAACATGCTAAAAACAAAAGGAAGAATACAGCAGTTAGAAAGTGCTACATTTCTATGTTCTTTTCTCACCCTGAGAAAGGAACTTTGAAGGCGGGAAACAAGTGAAACAATATTTTTTAGAAATGAAATCAGAGATGGAAAGACAAGAGAAACCACGACGACGACAACTGCATTCACTTACAATGTGAACAAGACGGTCACTGGCCTATAACTCTAAGCCGCTGATGAGAAGAGTCACAAGCTTCGAAACGATCGTCCGCCAACGTGAGCCAAATCCTGGTGCCGACAGTTTACATTTTTTCTAATTGCAGAAAACAACCCTGATCTGTGTAGCTCATAAGAAATAGAAAAATATTCTTCTAAGAAATAATTCCAGATCGAATCATATACAATAGAAATCACCACAGTTTTTGAATTTTGGAATGATAAAACAATTTCATAGTGGTGCTTATTTTGTTCCTAACTGTATGAAGCCTGTTTTTGTATTCCCTGCAAAGTTAATTTTGTTGGCCATAAATTAGTTTAGCAGGCGATACAAAGCGCGCTTATTGTTGAGCGTTAAAATCATTTACCATTTACGATCTCACCACAAACGGTTTATGAATTCGCTATGGAGTTTGGTAAAATAATGTAGTTCCGACTAGATGACGCCAGAGAATGTGGGATTTATGATTACTGTGACTGAAGATTTGTGACTGCTATAAGTAATCGTTTGGCAAAGATGATAGAAATACCATAGATGGTGAATTATTAGTGATGGATTTTAATATTAAGCGACATTTTCTAGACGGCGTAGCAATGGTAGATATGGGCAAATTTCCCTGCAAACTGAAGCTTTTGAAAAAACTATTTAACCATACTTGTTCTGCCTTTTGTATTATCAAAAAATATCAAACGCGTTATGCTTTTCTATTATCTATATTTGATTTTCAAATTCAAACAACAGAATCGAAATAAAAATAATTTTTAAGTGCTTTTTCGTCGCATTCGATTGAAGAATGGTCGTACGGAAACAACGTGCGCCCTCTGGTGAAACTGGTGAATAAGCTAATGAATCATCTATGGTTTTTCTATCATCTTTGCGTTTGGTCAGATTTCGAGTCAGTCTGATTAAAAACACTCAAAAGCACGCAATGTCAAGTAACAGTAAAAGTGTTGAATATACTATTTTTAGTGCAACATTCTGAGAAACGAACACAAAACCTTGAAGTAGGGTTGCACTTTCTTCACAAGCGAACACAAAAAAGCACTTTTGCGGCAAAGTGCCGAAAAATTGTTGAATTTTTTCTCAGAAACGAAACGAAACAAAAATAGTTTGGCTGCCCCATGTAAAGTTATCGAAATGTTAGTTTAAGGTCTAATATTATGAAAAAATTTAAAGTTTGTAAATTATTGTATATGGATTTAACTTTAAAATTGGTAATTTTAAAACGTTCACGATAAAGTTTAGTAAATATAAAATGTATAACAGTTGGAAGTACCGCTTAGTTTCGATAAAACAGTCACAATTTGATTGATGCATTATCTTTTTATGTTTTAATGATAGTTTATTCAATTGTTTTTGTTTTCTAATTTTACACAAATTCAAGTGAATTGCAGGTGTTAAAAATAATAAATCTAAGGACCATAAGCTCCACGGCTGACTACAGTTCAGTGTTAAGATATTTTAATTTGCATTGTATTTTAATTTGCATTACTTTATCTAATGCAAATGCACACGAATTACCATTTTTCTTCGCAATTACAATTTAAAATTTGCTCAGGCAATGAAAATCCAGGTTGTGGAATCGGATGCTAATTGTAATGAAATATGGGAATGCTTTTAATTATTTTGAATTTGTTTGACTGTTTTTAAGGTATTTGCATAGATAAATAAAAAACCATACATAGTGACAGATAAGTGGTGGATTTGAATATAAACGGAAATTTTCTAGATGGCCCCGGAGTGGTAGATTTCACTGGAAACAAAAACTGTTGAAAAAACTATATAACCTTGCTTTCTTGCATTTTGTATTGTCAACAAATATCAAAAGCGATATGGTTTTCTATTATTTATATTCAATTTTCAAATTTAAACAACAGAATCGAAATAAAAATGATTTTTGAGTGCTTTTTCGTCGCATCCGAGTGAAAAATAGTCATACGGAAACAGCATGTGCCGTCTAGTGAAAATGGTGATTAAACAAATGAATTATCTATGGTATTTCTATCATCTTTGTTGGTTGTTATGTAGAGGTTTGTGGCTTCGATTGGAGTTGCCTCGTTGTGCTTTCTAATTCATAAACCTGTACTGTATAAAATATTTTCAAACCAAAACTGCCAGTTATGAATGAAATAATTTGAAAATAAATACAGTTGCCAAATTGTATTTAAATTTGTTTGAATTTTCATTTGTACAGCTATTTCAAATTAAACTACAAATATTAACTGTCATATAATTAAATTGCTCCATGTATGTTAGCAACAATTATTGATTTCAAATTCGTTTCAAGTTGCCACCTATAACTGTTGGTTAACGCCAATTTTAGAAGAACCGGAAATAGTGATATTGCGATTAATTAATTTAAATTAATGTTTTCTTTTCTAAATTTATCCAACATGTACCATTCTTACCCTGCACATTGTATATAATATACATATTATATATATAAACTAGTAAAATACATATGTATAATTTGTTTCTTGCCTTCTTATTTTACTTTCATCTCGAATACGTTCTGTGTATCTCAATTCGTATAAAAACACAAACAAATACAAAACGATTTTTTCTAAAAATCCAAAAAATAACCCCAATACTCAAAATAAATCTATGAAATGATGGATAAGATTCCTTATTCGAGTAATAAAATGATTAAAGTCGATATTAATAAATATGAAGATGAAAAAGACGATGACGATGATGATGAAGATAAAGATGAAAACGAAAATACAGACATTGATGAGAATGTGGTTTATAATGGAAAATTCCAAGGTTTAACAACCATAATGCCACCACTGCAGTCACAGTTACCCCAATCGTCATCATCCTCATTCTCATCATCTGTCTCTGCATCGGCCTCCACTATGCGACATTCGATAGCTACGACACCGGAATCACATCATTACAATGCGGGAGGAGATTCAATTGTGGAACTGGCTAAAGACAGTGGCAAACATATGATAACACTAGGTACACCCTACCATCATTATTATGGCTTCGCATCATCGTCATCTTCCGCTTTAAATACAGATATCACGACGACCACTACATTGTTACCATATGAATTACTAACACCTTTAGTGACTACAACAATAACCACGCCCGTCGCTGATGAAGAAGTGTTGCCACCCTTCGAAAATATCGATACTGGCAAAAAGGTGAAATTTTCAACTTAATCAAACTTTCACCCCGAAACCAAAAACCAAAATACTATATTGTATATCGTATTCAATCAGAGAATGGCACAGTTTTTGCTTAATGAATGTGTCAGACATTACTAGCTATGAAAAAAAGAATTTGCTCCATTTTTTGAAACCTTTAAATCCTAAGAAAATTTAAAAGTTTTCAGTTTCAGTTTTTTGGAAATGCTAACTCGTATCATAGTGCAATGATTAATTTAGCTAAACACCTAAGTATCTACCTACAAATTTCAAAGGAGGCATGCCCAGCGCAAGCATGTTTTTGTTTTGAAATGAAAACATTTAAATAAAATTAAATACATTCTACTACATACAAACATATTTTTGAATTTTTCTATAATTTTTCCTTGCGTCTTTGTTTTCCAAGAGAAGTCATTGAAAAATCTTGCAATAATTTGTTAATTTTTGTTTGTTTGAATTTTCTTTAGTTTTTTCTTCTACTTTGATTTTTGTTTTGCACTCTACACTTGATATTATTATATTCCAATTTATTATAATATTTGTTGTATTTTCCATGTAATCGGGTATATGTTGGCTTTATTGCATGCGTTTTGTTTTGATCACTAAACTTTATTGTAAATGCGAAAATTCAATACTTTTCTAATACGTACCAGCAGCAAATTGTATTCTACTACATTTAATATTTCAAAACCAATCTATTACAAATATGTGATTTCAGAATTTAAATAAACTTTTTCTCTTTAAGCATGATCACCTAAAATGCTAAAGATTGTCGTAACTTTTTAAGAGTTGTTTATTAATTTTGTTCTTTTTTCATTTTATCCCACAAAAATTAATGATCTCTAGGAATATTATGATACCACATTTGACCCAGAAGATGATCAGGATATAACCTCCAGCAAAACGGTAAGTTTTCAGTTCTTGATAGCTTAAATAAAATTGGCTCTCTAAATAAAACTTTTGCACACTTTTGATTTAGAAAATTTTTACAATATTTCTTTAGTTGTACAACAGTTTTCTAAAGAATATAACAGTTTCAATGGGATTAAAATGTATACGTAAACTTTAAAATAATATTTTGAAATGTTTTCAACAAATTGATGTTATTATAACAGGTTTGTAAGTGTATATCAGTTCCAAAAATTGTCATATATGGTTTTACATGCAGTTTGTAGTATAACAGCTTTCTAAAGCGTATAACAGTTTAACACATTTTTAGAATGTATACAGTTTACTAAAGCGTATTCAATTCTCAATAAAACTTAAAACTAGTATTTTGGAATATGTTTTGAACATTCTGTAGTTATTATAACAGTTTTCTAAAATTTATATAACAGTTTTAAAAAAGTTCGGTTCTATACACAAACTTTAAAATCGCTTTTAGGGATATGTTTGTGCATTCCGTTTGCAGTATAACAGTTTTCTAAAGTGTATAGCAGTTTAACAAATTTTTAGAATTTATACATAAATGTTAAATTGTACAATCCGTTGCTTCTACAACAGTTTACTAGAGCCTCTTCAAGTTTCAACAAAATTTTAAAATAGTATTTTGAAATATGTTTTGAACATTTTGATGTTATTATAACAGTTTTCTGAAGTATGTATACAAACTTCGGTTCTATACACAAACTTTAAAGTCGTTTTTACGGTATGTTTTTACATTCCGTTTGTAGTATAACAGTTTTTCAAATTGTATAACATTTAATAAAATATATTACATTTTATGGATAAACGGTTAAATTGCGTTTTCGAATATGTTTTTACAATCCGTTGTTAGTATAACAGTTTATTAAATCATATTCTAGTTCCAATATAACTTTAAATTAGTATTTTGGAATACGTTTTGAATATTTTGATATTATGACAGTTTTCTGAAGTGTATAACAGTTTTAAAAACTTTAAGACAAACTTTAAGATAATTTGGAAGGATATGTTAAAATATTCCGTTTATAGTATAACAGTTTTAAAAAGCGTATAACAGTTTCAAATAATTTTAGAGTTTATACACAAACGGTTACATCGTATTTTCCTATATGTTTTTACAATCCGTTGGTAGTATAACAGTTTACTAAAGCGTATACAAGTTTCAATAAACTTAAATTTTGTATGAAACCTTTTAAATTGTATTTTCGGAAATGGAACAAAATTGTTTTTATATTCCGTTAATAGTATAACAGTTTCAAAAATAGAACATTTAATATAAGTCGGTGGGTGGGTGGTGCAATGGTTAGTCTGCTCGACTCTTGAGATGAGAACGTGGGTTCGATCCCTGCTCTGACTATCTTACATTTCTTTCAACGACGGTCATCTCTAGTAGTGGCGGGGACACTATCGAGTTTTTAGCCATGAAAAAGCTTCACAAAATACCGTTCGTAACCGCCGTGAAACTGTAGGTCCCAATCAGTGAGCGTAACGAAATAGACAGCGCACAGGAGAAGAGAAGCTCTCACCCAGTCCCTTCATGGGATGTAATGGAAACTATTTATTTAGTAGTGACGGAAGAACCGGTTCTTTACAGGAACCGACCGGACAGGGGCTTACAAGAACCGAAAGACTGGTCCAAATGAACCGAAAACGGTTCTTTAAGGATAAAAAAATCGGGTTCAACAGAAACGAGAACGGTTCCAAAGACACCAAAAATTTTCCTTTTGAAATTGAAACAATATCCATTTAATTTTGAAAAGTATCACTTGAAATTTCAAAAATAAATTTGAATTTTAAAAGATTTAAATTAAAATTTAAAAGACGATAATTGAAATTTAAAACACATTAATTGAAATTCAAAATGAATCAATTGAATTTTAAAAGACATCAACTGAAATTTAAAACAAATCAATTGCAATTTAAAAGAAAACGTCAGTTGAAATTTAAAAATCGTCAATTGATTAGGGTTTTAAATTTCAATTGATGTCTTTTAATTTGCAATCGATGTTTTTCTTTTATAGATCTCAATTCATGTCTTTTAAAATTCAATTGATATGTTTTATATTTCAATTGATGTTTTCTAAACTTCAAGTGAAATCTTTCAAATTTCAGTTTATATTTTTTAAAATTCAATTGATGTATTTTATATTTTAATTGATGTGTGTTAAACTTCAATTGTAACCTTTCCAATTTCAGTTGACATTTTTTTAAATGCAATTGATGTTTTTGAAATATGATTTGATGTTTTTCTAATATATTTCAATTGATGTATTTTAAATGGAATTTTTAAATATCAAGTGATATTTTTTAAACTTCAGTTGAAAATAGTGTAGTATAACTGTGTACAAAAACGTATAACAAATCAAAATCATTATTTCCCCGACATATTTTTGGGGTAACATTTTGAAAATTTTCGCTTTCTAGGTAAACCTTGAAATTTTTTACTGAAAACATCGTTTTCAATAGTAACAAATTCTAACACCCGTATTGATAACGAAAAGATAGCCACCGGCTAACTTGTAACCAACGATTTTTAATTCATAATTCTTCAACTAAAATTAAGTAAAGTATTCGAACAGTATTCGTCGGGGTTGAATTTGGCACCAGCAGACCTGTTTATGTTAGATTTAGACAGTAGAGAGGTAACTGTTATGTATAAACTCTGCCCTAACGAGTGACTAAGCTTACGAATATTATAGTTAGAAACTCGTATTTAGTGTTTACTCGTTGTACGGATCCTACACGCTGAAAAATAATGGCCCCAGCAACATATCACAGGAAGCATGTACATTTTTGGTGCATTGTTTTCATTTATTGAAGATCTGATGCCTTTTTGTTTCATTGTTGTGTGTTTCGTTTTTGTTTTTAGCGGCTTTCAACAAACAAAACCACATTTGAGTCTCAAAACGATATATTATCGTCTATTAATCATTGTTTCTCAAACATATTACATTGAATAGCAAACGCAATGTGTTTGGGCACAAGTATAGTTTATTTGCGACAAGCTACAAACACATTATATTTGCATCCAAACATTATAAAAATACAGATTTTTTGGCGTGTACAATTAGAGAATAATTTTTCTCTATAAATGCAGGGTTTAGTGTATAACAGTTTTTAAAGTTTTGAAAAAAAATCGCCAAATTATTACTTTTCTATAAATAATTTACAAGATTTATACTACAATTTCATATTCTTCATTCCATTAGTCTTCATCGACACCACCTCAACCCGCCATCGATGATAGCACCACAATTTCGGCTTCTTCCACACAACCTCCAACCACCACTCAATTAGCTGCATCGTCGTCCACGTCGTCTACTACACAAGAGACACCATCGACTACAGCGGTACCCGATTATATTGAACCTAAGATGGAAAATGCTCCGCCCATGATCAAGGCACGTTTGCAAAAATTGGCCGTAACATCGGGTAAACAATTCAAATTTACAGTGCCCGAAGATACGTTCTTCGATAGCGAGGATTTGTCCAATCTACGCTTGGAATTGACAGATAAAGAGGGACGTGAATTGAAGACAAACTCATGGTTGCAATTTAATGCAGAGACGAAAGAGGTTTATGGATTGTAAGTATTTTGATTTTTATAGAAAGTTTTGAAATTGTTTCTCTCTAATATAACTCTACTTTTACAGACCTTTGGATGATGCTGTCTCGAAATGGTTATATCGTCTCACAGCCACCGATTCCGGTAATGAATCCGTCACTGAAACTCTGGAGATCACAGTGCAACAACATCGTGGCGTTAGAACAGTCAATCATGAGATCAATATTGCAGTTAAAATCAACGAAAAGAATATGCATTACATTGATTGGCAAATGAATTTAATCAGCGGTAGGATGTTGTCAGTTAATACTGCGGCATTTACACCAACCAAGATTAGCGCATTTCGAAGGTTAACTTCGTTAACCCTCGCTAACCCAGAAGATTACTCATACAATTTTAATCTGTAAAAACCGAAGTTTAATCTTTAACCTCATTTTTAACTGGTGAACATTTTGATGCAACACTGTCAGTTACCAAAAAAATGCAACCAGAATAAAAACATACCCAAAAATTCAACTGTTTGACAGATTGAAGCCGATCGAAAATTTTCCGACGCGTCGCCGCCACCAAAACTTTTTTAAAGCTCACGCTGACGCCGATATAAATGGCTGTTATTGGTTTAAACTGTGAGAATATTTTATAAACTGTTCCGGTTTGACTCACTGATCTGATTAGAAAGTTTCAGTTATTTCAAACACATCTCAAATTTGTACAAAACTGGCAAAATCAATAGCCGCCATCTTAATTTTTCTGTTGCGCCGCCGTCAATTTATTCACAAATTGGGTGGCGAAAACTGCAAAGATTAGAGAACAAGGTTGCGTTTAGACACAACTTGATTATCTCAAAATCGGGTTTAAAGGAGATTTTTGAATTATTGCTGGTTTATTGCAAAATCGGTATTGAGGAAGATTTGTTTGTATGCATTTTTATAGTTGTAATCCCCTTAATGCTTTAATCTACATCTGTGTAAACGCCGTATAATATAATTTCTTAGACATCAATTTTCTTATATCCTTCCTCACTTTTATTCTTACAGGCATCGCTACCACCTTGGGTGATGACAACACCAACTCTATTGTTATTCGAGAAATTCGCCAAAATCCCCAGGATCCCTCTGCAGCCTCTTTGGTGTACTTCAATGAAACTTTACCCACTAGTGAATGTCCCGAAAGTGATTTGAATAATTTGGTTAAACGTCTGGATGCCAATCGTTTGAGTGAATTGGTACAACCTACATTGGGCATCAAATCGATCACAGGACAACTGATAGGCTCATGTCAGAAAACTGTCACGGCTAGACCCAAACCCACAGTTACCAAGAATTCAAATCCTGTACCACGTAACCAGGTAGATCGTGTCGTTGCTACTGCTGGCCATTTGTTGGTCTACAAAGTGCCTGCTGACACTTTCTTCGATCCAAACGATAGTAAATTGGTCTTAAGCCTAAAGACAAAAGACCACAAAGAATTGAGTCCACGTCATTGGTTACAATTCGACTCAAAGAATGATGAATTCTATGGTATTCCGAAAACAAGTGACACTGGCTCCGAGGAATATATGCTTGTAGCTGAAGACGCTGGCGGCTTAACAGCTACCGATGCTTTAGTTGTCACCGTTAATCATGCCCCAAAACGGGAGTTTAGTGTTTACTTCAAGGCTCATTTGTCCATTAGACACGAACAATTCAATGCCGATTTGCAACGTAAATTTGTCGAGAGAATTGCCCAGCTATTTGGTGATGCTTCCACGCAGAATATACAAATTCGTTCCATAAATACAATGCATGATTCCGATGGAACAACAGTTAATTTTTATAATACAACCCTGTATAAGTCACACAGCCGCTGTCCGGAAGAAGAAATGGAAGCAGTACGTAGTGTCTATTTACAGGACAACATGATGAGAGACAGGGTGAAGAAGGCATTGGGACCAGAATTGAATATCACGAATCTGCAGGTTAATGCTTATAGTTGTAATGGTAAGTTGACAAAAAAGAAAATGCAAACAAAAGAATTTTGGAGTTTAAAACAGGATTTGAGTCATTGAAGATGCGAAGCGATCCCAATTTTATATTTAGTCATTGGCTTAGTTTGTGGGACTATGGCTTATGAAGTTTCTACTATAGTCTGAACATAACTACCATAGAACATAGGAACTATACTTCCCAATAATGGTCGCTGTACTTTTTCGTTTGAACTGTACTTTATTTTAAGTCACCATTTTTCGAATTCAACCACAATCGCTTCAATTGATGACTTAAAGTAAAGTCCAATTCGAGTAAAAACGTGCATGTCGGTGTTTACTAGGCCTGGAAAACCTATTTTCCCGTTTCTCTCATATTGGATACACTTGAATTTTGGTCCGGTATTAACAACATGTGCACAAGCTGTTTTGTTTGACTGAAATTCAAGTTTACGTTCCCATGATGCCAGTTATAATACATTTTAATCGACAAAGTTGTACACCATTGCCAAATGAAGTTTAAAAAATATCAATTTAATTTTGAAAAATATCAATTGAAATTTTAAAATTATATTTGAAATTTGAAATACATGAATTGAAATTAAAAAATTCTATTTGAAATACATCAATTGAAATTTAGAAAACATCAATTGAAATTTGAAAGACATTAATTGAAATGTGAAACACGTCAATTGAAATTGCAAACACATCAATTGAAATTTAAAAGACATCAATTGTAATTTAAAGGACATGAATTGAAATTTAAAATTCGTCACTTGAAATTTAAAAATTATTAACCGATTTTATGTATGAGATTTTTAAATTTCAATTGGTGTCTTTTAAATTTCAATTGATGTCTTTTAAATTTCAATTGATGTATATCAAATTTCAAATAGAATTTTTAAATATAAAAAGCATAAATGTTTCAAAAGCCGTCAATGTTTCACATCAAAATTATGAATGGACCAAGTTATGACAAAAAGAGAGTAATACGTTTTGAATCATTCGCCAGAGTTCTGAGTCGTCTATACTATTCAATACTCATTGGCAAAGATGACCTGCTTTTTTGTTCGCCTACATCACTACCATTATACTTATTTTCAGGCAGAGATTATTTTTGTACAACAACCACGTATGTGATATGAAAACTTTTGTATTGTTGGCATGTGTTCACTGTGATAGATTGCTCTACCCTTGCCTATAGATGTTAACACATCAAAAAATATCAATTTAAGTTTGAAAAATATCAATTGAATTCTAAAAATTCTACTTGAAATTTAAAAGTTACTAATTGAAATTTAAAAGACGTCAAATTAAATTTAAAAGACGTCACTTAAAATTCAAATATTATTAACCGAATTTAGGCATTACTTACTTGCTTATGTGGCCTCAAACAACCCGAAGTAACATGTTTCTCCAACCGGCTTGTTCTGTAGCTTTTCTCCTCCAGTTGGTATCAATTAGCTCTCGCAGGAAATCTCCCAGCTGGAGAATTCGAAACGGATTCGTTCTGATATTTAAAATTAAATTAGGTATGAATTCTATTTTCTACCGCTAATCCAATGAACTTTTCACGTACATTAATATTCATTTCTACAATTAAAAAAATCGTTATCAGCTAAATTTAAATTGTTTTAGTATTTTTTTTTTAAGTTTTGGTGTTTTATCAACTCAGATACGAATCCGCGACATTAAATATTGCGTTTTGTGTTTTTATGGACTCGTGACGGGTTCGAAACGGATCCGCCGTATCGCATTTTCACTGCTTCGCTTTTAATGTATTTACGAACTCGTAACGGGTTCGAAACGGATCCGCTATCTCGTAATTTGAATGCTTCGCTTTTCTATGGTTTTACGGACTCGTCATGGGTTCCAGACGGATCCGCTAAATCGCATTTTCACTGATTCGCTTTTTTATGTTTTCACGGACTCGTAACGGGTTCGAGACGGATCCGCTTAATCGCATTTTCACTGATTCGCTTTTTTATGTTTTCACGGACTTGTAACGTGTTCACAATTCACAATTTCACTGATTCGCTTTTTTATGTTTTTCCGGACTCGTAACGGGTTCGAAACGGATCCGCTAAATCGCAATTTGAATGATTCGCTTTTCTATGATTTTACGGACTCGTAATGGGTTCCAGACGGATCCGACAAATCACAATTTCACTGATTTGATTTTTTATGTTTTTACGGACTCGTAACGGGTTCCCGACGGATCCGAGAAATCGAATTTTCACTGATTCGCTTTTCTATGATTTTACGGCCTCGTAACGGATTCCACACGGATCCCTCAAATCATAATTTCACTGATACGCATTTTTATGTTTTTACGGACTCGTAACGGGTTCGATACAAACCCGTCAAATCACAATTTCTTTGATTCGTTTTTTTATGTTTTGACGGACTCGTAACGGGTTCGAAACGGATCCGCTAAATCGCAATTTGAATGATTCGCTTTTCTATGATTTTACGGACTCGTAGTGGGTTCCAGACGGATCCGACAAATCACAATTTCACTGATTCGCTTTTTTATGTTTGTACGGACTCGTAACGGGTTCGAGACGGATCCGGTAAATCGCAATTTGAATGATTCGCTTTTCTATTATTTTACGGACTCGTAATGGGTTCCAGACGGATCCCACAAATCACAATTTCTTTGATTCGCTTTTTTATGTTTTTACGGACTCGTAGCGGGTTCGAAATGGATTCGAAAACTCACATTTCGATTTTTTTTATGATCTTACGGACTCGTAACCGGTTCGAAACGGATCCGCATCCGTTTTAGTGCACATTGGGATGTAATGATTTCATTCAATACTCTGTCACCATCTTTAGTGCTAGTATTGTCTCAATGGAGTTGGAGTTCATAGATTCTTTTGCGGATTTTAAATTTTTCTCTTCTACTTCTTCGATGTCCACCAGTTTATAGATGACCGATTTGATAACATGTTGTTTTTTTTTACTTTTTGCTTCCAGCCCAAAGCGATATCATGCGTCCAGACTTTGTGCCCAACAAAACCGAAGAGCCTCTGCTCAAATCCACCTTCTCCGATGACTACTTGTATACCATCATTCTACCTGCTGTTATTATTGTCACCATGATTTTAGTGGCCTCCATAATTGCCTGCTGTTTGCATCGCAGAAGACGCAAGAGCGGCAAAATGGAATTGGGTAAGTGCCAAGTACTAGTTCAGAAGTCAATTGTAGACGAATAATATTTTCTTTATATTCTCTTGTTCCAGGTGATGAAGAGGAGCGCAAATCCTTCCGTACCAAAGGTATACCGGTTATATTCCAAGATGAATTGGATGAAAAACCTGAAATTGGTAACAAGAGTCCTATAATCTTAAAAGATGAAAAGCCACCATTATTACCACCCTCCTACAACACATCCAACATGAATGGTAAGTGGTTTCTAGTTTCCATTGTAAACGTTAAATATCTACAATTTCCTTAGCTAATACAAGTAGTTAGTTTAAAAATCATTAAAGTAATCAAGTTTAATTTTAGGTGATAATGATGTCGATGAATATGTGCCACCGCCCGCCGTTGTAGTGGGAGGACGCGAAGCCAGAGGGAAATCACCGGCCACGCCATCATATCGCAAACCACCACCCTATGTATCACCATAAATTGATTTTTGGAATTAAATCGAATGAAACAAAAATACTATCAGACACAACAGCAAAAAACACAAATTTAATTAAAATAAAAATAAGAAAAAAAACAATTTAAGATGAACAAGAAAACAATAAATACTTAATAAATATATATATATACTATACATCCATACATACTTATATATATATATATATATATATTGATATATATATATATTTATACCTTGAATTATTATATATATATTTATGGAATTAAGTGTCAAAAAATGCAAAGAAACATTAATAATTATATGAAGAATGGAAAACAAAACAAAAAAAAAATAAGAAAAATAAGAAAAACTATTGAAAATAACGACGATGATGATGGAAAGAAACCCAAAATATAATGAAACATGATGATGATGATGATGATGAAAAGCAAACCAATGTAATGAAACATGATGATGATGATGATGATGATAATACTGTACTATATTTCTATTTATTATTATATTAATATTATTGAACAAAAACAGAAAAGATATAACAAAACTAATTTCAATTTGAAAAAAAAACAAACACCAAGAGAAGAATATTTTTTTTAATTATATAACAAAGAAAACTACTTAATTTATAAATTTTTATTTACAATTTATAATTTTTTAATTTTAAAATTTGATACTTTTTCCCTTGATACCATACATAATATCGAATATGTATTACTATTAGATATTTTATTAAATACTATTATTACATATCTTGATTTAACATTTTTATAAGCCCAATCCCTCACCCCAATCGACCTCCACCCCCCCCCCCCCCCCCCCAACACAACTGATCCAAATAAATCAAAGAAAAGAATGATGAGTTAAACGAAAAGTATGATTTACACATGAACTACTACTATATTCTTTATTTTTGTAAAAATTATTATTATTATTATTAATATTTAGTTAATAGGGTTGTTATAAGTTTTGGTTTAATAACAAAATTTTTGATAAACAAAAACAAAAAAAAAATATTTTCTACACACGAGAGAGAAACATTGAATTGTGCATCATTGAACTCTTTAAAAATCCGCAAAATGTATGAATGAATTTTTGATTTGTATATGTATTCAATACTAGATATTTTCGTTTAAGGCACAACCAACAACATTATTAGAAATATATGTTTAATTTGATTTCCCAAAGTTTGTAATAAAAAATAATCTCGATATTACACATACAATTAAAACAAAAATGTAGTATGTATTTGTATTTGTTTCTTGTTTGCTTTTGAAGAAAATTGCAGTCTTACTTTGTTGTCGAGATATGGCGTTAAAAATATATGCCAATGATTGTTTTTTCAGTTTTTTTCCCCCCAAAGTTGGTATTTATATTTTTTGAGGTGTGAATGAAACTTAATCTTAAATTATAAACACTAAAATGTAACTTAAGTTAACTTGTAGCTTTCGTTCTTCTTATTTATGTTCTTCTTTCTTATTTTCTTCTTCTTATTTATTTTTTATCCATTCTTATTTATTTAAAATTACGACATCTTTTGCACTGTTCCTCCAACTCAAACGAAATCCAGTCACTCGAATACGTTTGTAATTGTGGTCCTCAAAGTCAAAGAGTTTCGTTCGACTGGCTGTAGCTTAAATCGCAAAATACAGCACAATCGAAACAGAGAAATCTTACAGTTTAGCTTGACTTGAAATATTCACCCCTTCCCTGTAAGTCGTCGTCGACAGCTAACGTCGACGTCTTGTGTCGCCGTGTTAATTTTGACACCTCTGAAGTCGTGTCGACAGCAGACGACGAGCACTTGGTACCCGCAATGGCGTTTTTACAACCATGTTAAGTCGACACGACTTATTTCGGGTCGTTACGCTTTTTCTACACGACTTGCTACGCCTTGATGCAAACAGTTGTGTTTTGATTGATTTGTAGTAAATTGGTGAAAAGTGAAATATGAAAGATCAAATGGGGAAAAAATATGAATTCAAAATGCAACACAGTTCGAACATTTAATAAAAGAAGTGGAAAAAACCCCAAGCCATGCGGGCACAGATGTTGAACGAATATTTTTCTTAATTTTCGGCGCAATAGTATCAAGCATTTAAATGCTGCTTTATTGTGGCGAAAATGGTTTTGAAACCTGTAGGTAAATGACATATTTTGGTGAATGGCATGTATCATGGCCCAAAATACATATAAAAATCATAAAATTTACTTGATATCTGGTACGTTAAATATATCTGACCTTTGCCTTATAATTTTTCTTTGCATACGATAAAGGAATTTTTTCTGTTCTTCATCACTAGAACTTGAACTTAGATCAAGAAAAATATATATGCTAGCAAACAAATTGAATAAAATTTTCGTTACACGTTAGGGATTACACTTTTTGGTAGTAAATTATCGATACGCAGGCATCACTGGCCGCGACGTCTTACCAGTGACCGATTTTGTATTGATGTGACAACGCCGTCGTTAGCAGGTGACCACGACTTTCAGACGTCGACGTCTTGGGCGACGACTTACAGGGTAGGGGTGATTAAGATTGTATTTGTTTCGACTAAAACACGAACAAAAACTCTCGTGCGTTATCGTAAACCGACACTTTATGTTTGAACTTTTATTTTAAAATTAATTGGAAAAAATAGTTTCGAATTTATAAATTTATGAACTGTTTTCATAAAACGTGTTTGAACGAATCGGCCAAAAATAAAACGAAAATAAATAGGATATCATGGATCTGATGAGGTAATCCTTTGAGAAATGTGTTACAGGAACATGTGAAGCATCATATGCTAAATAGATAACTCATCTGACCAATAGTCAGCCCTGTCATGGCTTTCGTACGAAAACGAAATGAATTCGTAAATACCATTTCGTAACGTTTTGCTTCTATGACTTTCGTACGTTTTGGTAAAAACAAAACAAAAACTGAATACATTCTTTTCGAACGAACATCTGGCAGCTCCATGAGAAAAGAATAGACAAAACATAAACAAGGAAAACAAAATAAGGCACCACGAAGAAATTTGTAAGAAAGTAAAAGAAAAAAGTAACTTTAGACAAATATGAACAATTTGATCACTTAAAGTACTGTATTAAACATAGAAAGGAGTATGCCAGGAGTTTCAATAGTAGCAGTTATCGGGCACCAACGGAGTCAGTATTCTGTTCAAAAGTTGAACCGGCGAAGTTTAGGAGACGCATCAACATAAGTGGCTATGTTGTACAAAATCGTACGTGGCAAGGCAGAAGTATGATAACTTTTTGCGCTTCGTGCATTTTCTTTAGTAAGTACATCTTTTAGAAAAATGTTTTATTAAAGAAAAAGTTTTGGAAAATTATATTTTTAAAAATACTTTAAACTAGACAAAATACTTTAATGAATAAAAATATAATAAGCAGTTTATTTTAGTGTTTTCTCTTTACATTTGTCAAAATCACTGCAATTTTACCAACTGTTTTGAATACGAAATATTTTTGCGTTTTTGATTTTCTGTAGAAGGACAAAACGAAACAGATTTCACTCTCGAACGAAATTGCGCTCTGTGACATGGCTGAGAATTCATATTATCTTTGGAATTCGATTTATGACGTTGGCGAATAAATTTAAACCAGGGGGTTACGATGAAGCAGCTGGTCGAACTCCTAGCTGCAAATTTGCTACAGGATAGTATTTGAAAGAGAATGAGCGATAGGCGAATTGAAGAAACTGATTTCAAATTTATTTTTATTTTCACTTATGACTTTTAAAATATCTTAATACACAATCAAATAGTTTTGATTTGAAGTTTACAACAATTTTCTTTAATTTTTAATTGTATTAAATCCAAATTCTGCCAAAAAAAAAACGGGAATAAAAAAAGTATCAAATCTGTCATTAGTCCAGTGACTTTCAATAGGAATTTGGTGGAACTGAATCTCTCATGGTTTCTCTTTATATCATTCTCTATGACTTAAACCACGGAGAATTACTTAAGAGATGACGAGAGTATTTCAGTTCCACGTTCTCGTCAAAAATTACTTGGCAACGACAGTTTTGATACAGTTTTATCAACAAGTCCGTGACTTTTTGAATGAAACACAGTTTTTTATTATTTTCCAACATAATCTCCTTTTAGCTCGATACACTTAGTCCAATGTTTCTCCAATTTTTGTGTCCCTTTCAAAAAATAGGATTTTTCGAGGTCCATAAAATAGGCATTTGTTTGATCAATAATTTTATCATTGGAGCTAAATCTCTTTCCACCGAGCAATTTCATTAGGTTTGGAAATATGATATGGTCACTGGGGGCTAAATCCGGAGAATATGGCGGATGAAGTACCATGTCGTAGCCCAATTCATGGAATTTTGCCACTGGGACTACACACGTGTGCACCCGTGCATTATCTTGATGAAAAATATCTCTTTTCTTGGCCATATGGGGTCGTTTCCTTTTTAATCCTCGTTAAATCGGTCCAATAAGTTGGAATAATATTCGCCGTTTATTGTTTTTCCCTTTTGAAGGTAATCGATGTGGATTATCCCGCGTGCATCCCAAAAAACTGTTGCCATCACCTTAGTGGCCCACAAACTTACCTTGGCCTTCTTCGCAGCCGGTTCAACGGGAGAAAACCATTGCTTAGACTGCTGCTTGGTCTCCGGAGTGTTGTAATGGGTCCATGTTTCATCCACAGTTACAAAACGGCGCAAAAATTCCGGTTAAACAACTCCAAACAATCCTTCGAAGTTATTACACGATTACGTTTATGGTCAGTTGAGAGCAAACGCGGCACCCATCTTGCAGACAGCTTTCTTAAACCCAACTGATCATTTAAAATCGAAACCACACCGTCATATGAAATGCCTATGTGCAAGTGGCAACTCTCAAACTCACGCACTTATCGTGGATTTTTCGACATTTTCAGGTGCATTGACCTCAATTGGCCGTCCAGAACGTTCAGCGTCATTTGTATTTGTGCGACCACAATGAAAGTCAGTAAACCATTTTTTTTTACCGTTGAAATCGATGGTGCAGAGTTCCCATAGTATTTATCAAACTTTTCTTTGGTTTGATTGACGGTTTTTTTTCCCAAAAAATAATGTTTAATGAGAACTCGAAATTCACTTTCTACCATTTTAAAAAAAATGCAAGAGGTTGTATGTTTTGAACAGCTGTTAAACGCAAAGTAAATGACGAAACTTGCTCAAAATTTGACAGTAGTCTATTAACAGATGGTACTTGATGGGAGCAATGTTGCATTTCATATGACTACGAGCGAAGTTAGAAAAGTCACGGTCTTATTGATCCGCCTCGTAATACAATTAAAAATTGTCTTCTTCAAACGCACTTTTCCATTTTAAAATAAAAACAAGTATTTTTTGAGATAGTTGTGATTTTTTTTAATGGATTGTAAAGAAGACATGTTCCGATTAAAGCCCGGTATTCAGTTTTTGTGAAATTTTCGTTGCCATAAGAAGTACGTGTAAAAAAAATATCGAAAATTTCATGAACCGAAAATATCGCTCACGTTTCATTTGCTTGGTACTCAGCTCTTCGTGAAAATTTCGTGGAAAAAATTAAGTACAGGGTTGTTACGCGAAATTTATTTCATACGAAAGCAATTGTTTGATAATTGTTTGTGACCGGAATTTTGACATTTCGATTATTTTAATAAACAAAAGTAATACCACATGCCTTAAAAATAGAATGGAGGGTAAAGATGAATTATTAATGAAATATTTCAGAGATATGTGGTAACTCTCTGCACCAAGTTTTTCCGTTCAGCGATAAATGACAAAATTTCTTACGAAAATTTCGCAAGAACTGAATACGGGGCAGAAGTGTGGAATAAAATATCCATCAAATTGCCCCCTAGGCTCTGATGACAGTCCATTACTCTTGTTATGAAATTTTCCATGACTTTTTCACAGAAATGTGACTGTACCGAGGACGCGTTGGATCTCGGATTTGAGCTCAGGAATTGTTTCTGGTTTATTCGCATAAAAACTCTAAGATTTCACAAAACCCCAAAGAAAGAAATAGCGCGCTCTTGGCGGCCAGTTGACATCAGCATTCCTTGAGATAATTTGTTTTGGAAATCATTGCTGCAATAAATCGATTTTTTCATGCGCGGTGTGGCAGGTGGCGCACGTCTGGCTGAAAACACATATCGTCCAGTTTAGGCCACAAGAACTTCGTTATCATGTTCCTGTAATGAATTCCGTTCACAGTCATTGCAATTTCGGCTTCATCTTCAAAAAAGTAAGGCCAAGTCACGCCGCCTGACCAAAATCCGCACTAGACAGTTGCTCTTGTGGTTGCATTTGTTCCTCATGGATTGCATGAGGATTTTCTAAGCGGCAATCGACAATTTTGTGTATTCCCGAAGCCATTCAGATGGAAATGCGCTTCATAGGAGTAGATGACTTTCTTTGAAAAATTGGCATTGACTTCACTTTGCTCCATTACCCATTGAACGAATTGCCGGCGCTGCCCATGTTGCGGTCTGCTGGTTTGCGCTTCTGAGTAAGCTTACTTTTGTCAAAATTCGCTGCGAAGTGCTTCGTGAAATTTGAAGTTGTTTAGTTCTTGACCACTTTTCGACAACTTTTTGTGTTTTTTCACAATTTGAAAAAAATTGTTTTTTAGGAATGCAACTTTTGCCGAAAATGGTTTTTAATATTTTTTTCCGGTGTAATTATAGAGTTTTGGCGCAATATAATTTTCGCTGAGTTTTATTTCAATGTTGCCAAACAAAAAATATACAAAATCAGTTCTGTTAAAAGTGGAATAGTCAAGTTTTGAAATGAACCTCCTCTTGTGACAGCTGCCAAATGTCAGAGTTGCCACGTGCACAAAAAAAATTTACACTGAATTTAAACAGTGGAATATTAATGAGAAACCCTTTACAAGTGATTGAAATATTTATTTATTATTGATAAATTAGTGCCTTTTTAAAAATTAATTTCCGCAGGTTTCTAACCAATGACATATGTAACATTGTCTGTCAAGACAGCGATCGTGATTGAATTGCACCTATAGACGACAGACTTCGCGTGCCCCCATAAAAACTAGTCTAGTGGGGGTAAATCGCTAAAAACTAGTCTAGTGGCAGTCCCTTAAAGCAAAATGAAAATCTCTAACAAACAGTATATCGTTCCGATAAATTAAAGTATCGATTGGTAAGCAGACACTTTAAGAGGACATTAAAAAATCTTCCTTAGAATCTAACGTTCTTATTCATAAAAAGTTATGAGGGGTTTGAAAGACGATTTTTCTATGATAAATCCTCTCTCAAACCTCTCATAACTTTTTATGAATAAGGCAGTAAAAATTTAAAAAATATTGAGTTAGATTAATTGACATCTGAGTAGCTCATATAGAAATTGAGCGAGCCTATATGAAGTGTTTGGGTTCCCTTGGGACTACGAAGAGCGCACAGTAGGGCTAGAATGTATACCCAAAAATGGATCATAAGGTGAAGCAGTAATGCTTCGTCTCCCCTTTCGCAATCTTACGTTACTTAACTTAGGGATTTACTATGTAACTCACATTCACACCGTCTTCGACATCATCTCTGGACCAAAATAGGAATCTAACGAACTATTTATGCTTAAAAATAAGGAGCAAATTTAATTTACGCATATTTTTTTAGCTGATAGAGCAATAAACGCTGATTAAAAAGACAAAAAAAAATTGGCCGATGGTTCATATTTTCCGAAATATAGGCCTCCAAAGCTTGAATGTATAATAGGGCACAAGTCAGACACTTATTATCCGACCTAGTTTAAATGAGTATCATTACAAAGGTCTTTACAAGCTGTATAAATCTGTGTAGACACAAATTTATTTTTATTAACCCATTGGGGGCTACTTAAGAAAAACCATTTTTAACCTCACTATTCTGATAAAAATTTATTTTCTTTTCAAAAAACTTCACTATTATACTCATTTTTTGGTGGGCTCCGATAATAGACAAGATCTTTACCTCACCACACTCACCAATAACCTTTCAAAGACCGGAGATATTAAAGTTAAAAATTAAAATTAAAGTTAAAATTAAAGTTCATAGTATTTTTGTGTTGTAAGACTTTCTGCGTGCACGGCCTTCGGCCGGCCTTAGGGGGTTTCTCCTCTGGGGTGGGTCCAACACCGGCTTCGGCACAGTATTTTTGGTTTATATGAAATAATGTTAAATACTGAAAAATGTTTTGAAATAATTTTTTTTATTTTTATTTTATGTCGAAAAATGTATTCGAAAACTTTGAACGTAAATATCCGGTAATTGAGGGGTTAATTTGTAGTATTACAACTTAAAAAAGGCTAGAAGTTTTGTCTATTATCGAAGTCTAGCAAGCAAATAGGTACTGCACTAGGTACTGTTTTTTACGTACTGCATAGGTACTGTTTTTTTTTTTAAGAGTACAGTTTGAACAAAAACGTGAGGTTAAAAAACCTTTTTTAAAATAAACCCCCAATGGGTTAATTAAACAAAATATATTTATACAGGGATATAGACAGTTTGAACATACCTTTGTAATGATATCCATTTGAACCACATCGAATTATAAATTCCTGAGATATGACCGATTATATACTCAAGCTTTAAAGGTCTATATCTCAAGAAGTTGGGCCGAGCGGAAGAAAGAAACAGTACTTATTGCACTCAATGCAGCAAACTCTATCTGTGTTGAAATTTTGGTGTAGATCACGCAATTGCTCTTAAATTAAATTTATACCAAAAGTATAATAGTTTTCTCATACTCCCGTTAATTTAACACGATGTTTTATGCTGGCAACTCTGATAGAAGTATGACTATAGTTGTCAGCACTGGAACATTTCAGCTGTTTACTTTATTATTGTTTTTGTGCAAAGTGTAACTTAATCAAATTGAGACGGAACACAACCAATAGCACACTTGTCAGTTGCAGAGGAACATTTACTTGTTGACCTGGTGCAAGAACGCTAGTCAATTTTATAAATCCAAATTCTTAACTAATAACGGCCGGATACAGTTTACGTATCCATTGAGAAAGTAGAATTATGTTAACCGACACTTTATCGTTACGATAAAACATAACCGGTCATTGAGAAAGTGACACTAATTCTTTAGAACTAACACATGAACTAATCTTGTCATATTTAAAACCTCCTTATTTATTATCCTCACAATGAAGGAGGCCTCGAAGTTGATTTGGCTGAGAATACATACAATCACTTTTCCACATTGGAATTTCATAAAGGGATCGTTCGATTCGTCTTTTGTCGTTGAACTTTGTTGCTCTGTTGTATGTTATGAATGTTTTTATGAACATCTCACCGCCTTCTTTTATTTTTTGGAAGACATTCGGCAGGCGTTCTTGAAAGAAGCGAAGCGGAACGTATTATTGTTGTTACACAATCCAATTCCCCATACCGGAAGAGGAACATGTTTACAATCTCCCTGCATTATACAGGGTGTCTCAAAGCAATGATTATATTTTGTGAGTCTATAAAATACAAAATTAGATGTCTTTAAAAAATATGTTAATAAATTATCATCGTACTATATTTGGGAATATATTTCTTAGAAGTAACATCGTCTAGATGTAAACCTTCGCGTTCACGGCATTCAGTTAGTCGAACGGTAAAAATTCTAATGACGGCTCGGCAGGTTGACTCCGTGATGGCTGTGGTTTCGCAGCAAATATTTTCTTTCAAATGCGCTAGGGAAATCGGTTTATTGTTATAGTTTCGCGTTCATTACACTAGTTTTGCTATTTACGTGGCCATTACAGTGAAAATGAGCTTCACACGAAAACAAGATGCTGTTAAACGTCGAGAACCGCTCTTGTGCCTGGTTTACAAAGTCAAGCCTATAACTGCCATCCTAGGGTTTTAATTCTAGCACCAATTGAATTATGTATGGGTGCAGTTTTTGATCTTTATGCAGAATGCTGTGTAATGATGATCTTTGCACTGTTAAAGCGCTTGCGCGCTTCCGAATTGAAAGATTCGGATCCTCACTTACATACTAGTTTACACTCTCCACTTTTTCTGTCATTGTTGATGACGTTGGCTGCCCAGATTTTGTATTTTGTAGTATGGAACCGGTCTCTTAAAATTTGTTGACCCATTTTCGAATGAGAGGCATGTATTTGAATACGCAAGAGCCAGTCAACCTACTGGCACACCCTCCACGTCCCTCAGATTCAATGCGTTTACGTAGTCAGCTAAACAAATGTAAACTTTCTTTGAGGCACCCTGTATTTACAAGGCTACTGGCAGATCTGCTCAAAGAATAAATAAATATGGGTGATGGTGAAAAGTATACACCAGTACACCTTCCCTAAAACTTCGATTCGGAAGTCCTTCGATAACCCGTTTTCTGTATTCCGTTTAGACGGGTAATGAATGGAGAACTCGTTCCACACACCTTAAATTAGGGTCGCGATCGATAAGCATTTTCAAATGACGGGAAGACGAATGTCTGCATTCCTTTTAGAATGCCTCTAAAACGCTATTTAAAATCAAGCAGTGAGTACAATAAGGAAGGAATCAATGGCAAGGCTTTTTGACAGACTTTACGATGGAATACCTGCACTTGATCATTATGCGTTTCGCAGACCTTATTTGAGGAAGGCATTGCCAAACTAGGACTTCCTCATTCGTTATATGAAGAAGGCATCGTATATTCCACCGCAGGGGTAGTCTATGACTGCGGGCCTATTCGGAAATGCAACAATTGTTGCAGATGCTGTTTGCAATTACGGTCTCAAAACACCTGCAAAGTTGTCAGATGTTGCATTTACGAACGTGCTGCGCATCAGTTGCAGAACAGTGATGCATTTCCGAAAAGGCCCTGCGTTGTCCCAAAAATTAAACTGAATGTATTTCCTACTTTTTGCCGATATTTCAGAAAGTAGTGACATTCCCACTTTAAAATTAATTAATTAATAAAACTTAGCCATGAACAATTTTCTAAAAAATACCGTTCGGAATCGGTGTAAATACCAGGCACACGCTGAAAAAAACGGACGCAGCAACATTTTGCAGGAACCGTGTGTATGTTCGAAACATCCATATACTTACGTGCAAGCATTGTTTTCATGAATTAGAGATCTGCTGCTTTTTTGTTTCTTTGTTGTCTGTCACGTTTTTGTCTTGAGCATTTTTCAACAAACAAAGCCACATTTGGGTCACAAAAACATATATAATAACCTATTAATCATTGTGTCTCCAACATATAAAGTTGAATAGCAAACACAATGTATTTGGACTCAAGTATACTATATTTGCGACAAGCCACAAACACATTATATTTGCATCAAAACAACAACAAAATAGTCTATCATAACACACAAATATTTATTTTGTTTTAAAGGAAATATTTTTTATATTAAAAAATAGTTGATCCCCTATTCAAAATAATAATTTAACACGAATTCACTTTTCAAAATAAAGTGCATTGAAAGCAAAAGTTTCAAATTAGAATTTTATTTTTATTATTGTACAGGGTGGGGCAAAACCAATCATCTAATTTTCTTTCGCTAGAACTTTCCTTTAAAATTAAAACTCATTTGGGTTTTAACTGATTCTGTTTAGTCGTACTTCTGAATTTTGTTTCAATGTATTGTGGAAAATAATGTGCGATTACATTTTGAACAACTGAGCGCAGCATTTCTGGTGTCACTTTATCAATTTCAGTTCGAAATTTGTGCTTTACATCCTCCAAGGTGTGGGGTTTGTTCGCGTTACAGTCGCTACTTCGAATATTCGAAGAAGAAGAAGTCCGGGACATTTAAATCGGGAGATGTGGCTGGCCAAACCAAGTCACCGAAACGCGAGATTACACTCGCTGGGGAGACATCCTTCAAAATACATATTGTGTCACGAGCAATATGACATATGGCCCCGTTCTGTTGGGATTGTCAATTTCCGGTTAGAAAAATGTATTGAGGAATTTTCTATAGCGGTCGCTGTTCACTTCAATAGCGTTCCTACGAAAAAAATAAGGTCCAATCACATTTTCGGACGTAACTGTATACCACACGGTGACTTTGAGAGGGTGAAAATGTTGTTTATTGACGTGGCCGCTGAGATAAAATTGAGTTCCGTCGCTCATGACCAATTTTGTTGAAAAATCATCCACTTCGTCGTTGAGTTCCAAAATCTTTCGGCTGCATTCTAAACGGGAGCCACAGTTGTTTGGTACCAACTGTTGAACCAACGGAATTTTCTATGGGAGCATTTTCAAGTCCACTCCTCTACAACATTTTATAGTACTGCTTCCATGTATTCAGCCGATCGGCCGGTTCAGGGCCTTCCGGGGCTGTGCAGCTCTCTTCAAATAGGTTTATCAGACATCGAATTGTTTACGCTGCGGGGGCTGCGCGATTGGGATATTTTCGCCGAAATTCATTTTTTTTCGAAAAATAGCCTAAAATGAACTTTTAACTAATAAATTCAGAATTTTCTTCGATTTTTTTCGAGATTGCAGATTATGAAAGTTCAGATGATTTCCAACAACTTTTATTACGATCAATTTTTTTGCTTTCGAACTCCTTTTTGTAGGAAAATCGATCTGAAAAAATCAACATTTTCAAGGTTTCAACAAAAAAACACTATTAACACTAATATCTATTTTGTAAATTTGGGGGGCTCCAAATCCGACTTAGAGCTATGGCCTCTTGAGAAAAATTTCTCAGAATCACCTATAGATTACGTTTTTGCTATACGCTTCATCAACAAAAATAGTTCCATACAATTTGACCCGCCCTAATATATATATATCTGTGGTCACAAACAATAACAGTTTCAGGGAGACCAGTTGAAAGTTTAATATCTTTACTGGAAATCAGGTGTCAAAGTTTTTGTGATAACTTTTTTACAGATAACAAGGAAACGAATCCTTTTACTTACTTCTTAACAAAATCGAGTTGCTTATTTGAGCACGGTGACTTCACAAAAAATTTTTAAAATTTTCTCCTAACTCGAGTTAGGCTGTTATTGTTTGTGACCACAGTTATATAACGACTCATTGTTATTCACTCAAAATTTCACACGAATGTAAATGTCTACACCTTTTTCAATTGTAATTCAGAAAATATCAATTGGAATTCAGAAAAGACCAATTTATTTGAAGAATTTATATTTCCAATTCAGAAAATATCAATTAATCATCAGAATTGCAATCTGAAAATCAGATAATATGAATTGAAAATCAGAAAATATCAATTATAATTCAGAAATCTATTGAAGTTCTGAAAATATCAATTCAAATTCCAAAAAATATCAATTGAAATTTAGAAATTGAAATTCAGAAAACATCAATTAAAATTCAGAAAATATTAATTGTTATTCAGAAAACATAAAATAATTTTCAGAGAGTGTCAATCGAAATTCAGAAAAATCTTTATAACGAGATGAAACTTCAGAAATTCAGAAAAATTTCAATTGATATTTTCTGAATTTCAAACGAATTGTTGCTGAATTTCAAGTGATATGTTTCTGAATTTCAATTCATATTTCCTGAAATTCAATTGATATTTTCTGAATTTCAATTTGAGTTTTATGAATTTCAATTGATATTTATATTTTCTAAATTTCAAGTGATATTTTATGATTTTTAAACAAAACTTCTAAATTTCAATTAGTTTTTTCTGAATTTTAATTGGAAACTCTGAGTTTCATTTGATTGTTTCGTAATTTCAATTGGAAGTTACGAAACACAATTGGTATTATCTGAACTACGGTACCAAAAATTTAACCATACATCTGCGTTAATTGCTTTCTTCATCTGCTTCCTATTTTCTGAATTTAAATTGATACTTTCTGAATTTCAATTGATATTTTCTGAATTTCAATTGATGTTTCCTGAATTTCAATTGATTTTTTCTGAATTTCAATTGAAAAATCGATATAATGAAATGAAACTTCAATTGCAATTTTTCTGAATTTCAATTGATATTTTCTAAATTTCAATTGATATTTTCTGAATTTCAATTGATGTTTTCTGAATTTCAATTGATGTTTCCTGAATTTCAATAGATGTTTCCTGAATTTCAATTGATGCTTCCTGAATTTCAATTGAAAAATCTATATAACGAGATGAAACTTCAATTGCAATTTTACTGAATTTTAATTGATATTTTCTGAATTTCAATTGATATATTCTGAATTTCAATTTAAGTTTTCTGAATTTCAATTGATGTTTCCTGAATTTCAATTGATTTTTTCTGAATTTCAATTGAAAAATCGATATAATGAAATGAAACTTCAATTGCTATTTTTTGAATTTCAATTGATATTTTCTAAATTTCAATTGATATTTTCTGAATTTCAATTGATGCTTTCTGAATTTCAATTGATGTTTCCTGAATTTCAATTGATGTTTCCTGAATTTCAATTGATGTTTTCTGAATTTCAAGTGAAAAATCTATATAACGAGATGAAACTTCAATTGCAATTATACTGAATTTTAATTGATATTTTCTGAACTTCAATTGATATTTTCTGAATTTCAATTTAAGTTTTCTGAATTTCAATTGATGTTTCCTGAATTTCAATTGATGTTTTCTGAATTTCAGTTGAAAAATCTATATAACGAGATGAAACTTCAATTGCAATTTTTCTGAATTTCAATTGATATTTTCTGAATTTCAATAGATATTTTCTGAATTTCAATTTGAGTTTTCTGAATTTCAATTGATATTTTCTAAATTTAAATTGATACTTAATAATTTTTAAATAAAAATTCTAAATTTCAATTGGTATTTTCTGAAATTCTGAGTTACATTTGATTGTTTCTTATTTTCAATTGGAAGTTCCGAAACTCAATTGATATTATCTGAACTACAATTCAAAAAGGTGTAGTAATTCCGTTGTCTATTTCCAATTACATATTTAGATTTGTATGTGATTTGGAACATTTTCAACGATTCCAAAAATTTACTTAGGTGTATATGTGAATTGGAATATTTTCAACGAATCCAAAAATTTAACAATTATTCTGCTTTGTTGAGACCAAGAAACCTGAGAATCTAAACTATTTAGACCTAAGGCAAACAAAATATAGGGTTTCAAAATGTATATTAACCGAAAAACTCGGTCAAGCAATTATTCTTTTTGAAAATTTTCAATTCAGATTAAAATGCTAATCTTGAAATTTTTACGGCTCCAACTTCGATTCCAGCTAAATATGCCAGACTCCGACTCCACAGCACTGATAAAAACTGTAGGTCCGAATCAGTGAGTGTAAAACTTGAAAGCGCAGAGTTCATTAATTGTGAGAATCTTTCCCCAGTATTGAAACCGGATAATCAGTTTCGCCCGATTTCCGGCTTCGGTTTTGAACAAATGCGTTTTGTTGACATATGCTTGTTATTAATAGGATATAGGATATTTAGAGTAAATTTAAAATTTTCTCGAGAAGTAACACTTGATGCTAGAACTTTTTGTCCAAAACGGCTGCATCAAGTGTAAAAATCTAGGACGGCTGAGTCACGAGTAAAAAATGTTGAACTATTTTTTTGCTAGAACCAAAACATATAACAACCTTTTATTAACCACTGTGTAATAATTTGTATTATTTTGAAAATGCAACTCTGTATGTATTTAATGTGTTTGTCTTTGAGTTAAATCAAAGATAATATCTAAGTAAGGAAATATTATGGAACAAATAATGAAAACTCTGAAGGTTTTTTGTGTAATTGAAAAACAATCATATTTAAATATTCAAACAAAAACCACCACCATTTATTAAAATAAAACAATAACAAAAAGAAAAACGGAATGTGAAAAATCGTATTATTATTAAATTAAAAATATAAACTTAAAGGTAAATACAGCCACCACCACAAAGCAGTTATAATTTTGAGAAAGAAATCTCAATGTAACTTCTTAATTGTTTTTGTTAAAAAAAACTAAAATTTTGCTGAATAATTATGAAATACAAAAACAAAAAAACAAAAACAAGAACTTTTGTAACATTTGCAAAACCTTGTTTGATTTCGTAATTTTTCTACCACTAAACACTTGATTTTCAAAATAGTAATTAAATATAATAAATTGAGAAAATTAAAATAAAAATATTTAATTTAAATATTTGTAATCCTTGCAAAAAAAAAAACAAAAATTAAAACCAAACGTGAAACACACAAACTAAAGCTTTAGGCTTGAAAAAAACAAACAAATTACAAGAAAATTGTTTCTTTAAAATTAAATATAATACTTATAATCATTTGCATATTTATACAAAATAGGTTTTATATGATTAAAATAAATTTAAAACTAAAAAAATAAAAAATAACACAAAGCGAAAGAAATGATCGAAAAACAAATTTGAATACCGCCCTTATTTTTCAAAATAATGAACTTTTGATATCATTTACTATTACGATTATCGGATTAGAATTTAGAGTTACATGCGTAGTTTGTATATCGATAACTAAGAGAAAAACAAATAAAATTTAGTTTTAGTATTATGCAAACATACATATGTTTGTATACCATTTCTTTTGGATACCATTTCTTTTGGATATATCCTAGCAACTAATTTGTATTTATTTCCATTATCATTAAAGTAAAAATTTTTAGGTTTTTTGTTTTATTATTTTATATATCGAAGTGGGCGGTGAGACCGCTTTCAAACATAAAGCGCACCACAGACTTGTCATTCATGAGCCTGAGCTTGGTCGATAACTTTTTATCTTATTTTAAAAAACAGTACCAAAAAATTTTGTAAACATGAGCTTGGTCGATAACTTTTTATCTTATTTTAAAAAACAGTACCAAAAAATGTTGTAAACATGATAGTGATGCGTACAACTTCGATTACATTCTTATTTGGTATTAAACCGACAATAAACATCACCGATAGTTGATGTTCATACTCATGAATGACAAGTTTGTGGCTCGCTTTAAATTTATATCTTCGAAAGTGTTATCGATAACAATCGTTCTTGATAAGTATGTTAAGGGACCCTTAGACCTTTGAATAAGTTGCAACGACTTCTAGTTGACATCAACTTATCGATGGTGTACGGTGAAGTTGGAGGTTTTTACAACCTGGGTGATGTAAAATCAAAGCGATTTTAGTTTTTGTAGCTAATGCCAACTTATCGAGCAGTGTCAGGAGAAGTAACCACAAACCTTCATAGGCGTTTCAAAGAGAAATGTTCAAATTCTACATTTTGTCGACATTTTCATTTCAAAAGTAAATTTATTATAAATTGATTTTTTCTTTTTCCATCTCAAAAAGGGATTTTAGTTTTATTTATATTGTTACGATAAATGCTCTACATGTTAGTATAACATGTATGGCACCATAGTGCTGGTATGTCGACGAAGTTTGTGGTAGCCTAATATCAATGCATCTAAAAGTATGCCATCGTTGCAAGATAAAATGCTTTTTCATACCAACTCACCACGAATGTTGGATGAGAAAAGGGAAACATGCCTTCCCTCCACCTATTTATTAAGTCAATACATAGATAAATAAAAAACCATAGATGGTGGAAGATATGTGGTGGATTTGAAAGTAAAGGGAAATTTTCCAGATGGCGCCGGAGTGGTGGATATGGGTAAATTTCCTGGGAAACAAAAACTATTGAAAAAAACTATATAACCATTCTTTTTATATTTTGTATTGTGTGCTTTTTCGTCGCATCCGAGTGAAAAATGGTCGTACGGAAAAAGCATGTGCCCTCTGGTGGAAATGGTGATTAAGCAAATGAATCTTCTATGGTTGTTATTTATGTATCTATGGTCCCTATCGAACTTTTTAGTACCACAGAGAATGAAGAGCAATATCACCAGATGGTTCTGGAAACGGCTGAAGTGGTATAATAGCCGATAGGAATCGAACACGATTACGAACTTAGTGCGCAAATGAGAAGATTGCTTGATGAGCTGTGTGACATGGTGCGCCATCTTGCTGAAACCAGAGATTATCCCCGTTGATATCTCCCATGTAAGTCCATAAACGTCCGTAATCATGGCTCTGTAGTGCTAGTCGTTGACTGAAATTGTGTTTTCGGCAGCACCTTCGAAAAAATGGGCCAATGATGACAACACTGCAAAATACACACTAAACTGTCATTCTCTGTGAATGCATTGACTTCTCGACAATAACGTTCGGGTTTTTCGATCCCCAGATGTAGCGATTTTGTTTGTTGACATAGCTGCCGAGATGAAAATGCGTCTCATCTGAAAAGTTTTTTTTACGGCCAAATTCGATGTCTAATTTGAGTTTGCAATGTTTGGAATATTCCCCAATGTTGTTCAAGCGTAAAGCATTTGTTTTTGCTCCGCGTAGGTATGATACTGACTCACATTCAATCTTTTGAACATCAAACAAACTATCAGTGTCAAAATATCATAAGATATAAAAATATACCTGTATTTGGACCACCCGTTATATACCACTTCAGCCGTTTTCGGATCCACGTCGTGGTAATGCTGCCCATTCTTGGTTGTTTTCGAAAGTTCGATATCGACTAATGATTAGTGGTAAGATGATATGTTTTCTCGGTTGGTCCAAACTGTTCCCACGATATCATCCAACATTCGTGATGAGTTGCAATGAGGTATCTTTTTATCTTGCAACAATGGCATACTTTTAGGTGCATTAATATTAGGCAAGAACGTGGGGTTCGATCCCTGCTCTGACCACCTTGAAGTTATTTTGACAGTGGTCACCTTGCTTAGTGAGGGCGACACTACCGAGTATTTAGCCATGAAAACACTTCTCAAAATATCGATCGGAACCTGTCTAAAACTGTAGGTCCCAATCAGTGAGTGTAAAATTAGAAATTGAACACCTCCCATCAATTTAAAAATATTTGTATATTTTGAATTGAAAATCTCCACAAAATTATGAGTTTTTCCAATATTTCCGTTAGTTTTATTTTATTTCATATTTTTTTTATCAAATTTAAATCCTTTTTTAGACTGAATGGGAAAACGTCAGTTAAACTGAAAATAGTTGAAGTTATCAACAAAATTAAATTTCCTTTTACAGTTTGATATGGAAAATATCAATTCAAACAAGTTGAATGTTTAGTATTTTAAATTGAAATTTTTTTCGACATGTAACGTAAAAATGTTCAGTATAATTTACATTTTTGTTTAATTTGAATTCAAAAATATTGTTTCGAAGTTTAAATTTTTTATTTTAATATTCCAGCTCAAGACCATTCATTCTATATTTCTACTAAAAGAAAATAAATGGTTTCTCATTACATTCCATGAAGTGATTGGAGAGAGCTTCTCGCAACCAGTGAGCTGTGCGCTTTCTGGTTTTACACTCACTGATTGGGAGCTTTAGTTCTACACCGGTTCCGAAAGGTATTTTGAGAAGCCTTTTCATGGCCATCACTAATCGAAGTGGCTGTCGTCGAAAGAATAGTCGTCAGAGCAATGATCGAACACACGTTCTCATGTACACACGTTCTCTATTTCTTCTAATAGAGTTATAAATGTCCTTTTCAGCGTTGATTTATTTCCCGTTAATTTTACAAGATTAATATTAAATTATGATAAGTTAACGGTATTAAAAGTAAACTTTTACACTTCAAGATGGCAATATCTAGGCATAAAGTTTAAACTGAGACTGATCCCAATTTCACAGCACATCAGCTATTCATTCACCTTCCAAACCGCGATATCAGCAGATTCCCAAACATTCTCGTGGTAACACACTTCTTCACGAAGTCTTATATCGACCTCGGTTGGTGACGGCGACACTATGGACTATTTAGCCATAAAAAAGCTTCTCAAAACACCGTTTGGAACCGGTGAAAAACTGTAGTCCCAATCAGTGAGTGTAAAACTAGAACGTGCACAGCACACTGGTTGTGAGAAGCTCTCCCTAATCCCCTCGTTGGATGTAATGGGAAACCATTTATTTATTTTATTTTATATCGACTTAGTGACTAGTGGCAATAACATCTGTTTCCGATTAGCCCACACCATAGATGATTCATTTGCTTAATCACAATTTTCACCAGAGGGCACATGCTGTTTCCATACGATCATTTTTCACTCGGATGCGATGAAAATTCACTCAAACATCATTTTTATTTCAATTCTGTTGTTTAAATTTGAAACTAGAATATAAATAATCGAAAAGCTTATAGCTTTTGATATTTGTTCACATACAAAAGGCAAAAAAGCTAGTTTTTGTTTCCAGGGAAATTTATCCATATCCACCTCTCCGGCGCCATCTAGAAAATTTCCCTTTACTTTCAAATCAACCACTTATCTTTCACCATCTATGGTTTTTTACTTATCTATGCCCAGACTGTTCATTGGTGGTGAGTTTGTATGAGGTAGCTATTCAAAATGTAACGACGGCACACTTTTAGGCGCAACTCACTCAGTCTCCAATATCCTCCACAACAGTTTGTAAACATTCTAATGTTATTTTGGCATAAAAGTAAGACAATCAATCCAATTCATCGTAACATTACAAATATAAAATAAAATATAAAATAAAATGTTATTCAAAGATCAATACTATTCTATACCTCTTCTAATAAAAATATGGGTTTCAAAATAGTTTTGGAAATGCTTTCTTGTGATCCCTGGCAAACCGTACTGCTATTTAAGATGTAGCTACAGATCTTCATCAGCAGTTGCTTGGAATGATGCTATTGAAAAATTCATCAAACAAAATGGAAACTCCCATTAGATATGATTTTTGTTGTTGCCTAAAAGGCAACACAATTCTCACATGCATTATCAATTGTATACAGTTTCGTCGTGCTCCATCCACGTTATTCAAATTCATCAGGGATGATTTTTATTTATTCGGCCTATTTATTGGTACTTTTTCTAATTTATTATTCAAGCAATTCGGATGAAAAATTAAATGTTAAATTTTAATCTAAAAATCTGGAAAAAAATTTGAATTTTGACCATATAAAATGGAGATTGAAATGGACAATATCAATTTATTAACAAAATTTTAAAATTGCGCCACCTAGTGGTAGTTTTCGGTACAAATAATTGTATTTAGTATGAAAATAAAAAAATTCATAGATAAATAAAAAACCATAGGTGGTGGATTTGAAAGTAAAGGGAAATTTTCTAGATGGCGCCGGAGAGGTGGTTATGGGTGAACTTCCCTGGAAACAAAAACTATTGAAAAAGCTATATAAACATCCGTTTTTGCCTTTTGTATTGTGAACAAATATCAAAAGCTATAAGCTTTTCTATTATTTATATTCAAGTTTCAAATTTAAACAACAGAATTGAAATAAAAATGATATTTGAGTGCATTTTACTCGCATCCGAGTGAAAAATTGTCGTACGGAAACAAAATGTGCCCTCTGGTGAAAATGGTGGTTAAGCAAATGCATCATCTATGGTGTTTATTTATCTATGAATAATATTAGTGATTTGGAGCTTTCTTAAATTATTTTTTTAACCATTTTCCAATTTAAAATACAAATTTTGAAAAGCAGTTGGAAGTTTCTGAAAAATCAAAATGTCTTGATCATATAAATTCTACTGTTCGTAGTTTTACTCATAACAATTATATGACTCTTACCGCCCTCTTCGAATTGAATATAAGAAATTTAATTTCAATGTATTTAAAATGAACAAACAAAAATGCATCAATAACATGAAATTATTAAACTAATTATAAAAATATAATTAATAAACTACTAGAAGTAGTTTAGGCTTTTTGTAAGTTTTGTGAAAAAATATAACTTATAAACGGTAAATAAAATATGGAGATAAACAAACAAAAAAAACACTATGACATCAATAACTAATTAATTGTATTTCCTCATATTTAATATGATTTATATCAATAATTTATATTTGTATTTATTTCATTATAAACGAACAATTACACTATTTGGATTGAATGTGTATTTGTAAACACTAGACCACATCACACCACAACGCATGCTGCACTCCATATTAAATGTCCTGCCGCCCCTCCTTGTGAGTCCCTCCCACCCAACCACGTCCTTGTGCTACCAAAGTCATATCAATCTGCATTAATTTATTTTGTTTTTAAAATGTGTCCCCCTTCTGCCATTTAATATTAAATTAATGCAATACAATTTTGTATTTGTTGTCTCACATTTCAAAATAACAAAAAAAATAAAATGTAAACAAAAATTTAATAAAAGAAATTACAACAACAATCAATCATAGTTGAAAGATATTTTTTATATATGAATAATATATTTGAAGTTTAATAATTTAAGGTTGAAAAAGTGTTTTTTTCGTGTTTTGAGTTTTTATTTCTAATAATTAACATATTTGTAATAACAACCAACCAATAACAATAATGAAAATAATAAATTATGAATATGAAACAAATAAATAATAAAAAACAATATAAAATAAAAACAAAAAAAAAATGCCAAAGAAATATTACTGTCTTTTATTGATTGCAGACACCAGGCAACACAAAAAGGAAAAAAATCTTGGCATAAAGTTCAGCAATTCTTTTCAAACTATTTCGGGATAGAAAGTGGAAATAAAAATGTAAGTAAGAACGAAAATTATAGACATTTTCATTAGGGACAAACTTTTTTTTAAATTTTGTCTTTATCTATATATATAAAAAATTCGTGTCACGATTTTGTGTTCGAACTCCTCCGAAACGGCTGGACCGATATGTATGAAATTTTGTGTGCATATCGGGTAGGTCTGAGAATCGGCCAACATCTATTTTTCATACCCCTTATTGATAAGGGTAACCCAGGCTGTGCCACGCCCCCTTTTCAAAAATTGCCCTGGCCGCTTTTCTAATATACCGATTGTTATGAAAATTTCACAATGCGGTACTGATGACCTGCTGACAATCCTTGGCTATATTTGGAAATGTTTGGATAAAGGGGCGTGGCACCGCCCATACAACTTGAAATTTAAAATGGTAGTAACTCATGAATTATCACAGGTAAGAAGATGAGATTTTGTATGTATGTTGTTGGTACAGTATGAATTACAGCCAGGCTATAAGTAGGCGGTGCCACGCCCCCTTTTCAAAAATCGCACTGGCGGCTTTTTTAATGTACCGATTGTAATGAAAATTTTACAATGTGCTACTGATGATCTACTGATAGTCCTTGGTTATACTTGGTAGTGATTGGATAAAGCAGCGTGGCCCCGCCCATACCATTTGAAATTTCAAATGGCTATATCAATCATACTATCAGAGGTATGAAGGTGAGATTTGGTATATATGTGCGGTGTACCAGACCCATTTTAAAATAAACCGTTAAAGCAGTCATAGTAATAGTTTGATCGTCCTGAAAATTTCACAGTATCTTACAGTTGGCCTAGATATACGAACAGGGTCTTTGGAAGCAAGTTGGCAAAAAGGGCCGAGATGCTGCCCACACCCATCAATATTTGACTATTACATATACTATATCAAACAATTGTCCGTAAACCAGGCACTTGACAACATATTTCAATGTGTCTCAAAAAATATACGGCCGATTCGATTTAAATCATTTTGTTTTAAAGTTCACTGTTTGATGACAACATATTTCAATGTATCTCAAAAAATATACGGCCGATTCGATTGAAACCATTTTTTTTAAAGTTCACTGTTTGATACAGTGTAGGAATGTGAGGTTAGGTAGGTATACTACTGATATGATGCAAATAACTTTTTGGGGAAAACCAATAAAAATACGGCTATTAAAAAGGTGAGACTATAACGCTAAGAAAGTGACCACAGGTACGAATTAATATGAATATCATTTATATTTTTTTATCATTGAGGTCAGTTTCGAGAGCATGCTAAATATCGTAATCCCAATAATGCATTTTTTAAAAAAAATCTGAATAATCTTATAGACGCTACTATAATCACTGGAAATTATAATGGAACCGATGCCCTGATTCCGCGCATTCCCATGATACCTACAGCCATGCACATCGATTTCAAAAAATTCCAGTCTCCGATTCTGTTACCATTTGCGATGACCATTAATAAAGCTCAAGGGCAGTCGCTTAAATTTGACAAATCCGTGTTTCCCACGGACAATATATGTTGCATGTTCACGTGTAGGTAAACCTTCCGACTAATATACATTTGCAACAGATGGCAAAACTAGACATATTGTATATCCTAGAGCACTTGAATAAATAGAAAAAAAATAACAAAATTGTGAATCATTAAAATTACAATTCAGGGGGTACCAGCTATTATAGTATAATGAGAAGCGTTTTAGACAAATCAGCACACGATCGAAATCTAAACAAATACTTCTAACAAATTGTTATTTTACATTCTACAGGTTTACTTGCCCATTGTCAACTAAACGTAATGGAACAAAATAATTTTGTTCACCCTTGGGCATTACAAAAACTTTGAAAGCAAAACGAAGTTTGCCAGGTCCAGCTATACTTATATATGTATAGATAGATATTGAATACTGGCGCTCCTCCTAGAAACTTCCCATTAAACAAGAAATTTCCCTCCATATGTTAGTCTAGACACAAACCAAAGCAAAAGAACTCAATATAGTTGATAATACTGGGATGTAATAAAGTTGATAAAAAAAGTTGTTTAATTTTTTTCATTTAGTCCATAACTTCGTTCCAAAAAAACATCGAAAAATATCTACGCATTTCCGGCTTACGCACACGTTTGTGATGATGTGTTTTCCTATATAAAATGTGTGAATTAATTTGTGGCCATGATATGATTGAATACCTTTTGTCGGCAGGGCGAAGTCTGCCGGGTCAGCTAGTAGTTATATATAATTCTACTGCACGTGTGTTTGTGACTGAACTCCTCCTAAACTTCTGGACCGATTTGAATAAGTTTGTTTGTATGCGTTTGGGTGGAGCCCTGGGTGGTTTAGATTTACTATTCGGTCCAATTGGACAAAGGGGCGTGGTACCTCCTATACAAATCGCTTGAAATATTATGCAGGACAACGTCTGCCGGGTCAGCTAGTTTTATATGAATTGTTAGCAATTGCCCTTTTTAGCGCTACATGATATTCGGTTTATAAAAAAATTCCCCCTTTTGAAATACGAAAATTTGACATTCACAATTAAGTTTTAACACAATCATAATTATTAACAGTCACAACAATTTGATCGTACCCGACGATGAATAAGTACTTTTTTGCGGACTGATTCATTATTTGTACCAATCGGTTATTTACATAAGTTCAACCCTCAAAACGTGTAACGTGGTTTTATCTTCGGCTGCGGTAGTCTCAGTCGTCTCCAGGGTCATCGTAAGGACCCACAAAACCTTACGAAATGAAACAGTGAATTGCTCCCTGACTAGGGCAATAATAAGGTCGTCGTTTTATTTTATTTGATTCACAGGGTTCATATATTAAACTTTAACGAAAACGATTAAAGATCCTTTTGATGGATAGATTCGGGTTACAGGTACGGTGATGGTTGACGACGGGTAATTACGGCGTGACATTTAATCGGTGGATTCGGGTTGTTGGCTCGGGGTCGTCGCTATTCGGGATCGGTTACGGGTCCAGCATTCGGGATTAATAAGTTGGTGATTATAGGTATTCTGGTTACTGGTTCGTTATCGGTGTCCGGCTAGCTCCGCTGTAATAGAGATTAATGACATAGGTAATGAAGTCGGGTTAGTAGAGCATAAATAATAGTGGAAACAAAGGTGCAGTACTCATGAAGAGTAAAGCCTTCCGAACAACAAAGATGCAGTGCCCAAGAGGAGCAACGTCTTCGTAATAACCAGGGTGCAGTACCGACGAGGGGTAAAGCCGTTTTATTAACCAGGGTGCAGTACCCACGAGGGGTAAAGCCGTGGTAATAACAAAGGTGCAGTACTCACGAAGCCTTCGTAATAACAACGATGCAGTGCCCACGAGCAGCAACGTCTTCGTAATAACCAGGGTGCAGTACCCACGAGGGGTAAAGCTGTGGTAATAATCAGTGTGCAGTACACACGAAGAGTAAAGCCGAGGTAATAACCAAGGTGCAGTACTCACCAAGAGTAAAGCCGAGGTAATAACCAGGGTGCAGTACTCACGAGGAGTAAAGCCGAGATAATAACCAGGGTGCTGTACCCACGAGGGGTAAAGCCGTGGTAATAACAAAGGTGTAGTACTCACGAAGAGTAAAGTCTTCGTAATAATAAAGCTACTGTGCCCACCAGGACCAACGTCATCGTAATAACCAGGTTGCAGTACCCACGAGGGGTAAAGCCGTGGTAATAACCAGGGTGCAGTACTCACGAAGAGTAAAGCCGAGGTAATAACCAGGGTGCAGTACTCACGAAGAGTAAAGCCGAGGTAATAACCAGGGTGCAGTACTCACGAAGAGTAAAGCCGAGGTAATAACAAGGGTGCAGTACTCACGAAGAGTAAAGCCGAGGTTATAATCAGGGTGCAGTACCCACGAGCGATAAAGCCGTGGTAATAAAAAAGGTGCAGTATTCAGGAAGAGTAAAGCCTTCGTATAGTTCTGAAAATAACTATTAGGATCGTGTATAATGTCCTCGACTTGGCAATGAGCTTCGTCTTGGAGTGATAGCCAACCCTTACCTCTAACCAGAGTTGACTATTTATCGAATGACTACAATAACCTCATTGAGAATTATAAGGTGGCGTAAGAAAGTGATGCACATCGGAACTCATATTCTAGTGCAAACCTGTATGCCATCGGCTGTCTTTCTATAGAGATGTCAAATGTTGTACGGGTGTACTATTTGTGGACACGGTTGGTAAGTATTCGTGTAAATGTACTATTCGCGGGTGTCGTATATACTGGTCCATTATATTATCGTATTCGTGGTTATACAATGTACTCAATGTACGGGCGAAACGTTTTCGTCACGTTACAAACGTGGCATCAACTGATTCGAGTAGCATCTCGAAAATATCTTCCTCCATTTCCAGGATTCTTATCGAAGGTTCCTCAGTCCCAGTCCCCAGTCCGCTACAGCCACGACAGAGCGGTATAAGGAGACGAAAAGAGAGAGGAAACCCATTTGTTGAAGAAGAAAAGTGTTTGTGGAGAATGCGCGAGATCGAGCAAATTGAATCTTACAGAAGGAAGAATGAGGTCTGGAACGGTCGTGGATTAGGGCCCCCTTGTGTATATAAGGATGGGAATCTAGTCGCAGATGTGCAGAGCCAGTTGGGAGTATGGCGAGACCATTTCTCTTCTGTACCAGTCCCAGGAGACTTCAATATTGATGATGGTATGTGCTCAAATATAGGACGATGGCGTCGACTGACCTCTTTCTAGCCAAAGTGAAGGTAGAACTGCAATTCTCCTGGTTAAGAAAGACGCTGGTGCTGATGGACTACTGACTGAGCTGTTAAGACTGAAGGATATGACTTGGAAAGGTGACAGCATCAGCTCATAGGCAAAATCTGGCTTGACGAATGTATGCCCGACGATTGGAGGCTTAGCATACTGTGTCCTGTTTTCAAAAATGCGACCTGAAAATATGTACAAACTATCGTGGAATAAGCCTTTTATACATCGCATACAAGGGCCTTTCGAGCGTAATTTGCACACCTGACCGACCCTTCTCGGCGTGGCTTTAGACGCGGAAAATAAACGACCGACCAGATATTGACAAGCTACAAGTACCGGAGATATCAACGTCCTATCGACAGAAGCTATCTCTCCTGCTGGAGCAGAATACCCCCCCTCCTGAAGACACAGATGTGCAGTGGAAGCACATCTCCCATTCTTTGGAAACCGATGCAAGGACTGAACTTGGCTATCAAAAACCGCAGAAGGATAAGCCATGGTACGACGAAGAATGTCGCATTGCAACTGATGAAAAAGACGCTGCACGTATGGCAACGAAACAGTCAGTTACAACACGTGCTGCGATTGAGCGGTACAAGAAGCAGAGAAGGGAGGAAAACCAACTATTTAGGCGGAAAAAATGGCAGTGGGAGCAGAGAGAGAGAGAGAGTGAAAAAACCGAAATGTGCAGGATGAATGGTGAATCCCGAAAGTTTTTCCAGAGGGTAAGAAGATTGAATAACGGGTTTAATAATGGGCTGCCTTCCTTCAAGGGCGAGAATGGGAATCTGGTGACTGATAAGCAGAGTGTGCTCAAAATGTGGAGAGCCCACTTTTCAGCACTACTCCACTCAGACTCTTCCACTGAAGATCAGGAGGTAATGATAGTGGAAAATAGTGTAGATTGTACCCCCTTCCAACCAAGACGAGATTAAAACGGCGATCTCCCGGCTTAAGTATAATAAAGCCGCTGGTGCGGATGGCCTACCCGCTGAACTTTGGCGAAGGACTGCTAGCCGACATGCATCAACTTATGTGCGGTATATGGCTGGGGGAATCTATGCCCAACGATTGGAGTCTCAGTGTATTATGTCCTGTATTCAAAAAGGGTGATCCGTGTATCTGTTCCAACCATCGCGGTAGCAGTCTTTTATCCATCGCGTATAAGGTCTTGTCGAGCGTATTATGTGAAAGACTAAAGCCAATTATTGAAAACCTAATTCGACCTTATCAGTGTGGTTTTAGACCAGGCAAGTCCACGACTGACCAAATATTCACGCTACGCCAGATCCTGGAAAAGACCCACGAAAAGCAAATGGATACGTACCACCTATTTGTCGATTACAAAGCTGCTTTCGATAGCCCCATACGGGGGAAACTGTACGAAGCTATGTCTGAACTTGGTATTCCAGCAAAACTGATCCGCCTCTGTAGAATGACGCGGAATAACACCAAATCAGCAGTGAAAGTGGGGAAAGACCTCACTGAACCATTCTGTGCCAAGCGAGGACTTAGACAAGGCGACACACTTTCGTGCAATCTCTTCAACATCTTAATGGGTATAATAATGAGAAAGGCTGCAGTAAATACGAACAAGACCATTAACAGGAAAATCCATATAGCGTATGCTGCCGACATAGACATCATTGGGCGAAATTTGCGAGAGGTTATTGCAGTATTTTCAAGAATCGAAAAGGAATCAGCGAAGGCGGGTCTTACTGTTAATGAGGGCTCTCGACTTGGTCCGCACTTGAACGTTGACAACCGATTTAATTTTGAATTGGTAGATGAATTTGTCTACCTTGGATCCGCCGTGAACAAGGACAACAACGTCAGCCTGGAGATAGATAGGAGAATTGTGCTTGCAAATAGATGTTATTTTGGGCTCAGCAAACAGTTTAGGAACAAAGCCCTCTCTCGACGGACAAAAGTCCAGCTATATCAGACTCTCATTTTACCTGTCTTGACATATGGCTCCGAAACTTGGGTCATATCGCAAGCGGATGAAAAACACCTGGGAGATTTCGAGAGAAAAATTCTCCGTAAAATATATGGGCCTGTTAGGGAAAACGGCGAGTAACGACCTCGCTGGAACGCAGAGCTATATAATCTATATTATGACGTGGACATAGCTAGGCGAATCAAAGTGGGCCAATTGCGTAGGCTAGGCCATGTTATCAGAATGGATGAAGATGAGCCAGCGCGAAAGATTTTTGATAACGTACCCGATGGAAGCAGGAAAAGAGGACGACCAAGACTCCGCTGGAAAGACCAGGCAGAAGAATCCCTCCGTATCCTTGGTGTTACCAACTGGTGAGAAAACGCGAAGGATAGAGCCAGTTGGAAGAATGTATTGAAATTTGTTTAATTTGTTTGTTTAATTAATATGTGTAAGACGTCTGACCTCATGAGGTTGTAAAATAGTCAATAAAAGTAAAGTAAGATATTCTCATTACACCCAATCTTGCAGAATGACAACGAAAGTCAAATCGGCACCTAACATCTCTGTGTAGATTATAAGGCTGCCTTCGATAGCCCGTTAGAGAGAAAATTGTACCAAGCTATGCCGGAGCTTGGTATTCCTACTAAGCTGACACGCCTTTGTAGAATGACACTGACCGACACGAAATCCTTAGTAAAGATTGGTAAAGACCTCACCGAACCATTTAGTAAGAGGTCAGGCCTCAGGCAGGGCGACACCCTATCATGCGATCTTTTCAAGATATTAATTGGGATCATCGTGAGAAAAGCTGCAGTCAAGCCGAATAAAACTATCAGCAGTAAAACTCACATGCTGCTCGCGTATGCTGGTAATTTAGACATCACTGGTCGAAATCTGCGAGAAGTTACTGCAGTATTTTCCAGTATCGAGAGAGCATCAGTAAATGTGAGTTTGTAAGTAAATGAGGACAAGACAAAAAAAAAAACAATATCCCAAGATTCTCTATTAGATATTAAACACTAGATTGGATATTCCTGTTCCTAAGTTAGCATTTCGGCTCACTGATCACGAGTTTCCAAAACAATTGGTGTTCCTAAACTTAGGTCGCGGCCAATATGGTTTGTAAGATTACGTAAGCATGTGTGTGTATGACGGAAAGCAAATTATTTCCTGAAATATTAAAGTCCAACCACAAGTGATCAAAACCGAGCCACTCTAGGCTGTTGAATGTACCCTGTCGTACATTAAGATGTACAGTAAACATCCAATTAGTAATAATGTTAAAGTTTCGAAACCACAGAAACTAATGGAACAAAATTATATGCCATAAAGTTTCCAAAGTAGATACAATATTACTCTTGCATGATTGATATCTGCGGGTACTTTACATACTATGAACATTTCCATCATCATTATTGGTTTATCCGTTTTGAAAAACTATTCTGAGTTTTCTCAATAATATGAAGAACTTTTTGTTTTGTTTCGCATCAAACATTTCAACTTTTTTCATTGCATGAACAATAAACATCTCAATAATTGGTACAAATCAACGACGAGCAATGAACAGAATCGTGTCGTACATTGTCAGCCATGTAAAGTAGATCGCCATGAAACAGATTATTTTTTTCCAGCGAAATGTTCTGATAAAACTTTGGTGGTGCTTTCGAACGAATACCGTTTATTATGGGATAGCTGGCAATGATGCTATAAATATTTTCATTTCCTTTGTGAAGCATTGACGTTGCTATCGCAAAGAGGCCGCAGAATATGCGAAGTTCTGATAAAAGGCCTCACGCTGAAAATCTGGTTTTTTGTAGTTGTTTGGATGCAAATATAAAGTGTGTTTGGAGCTTGTCGCAAACATAATATACCTGTGTCCAAACGCATTGTGTTTGCTATTCAATATTACATGTTTGAGACAAAATGATTAATATGTTATAATACAAGGTGTTTCAAAAGAAGTCATCCGATGTTGTTTAGCTCTCATTTTTTTTCTAAATGGAAAACTTCGACTCTGTTTTTTGATTATGTTTATTTGAACCTTTATAATTTTATTGGTTAAGTTGAGAAGGTGATATCGATTAAATGGGCGCCCTCACAATTGATTACAATACGGGCTCGTTTTATGGCATTTTTCATCACTTCGGCGAGAACTTCGGGCGACAGATTCTCGCACTCATGTCGCATGTTAACCTTGAGGGCTTCCAGGGTCTCGGGCTTGTTCACGTAAACACGAGACTTTAAAAACCCCACAAAAAAGTCTGGAACGGTTAAATCGGGCGATCTTGCGGGCCAGTGCAATTCGCCAAAACGAGAGATGAGGCGACCCGGGAACGCCGCCTTCAGAATATCGGTAGTGGGTCGCGCAGAGTGTGGCGTTGCTCCGTCCTGTTGGAACCACATGTCCTCCAGTCCTAATTCGTCGAATTGCGGTAGAAAAAACTCGGCTAACATGGCCCTATAGCTTGCACCATCCACTGTTGTCGTTTGACCAGCGGCGTTCTCGAAAAAAATATGGCCCGATGACCCCTCCAGCGTGAACAGCGCACCATGCAGTCACTTTGAGCGGGTGTAATGGCTCCTCGTGCATCACTCGTGGATTTTCGGTGCCCTAGAAGCGATAGTTTTGCTTGTTCACGTACCCGCTGAGGTGGAAATGAGCCTCATCGCGCATTATGATTTTAGTGAAAAAATCGTCCACATCGTTCACGAGATTGAGGATGGCTTGGGCGTAGGTTACACCCACTTGGCGGTCGACAGACAGCAGATGACGCACGGACTGCACTTTGTATGGGAATATGCGCAGGTCTTTTACCAAAATTCGCCATAGGGACGACCGGCTGATGGTTAATTGCGGGGCACGGCGTCTGGTCGATGTTTCCGGCGACAGCTCGACATCCTCGGCAACCACGGCGATATTCCCGGCAGAACGGGCGCTCCGGGGACGGCCACTACTGGCAACGTCTCGTGTGGTCCCATACTCTTCAAGGTTAGTGGCCAAACGGCTCAGTGTTTGCGCAGTCGGTGTCGGACAGCCGGGGAATCGGCGACGGTATTCGCGCTGCGCCAACATTAAAGTCGAATTGTTACGCAAAATAATAGACACGATTATTCGGCGTTCTTGTGGAGTGTATCGCGCCATGGCTTGTTTACTTGTATTCTACATCTGTCTAGTCCACAAATGTCAAAACAGATTTGACATTGACGGCCATTTGCAAAAATAAGAGCATCTTCCAATAGGGTGATCACTTTTGAAACACCTTGTACATGTGTTTGCCACCCAAATATATCTACCTATGTTTGTGATACAATTGAGTCTGTGTTTGTTACACTCTGTATGCTCTCTCTAGAGCAAGAGTATAAAAGAGTTACAATGCGAGAGTCTATCTTATAAGTATGCATCTGTATTTGTGCATTATTCTCTCAGTGAGTGAGTCATAAATATTCCGGAATGTGTGTGAAAATGGCTGATGAAATCAGTGTTTCTTATCTTGGCTGATGTATTGCGTTTTAGTTTCATGTATTCAGTCGTCAATGGTTCATCGGACGGAGGCGCTTTTGATGCTTGGTCAGTAAAAAAAGAATAAACAAACCCTTGGACGGTTAAACGGTTTGTGATGCTGCTTTGGTTTTTGTGTATGGGTTTCGAATATATGTATATGTGTGCTTGCAAAAGGAGAAACGATTTTTAAGCAAAGAAACTGGAAACGGCAACACCGTGAAGCCCTTTGTCTGTAACGGCGGACCATTTGTGAAATAAGTATAATAAAATAAAATTATTTAATCCACGCTTGGCTTGCATGAACTAGACTTATATATAAGTACATTGCATTTGGATGGTTACTAAGTCTATCTAAATAGTTTGCACTAAATCGATTTATCTCGTTTTTAATTTTAGCAATTCCTAGATATTTATGAATGTTATCATTGGAAACGAACCAGGGAGCGTTCACAATCATTCTTATCGTCTTTGATTGATATCGTTGAAGAATCTTAATGTTCGAGTTGCTCGCTGTACCCCAGAGTTGGATACCGTATGTCCAAATTGGTTTCAGCATAGTTTTATAAAGTAGAACTTTATTTTCAAGGCTTAACTTTGATGTTGGACCAATTAACCAGTACATGCGTTGAGTTTTGATTTTCAATTGGTTTCTTTTCATTCTTATATGGTCTTTCCATGTTAATCTTCTGTCAATGTGCATTCCAAGATACTTAACACATTCGGATGAAGTAATTGCCTCGCCATTTAAAAATACTTTTGAACACGTTCCTTTTCTTAATGCAAAAGTTGCATGTGCTGATTTATCAGCGTTAACACAAATGTTCCATTTTTTTTGCCATTTGGCTACGCAGTCGAGATGGTTTTGCAAAATATTTGAAGCATTAATAGGAGACTCGTTTGAAGCCAAGAACGCAGTATCATCTGCGTAAGTTGTTGTAATAATGTATATGTGTGCAAAAACATGATAGACAATAAAGAAGAAGCAAAAAACAGATTCTCATTTCATGAACATAAAAACAAATACAATGTTGAATTTTATGTTTCGTGATTTGGCAACCCTAGTGTTGCAATATGGCAACTGACAGCTCTATCGTAAAGTTGGACATTTTTTAGGTTATGCGTACTCAGAACGTTTTGACATACGAGCGCTATTTGTGTTGTTTACAGAAACTTAAAAGATTCATCTCGGCCCAAAGATGGAATTAAATCGTGAACATTTTCGTGCGCTTATTTTTTACAACTTTCGACGTGGATTAACTCAGCACTAGTGCATGGATGAAATTAATTCAATTTTTGTCGATGAAGCTCCATCAAGGACCAGTGTTTATCGATGGTATGGTGAATTCAATCGTGGTCGTATTTCTCTCCAAGACTAATTTCGTGAAGGTCGTCCAAAATCAGCTGTTGTTCCGAAAACCATTGATGCTGTGCGCGAATTGATTTTGCAAGATCGTCATGTGACCTATAGTGAGAGTGAGACAACCTTAGGCATTAGTGGGACCAGCATACATTCAATATTGCACAAACATTTGACAGTCAAAAAAATTTGTTCGCGTTGGATCCCACATAATTTGTCAATAGCTCAAAAAAGGCTCGTGTCGATTGGTCGAAAGAAATGCTCCAAAAATACGGTCGCGGTGCTTCGAAACACGTCTATGACATCGTGACAGGTGATGAATACGCGTATGAGCCCGAAAGTAAACAGCAGTCAACTGTATGGGTGTTTCAAGATGAGCCAAATCCAACAAAAGTTGTTCGCGCCCGAAGCACTTCCAAGCAAATGGTCGCCTGTTTTTTTCGGAAAAATCGGACATGTCGAAACCGTACCACTAGAACAACGCAGAACAGTGAATTCTGAGTGGTACACACATTTGTTTGCCAGTTGTCTTCCAAGAAATCAGGGAAACCAACCGCCGAAGACGGATCACTCTTCACCACCACAATGTGAGCTCTCACACATCGGTTGAATCAACTGCATTTTTGAGCACCCTTGATGGGTCATCCGCCGTATAGTCCTGACTTGGCACCGAATGCCTTCTTTTTATTCCCGTACGTAAAAAACAAACTGAGAGGTCAACGTTTTTCGACACCTGAAGAAGCGGTTGCTGCATTCAGAATGCATGTTTTGGAGATACCTCAATCAGAGTGGCAAAAGTGGTTCGACAATTGGTTCAAACGCATGCAAAAGAGTATAAATCTTCATGGGGAATATTTTGAAAACCAATAAAGTGATTTCGATGCTTAATATTTGTTTTTGTTCTCTAATCCCGAAACATAAAATTCAACCCGTAATGCATTCAATGCAAGTAAATGTAAAAAAGGTCGTTTTAAATCATTTAATATTTTGTATTAATTATTTATAATTGTGGATTTATATTGATAAAATTAATTATAATAAATAATACGTGTATGTATAAGTATTTATATTAAATCAAAGAATAATTCGTTTCTAAATATTATTATGTTTGGGAGGAAATACGCATATGTTTCCACGTTAGCATATGGAGATTTGGGGGAAACACGCGAATGCTTCCAGAATAAGTATATGGATGTTTGAGGTGAAGAACGCATATATTTCCACGTAAAACATATATGTTTGCCAATAAACATGATATTGTTTTCATTTAAATACAAGTGTGTTTGGAACTCGCAAACATATGATTGTTTGAGGTGTGTTCTAAATATATACATGGTTCCTGCAGAATATGTTTCGGGAGAATATGTTAGAGAGGGCGTTATTTTTCGGCGTGCGTATGGGAGGACATAAATGTCGATGCAAAGAATAGAAAACGGTTGGAAGTCGTTTGCCGGAAAAATAATTGTTTTTGCTATCAATAATCAACGTTGTCCACAACATTTGAATCGTTTCCCTTAAATAGAAACGTTGACCATAAAAGTCGTTTATGTCGTTGCGAACGAAATTTCATTTAGGCCAAACTTTTTATAATTTATTTGAATTTGAATTTTTATGATTTTTATAATTTATTTTTACGAAAAACGTAGGAAACGTTTGTGAACATGGTATCTTCTTCCAACAAAATCAAATCCTAATATTTAGTTGTGGTTCGCCTTCGCGCAACATCTGCGACAACTCAGTCAATACATGATCCTTGAGTTCAACACTATTTCTGAGAAAGTGTAAGTATTACAGTAACTTTTAATAATTAAGTTTTTTAATTATTTTATTATTTTTTTTAATAGTTTGTATTTTTGTTATTCCAGCTCAAAACCCTTCTGTCTCTCCGTTAATTGAGATATAGTTTACAAAATAAATTTTGCCCATTGCATCCACATGATGCCAGGCAAATCGTATAGCTGTTTCAAATCTAGGCATAGATCTTCATAAACGGATGTTTAGAATGAGCTCTTCATCAAAAATCATCTAAATGTAAACGAAAACTCAATTGTATTGAGAATTGTGTATTATGCAAATGTTCGAAAAAATTCTCAAGCACTAAAACACAACGATCATTGGCAAATCTTCTTTTCATGTCGAAAGACATAGCAAAAATGTAATCATGTTTTAAATTAAAAATAAATAAATGGTTTCCCATTACAACCCATGAAGGAATTTGGGAGAGCTTCTCACAACCAATGGAGCTGTAAGCTTTCTAGATTTATACTCACTGATTGTCAGATACAGTTTTTACACCGATTCCAAACGGTATTTTGAGAAGCTTTTTCATGGCTATATACTCGATAGTGTCGCCGTCACTATGCGAAATTTTAGGTGGGCAGAGCAGGGATTGAATCCTGAATGACACTAACCATTGCACCACCAATGTTTTACTCTTTAAAAATTACAAATTGGGCTACTCGGCGTTCCCGTTTGGCAGTTGGCTGTGCTACCATCATAATCCCTTTTCATTTGCCATAAATATAAATATTCCTTTGCTGCAAATGAAAACATTAAACGATGTTACTTGTCTAAAATGTCGTTTGTGTGGAACGAAATGTTGATTTGCGTTTAGAGACACAGGACTGTTTCAAGAAACACTGACAAAAATCACTGCACTTTGTTTCATTTCACTTTTAGATTTAAATGCCAACGAGATCAGCATCACATCACAGGAATCAAATTCTCCTCGAATTGAATGGTGCCAATCGTCAGCCTTCAGATCTGTCCCTAGAATAATAGATCTGTGTCTTGAATTAATTTTGTCTGCTTACAAGGAAAAACAAACAAGCAACTGTTAATGTTACAATTTTGTTTCCCTTTGTGTGGATAACATCGAGTGATGAATCGTTAGATTCGCTCACGTTCACCGACCTCGCACGTTGCGGAAAATATCGCGACAGAGAAGAAACGCTATACCAGACAATAGGAAATTTCAAGCCCTACAAATCAGCCGGGCCTGATGGCATATCCCCACTGAATTTGCAAAGAGGTCTAAAAATGTTGGTGTCCTGGCTAATATTCCTATATATCCTATATTAGTTGGAGAGAATCCAAGGTGCTATTAATTCCGAAGGAGGGGGAAACATCGCCTATTAGTCCAAAGGACTTTAGACCAACCAGTATTTCAGTCAGTCTGTCCTTCTAAAGGCATTGGTGAGGATGATTGACTCATATCTGCAAACTATCATAGGTAATTCTCACCTGTACACATGCCAGAACGCGTACAACAAAGGCAAATTTACGAAATCCACTCTGCACGATCTAGGGAGCTTGATACAGAAATATATTTATATAAAGGAACACATTCTTGTCACATTTGTCGATATAGTGGGCGCGTTAACGGCACTTTATGTTGACCAGGGGATCATAAATGTGATCTATGAATTGCTTACGTGAAGGCGCATACCGTCGACCCTGGGACATACGACCCTAACTCGAAATAGACCAGCCTAGGGCGGAGTTTCATGTCCACTTCTCTGGAATTTAGCACTGAACAGTGTGTTGCTAGAGCTGTAGGGATTAGGTTGCACAGACTTGCCATATGTTGGCGATCTGGTAACTACGGTGCAGGGGAAATACCCCTCCATATGAAAAGAAAAAAGTGGGCCACGGAGAATGGACAGAGAAAACCGAGCTTGTGCTCAATGTGGCAGAGGAATTTGCTTAAAGGATAGTGCGACATATATATAGGTGTGATTCTTGTCAAAAAGCTTCCTTTTAAGTCAAACACTGCAAATAAATAGAGCTACAGTTCCCATGTATTCGCTGGGTCGATGAGGCCTATCCCTGGAAATAGTTATCTGACAATACACAGCTCTAGCGCGACCGATATTTCTCTACGGCATTGCTGTTTGGTGGCTGATGCTAGCAAAATCCCCTTACCTACGTCTGTTGACAAAATACCTGAGAATGGCAATGGTGTCTACCACGGGTGCCCTTCGCAGTACCCCTACCAAGGACTTGGGTATTATCCTCCACCTGTTACGACTAGATTTGAGGAAGGAAAAGACAAAATTATGGGATCGACAAACAAAGATTCCTCTCGATTGGAATAATATGTGACCGTTTTAACTTCGGGGTAAAAGAAAATAACAACATCAGCCTAGAAATCAGTGCTGCGGAGTCTGGCCAAAGTTGGACAACTCTACTCCGACTCCAGCATTTTGAATAGGCACGACTCCAATCCGAGCCCAGCATTTCGTTACCTTTACATATGTATTTATTTGTCAAAAGATACCTCAAATGTATAAAACATTGCAATGCAACTTAATTGTTGCAACATTCTCGGTTTAATGTATTTCAACTGAAGGGACAACAACTCTCACAACACATGTACTAAATATACATACATATGTTCTGTATGTATATGTAATTATATACTATGTACTATGTACGCTGTATGTATTTATGTATGCACTTATGTAGATGAGTGTAATATCGGACAACGACAGGATAATGAAACCATAAAGAAGCCATGTGATGATGACTTGAATTGAATACCAATTTGATAAAATTAACAGCATCACACTAGTTCGTATATGGATATACATACATATGTAAGTGTATCCTGTGTCTGTTCAAATCCATCAATGGTAAACATGACTTAAGAGGCTTTCTTGCAGGCCTTCTTTTGGAGGCATAAGGCCTGAACTCCCCATAAAAATTTAATTTCATAATAACACAGCGTGAGATCAGCGGGCTAGGTTGTCACTCTCGTTACTTTTAGAAGGCCTTATAGAACATCTTTTGAAGAAGGCCTGATACAGGGGCCTGCTAAATATGATGCGTTGCAGGACAAAAGATAATAAAAATTGAACCTATTAAATTTAAGTATGTGAACTACTTTATAGAATTTGTTTATACAGGGTGCTTTTTAAGCCCGATAGTAATTGATTTTGTAAAAAACAACACAAGGAATTAAATTATAACACTATGATAGTGACAATTTTAAGACAAGGCCGGAGAGGACGGTTTTACCCTAATTCGGGTACGAGAGATCGAATTCCATAATTCGTGTTTTGAGTTACAATTACCGTTTCATATATTTTTTTTATTGTTTTTTATTGAGTGGATTATTTTTTAATTTTTCGATTTTGACTCACTTTTGATAGCCAGTAACTTCTATTTGGTTGATTATACCGGTAAACTTTCTTCAACAAAGTAGTTGTAAACCTTTTGGGCTTCAACTTTATGGAACACGGCTTATCTCTAAAACCAGGTTTTTTGGGGCTCTTTGCTTCAGAACATCGGCAGACAGACGTTGCTGGAGTTCGAACTCACGATCATGGTAGTCGTAGTCTACCATGCTTCTATCTTATCTATCATACACTAAAGCTTAACAATGACGTCTTAAGAGCTCTTAGAGGAAAAAAACTCTATCCATGTTAAACTCTATCAATGTTTCACGAAGCTGAAAAAAAATAAATTGTTTCCCATTACATCCCATGAAGGGACAGGGGAGAGCTTCTCACAATCACTGAGCTGTGCGCTTTCCAGTTTTTACTCACTGATTGGGACCTACAGTTTTACACCGATTCCGAACGGTATTTTGAGAAGCTTTTTCATGGCTAAATACTCGATAGTGTCGCCGTCACTGTGCGAAACTATATCCCTTCGAATTTTGACTTATCTGCTTAAATATCAAAACTTTTCATTCATCTTCGTTTTTCATTTTCTGCACAGATATTACGTCTCGTAAATGAAAATGTGTGAAAACCTTTTGCATGCCTTCCAAAAGAAGGTGTGCGGATGGAATGAATATCGAGACTTAAAAAAAATGCTGCAGCAGGGATTTGAAACTGAGACCCTAAAATGATATGAAAGAGACTCATATGAGAATGAATTAGAACGTGTAGCAGTGAAGAATACGTAGGCCTTCTGGATGCCTTCTTAGAGAAGACATACTGGTATACAATCCGACAGAAGGCCTTCAAAAAACATTGTTATGAATAAGGGCCTGGCCCATTCCGTAGCTGTGTAGTTGAATACTTCTATGTAAATGTGTGTTTGTGTGTATTTACAAATACAAACAAACAATTGCTAATTACTACAAGAGATGACCTATGAGTGCAATCTATTTGCAGACGAGAACAGATAATTGATTGTGAACTCACAAAAGAATGGGTATGTGTATGGGTTTGTGTACACATACACTAAAACATACGAAAGCATGAATATGTACATACTCACGTATATACATATATTGATGACACCAAAAAGTCAAAGGTGGCATGTTAAGGGTTTGGCATATCAGCCTGGTGTAAAGGCTGGTACTAAAATTGTTCGCTCGTATACGATTCAGCTCACTCAGAAGTTTTCAATGGCTAACGGAGCAAAGTGAAGTGTATGCGGATTTTTCGAAACAAATCATCTTCATCGATAAGGAGCATTTTCACTTGATCTTTGTCAACCTTCGTTTCTAGGGTCGTTTAAAACAATATTTTTGAATATGGGGCTCAGAAAATCCGCAATTGATCCATGAGGTTTCTGGATTAGCTAGAACTTACGAAAGGATTAGCTGTTAAACTAACTGTTATACTGCGGTCACTTCAATAATATCACCAAATTATCCAAATTTACTTTGAAAATCATTCATTCATTTTGGGTATTTCTCAATCCGAGTTGTATGAATAGCCACAATTGGGTTCCAAATCAAAAATTCATATTCAAACTTAGAACGAACAAACATGACTTTTTTTGTGTACGAATCTGGCAATGCAGAAATATTTCCTCGGATGAAATACAACATCGAATATATCTCGTAGTATCTATAACTACTTAATGATTAAAGGTAATACCATTTGCTCGTAATTGGCTCAGACTGTTCATTCTTGGTGAGTTGGTATGAGGTAGCTTTACAAATTGTAACAACAGTATACTTTTAGGCGCGAGACAATCGACTTCCAATATCCTCTACAAGTGTTGCTGAACATTCTACCGCTATTTTGGCATAAATGTTAGTTAATCCTAATATGTTAAATATATTTCGTAACAATTGTGTTACTAATTTTGTATTCGTCCTTTTTTTCGCGCTGGTTTAGTTCCGCTTAATAAAATAAGATTCGTTTTAAATTATGATAAGTATAACAGTTTCAGGTCTTTTTATTTTACTTATACAGTACAAGCTATATTTATGCCTTTACAACACAATCTCTATTCAACCACCTTTATACTAGATATCACTATTGCTGACGAACTGTATCATTAACCGTTTAATCACAGATTGACTCCAAGTGCCAATCGCCTCAGCTATTTAAAGCCATATATACCAAGATGTTGCTTAACGACAAATTGTTGTTTCAAGATGGCAGATTGATGTAGATGGTGGTAGCATCAGATGGTGAATTAACAGTGTGTGTTAAAAGTGGTAAGCTGAAATAGTTGTACCGATCATCATTACAGAATTACATTACAGAAAACGAAAAACAGCAAATTTATAATAAAACACATATCCTGTTAAAATCGGTGTCTTGTTTGGTTGTATTGCCTATAATTGCGTGTAGCTGTATGAGGCCACTTGGATTTTTTTTATATTATTTAATCAAAAACGAAATTTTTTGCCTTTCCAAAAAGCTTTCTTTTAGCACTTTTAAGTTGACAGCACTTTTAAATATTGTTGACAGCCTTAAAAGGCAGCAACGATGATAGAAATACCATAGATGATTCATTCGCCTATTTACTATTTTCACCAGAGGGCACATCCTGTTTTCGTACGACCATTTTTCACTCGGATGCAATGCAAAATCACTCAAAACTCATTTTTGGTTCGATTCTTTTGTTTGAATCTGAAAATAAAATATAGATAATAGAAAACCATACCGCTTTTGATAATTTTTTGACAATACGAAAGGCAAAAAGCATGGATAAATAGTTTTTTGATAGTTTCTGTTTCCAGGGAAATTTTCCCATTTCCACCACTGCTGCGCCATCTAGAAAATTTCCCTTGACTTTTCATTTCACCATTTCACATTTCACCATCTATGGTTTTTCTATCATCTTTTAAGGCAGACAACATAAAAATAACATATTGCCAACTTTTTATCAGAAATACACCATACACCCTTAGCCACCTATTGGAAATCATCATGTTCTTCTTGCAACATCTTGGTATATCTATATGGCTTTGAGCTATTTATACAAATTTTGTTTCGCCGCTAGGTTCTGTAGACGGTTCCAACCTGTTTTTCGATGATTCGTTATCTTTTCGTTGTCGCAAAGATGATATAAATACCATAGATGATTCATTCACTTATTCACACATGGTGTTTCCATGCGACCATTTTTCACTCGATTCTGTTATTTAAATTTGAAAATAGAATATAAATAATGGAAAAGCGCATCACTTTTGATATTTGTTGACAATACAAAAGGCAAGAAGGCATGGTTATATAGTTTTTCAATAGTTTTTGTTTCCAGGGAAATTTGCCAATATCCACCACTCCGGCGCCATCTAGAAAATTTCCCTTTACTTTCAAATTCACCACTTATCTTTCACCATCCATGGTTTTTTATTTATCTATGGTTGTCGTTCTATCGCATTGTTGTCTTTTTGACCATTTTTCACTCGGATGCAACGAAACAGCACTCAAACATAATTTTTATTTCGATTCTGTTTTCTAAATATGTAAATAACAGGTTGGTAGTGCTGCGCCTGAAAGTATTCATTGTAACAACGTACCAGCTCGCTAAACCAGTAGCATGAATTCACCTCAGTAAAGACAATTCTCCGCCATTCGAGATTGTTCTATAAAGATAAGCAACAAAAACAACGTCTAGAAGGTTCTTGAATTCGCTAGATATACCTTCATTTGAGTAGGGTGAGTTGGTATAAATAGCGGAGGTCTGTGGAATGGAGAGTTCAGTTTGCGATTAAACCCCGTAAAGTAAGCAACGCGAATTGATAGTAAAATATAAGACTTGTTAAAGTGTTATAAATAAAGTAAACTGTTGTACTATATAAGTAAAATAAAAGGAAGTTAAATCGTTGTAATTATCGTAATTTAAAACGAACCTTGATTTATTATTGGGAATAAAACAACGCCAAAATCACGAATAAGGAAATTCGTAATATCACTTTTGATATTTGTTGACAATACAAAAGGCAAAAAAGCATGGTTATATAGTTGTTTCAATAGTCTTTGTTTCCAGGGAAATTTGCCATAATCCACCTCTCTGGCGCCATCTACAAAATATCCCTTTATTTTCAAATCCACCACTTATCTTTCACCATCTATGGTATTTTATTTATCTATGTTTCTCGAATTGTGGAGATGTCAACCGAATGTAATCGGGACTGCAGCTTATTCACCAAACTTATTTGGAGAGCTGGTATTCTGATGCAAAGGCATACCTTCAGGCGCAACACCAATGGCCCGTTATTAAGCCAAACATAATTTTAACATTCATGCCAATTTAGCCATTACGCATAAGTACAAGTTAATCGTAACAATGTATTCAAAAAAATTTCAGTACTCAAGTATTGTAATTAACGATTCTCTGATACTTATACCATCCTCATAAATGCATAATTACGAATATCACATTTGCAACTACACTCGTACACGTGTATGTAAACAGTTGTTCATTATCAATATGAGACATTTTTGAGGTTTCCCCTATCCACATTTGTTGTTTGTTGAAATATTGAAAAGTGAAACATATTTGCCTTTATTGTTTGTCCCTTTTGAAAGTTCACAACTGTTATATTGGGTTAGACGTATCCATTATACACTGGACGACTACGCTTTCGTAAGACCTCAAGTTCAGGGGGTAGAGTACAAGTTGTTTTGATTGAAGCTTATTAAACTACGTACATATGCCCTTGGATGCCTTCCCACAGGGGTAACCATGCAACCCTTAATATCAAAAATTCAATAAATTTTCTATCCTTTTGCTGGCCTTAGTGGATATGGAAGATATTGCAGGCATGCGAGTATGAAGACACACATACGATACTGTGTAATATGTGTTATGTCAAAAATAGATAATTTTACACATAAACATTTTTATTAGATACGTAGAGGAGAACTATTTTTCATTGAATATTATTAAATTGATATTAAGATAAAATAATGACATGGCCACAATTTGTTTAAAGAACACTATTTGTATTTATTTTATTGAGTTTTGATGATTGTGTGAATCCTTCTTATTTAATATCATGTTAAAAAGTAATAACAAAATAATTAATATAAAAAAGTTTCTAAATTATTATTTTCTTGAAAATACATGAGATTTCATTGCCGGAAAACAATCAACCACTGCCCCACGATTGGAATAGTATCCAGTTTATTGCCTAAAATTCAACATTTTATCTGCTCTTTACCCTCGAAGTGTCTTTTTCTATTCGTTTGTAAAAAAGCGCAACCCTATTTCAAGGTTATGTGTTCTTTTCTGAGAATGTTGCATTCAGAAACTGCTAAGCTGCCCTTACAGCGAGTACTGAGGAAGAATGATGCCCGATAAAATGGCTGACTTTCTGTCATTTGGTGTTTTCTTTGTCCTCGCTAAGCTAATTTTTCTACCTTTTTTCTTGAGCACCAAGCTGACCGCTCAAACGAAGTGGCGAGGTAAATGTAACATGTTCAAAAACCAAAAGGAAGCATACAGCTATGAAAAATGCAACATATGTATGTTCTTTCCTCACCCTAAAAAAAGGTACATCTTTGAAGGGGTGAAACATATATTAAATGTTGCCTCATACAAGGGCCACTTTTTTTTTTAGGAACCATGGGACATTTTTTCGCACCCGTGGAGTTAAATAGGTTCATGCAGAGCCTAACGTAAACATATCGGCGGCAAGGATGTAATTCCCGTATTTGCTTTAAAAAAAGTGTTCTTTGACGTTGGATTACACTGTGTGTAATTTTTTAAGTCATGGAAATATAACCATATACGGACAACACTACGTGATAAAAGGCAAACAAAAAAACCCATGTCTCCCAGTTATGCCCAAAGTCATGCATTTTTTTAAGGGCCCCCAAAGATTTGGGGCCTCGGTGTCATTCTTGCAAAAAAATTAGAATTTTGTCAGGCTCATATCTTGCAAATAGTTCGGAATTTTGATTTACTCTCTAGCTCTTGTCATAAAGAACAAAAATTGTGAACATATAAGATCAAAAAACTTCATCTTCAAGGTCAAAATCGCACAAAAAACTTAAACAAATTTGATATTTTTAACTTTTTCCCCTGTTCAGGTCCATAGGTAGCAAACCGTTCAAAATTCAAGGAAACAATCAACTACACAAATGTCCCTAAGATCTTAGTAAACAACTTTTTAGAACATATGAATTTCCTAGGAATGATTCTTAACACCGTTTACTTCAACATTGAGATACTATGCTATCTCATCGACCGCAACAGCCCAGCGCACGCGACAAGGGACACAGCACACAATATAAGAATGAAGATGACCTTGATTGAAGATGAAGTTTTTTTGATTTTATATGTTTACAATTTATGTTCTTTATGACAAGACCTACAACATTTTCTCAGAGAGCAAATCAAAATTCCGAACAATTTGCAAGATATGAGCCTGACAAAATGATCACTTTTTTTCAAGAATGACACCGAGGCCCCAAATCTTTGGGGATAACTAAAAAAAAAGTGAATGACTTTGGGCAAAACTGGGAGACACGGGTCTTTTGTTTTTATCTTTTATCACGTAGTGGTGTCCGTATATGGTTACAGTTCCATGACTTAAAAAATTACACACAGTGAAATTAAAAAATTTTCGGGATAGTTTTCACTATTGCGGCAACCTAAACGCTTCCTAAACGGTGTTCAGAATCATTCCTAGGAAGTTCATATATTCTAGAAAGTTGTTTATTGTGATTTTGGGTACATTCTTGTTGTTGATTGTATCCTTGAATTTTGAACGATTTTCTACATATGGACCTGAACAGGGGAAAAAAGGTAAAAAAATCCAATTTTTTTAAGGTTTTTTGCGATTTTGACCTTGAAGATAAAGTTATTTTGGTTGTATATGTTTAAAATTTTGGTTCTTTATGACAAGAGTTACAACTTTCCCTCAGAGAGTAAAAAACTTCCGAACTATTTGCAAGATATGAGCCTGACAAAATTGTCACTTTTTTGCAAGAATGAATAAAATAAAAATAAAAAAAGTCCATGACTTTGGGCAAAACTGGGAGACACTGGTCTTTTTTTGGTATTTTATCACGTAGTATATGGTTATATTTTTTCATGTTGCACTGTGTTATCCATTGTGCAACCTTGTCAGCCTTTCATACGGTGCGCGTATTATACCTTCACGTTGGAAGGTTGCCAATGCCCAGCTGATCTCTGAAAAGGTAAAGCTATTAATTCCAAAAACTATCGGCCTATTGAAATATACTCCACATCATATTGTTATGACAAATGTTTGACATGTTTTGTTACCGAAGCCAAAATAACTGTGGACAGAGAAATTCCCTAGATAATAGAAATTCTCTAGATGATGAAATGTAAGCGGTGGTTTTGAATGTGAAGGGAAATTTTCTAGATGAGGCTGAGATGGTAGAAATGGGCACATTTCCCTGAAACCAAAAACTATTGAAAAAACTATATAAAGCAATACGCTTTACTATTATCCACGTATATTTTATTTTCAAATTCAAAAAACAGAATTGAAATAAAAATTATTTTTGATTTCTTTTTCCATATGTAAATGAAAAACCATAGATGGTGAAAGATAAGTGGTGGATTTGGAAGTAAAGGGAAATTTTCTAGATTGCGCCGGAGTGTTGGATATCATACATAAATAAAAAACCATAGATGGTGAAAGATAAGTGGTTGATTTGAAAGTCAAGGGAAATTTTCTAGATGGCCCATCTATGGTGGAAATGGGCAAATTCCCCTGGAAACAAAAACTATTGAAAAACCTAGATAACCATGCTTTTTTCCTTTTTGCATTGTGAACAAATATCAAAAGCGATATTGTTTTCTATTATTTATATTCTATTTTCAAACTTCAACAACAGACTCGTAATAAAGTGATGTTTGAGTGCTTTTTCGTCGCATGCGAGTGAAAATAGTCGTACGGAAGCAGCATGTGCCCTCTGGTGAAAATGGTGATTAAGCAAATGAGTCATCTATGGTTTTTATTTATCTATGTGCGTATGGGCAAATTTCTCTGGAAAGAAAAACTATTGGAAAAGCCATGCTTTTTTGATGAAATTTAGTGCAATCGTAGATCTGTATAAGAAAATAAGATGTGCCAATTTCTGGACCTCTGACCGTATTGATTCGCGAACTATGGCGCCTTGAAAAGTGAGAAAAATCGTGAAAATGTTTAAAATGTTTTTTTACACAGAATACATACGCGCCAAATTTCATTAAATCGAAAATTATATTTTGTAATTTTTTTCTAGGAGTAAAAAATTAAAAAAAAATAAAAATGTTGTACATAGAATCACATTTTCTTTAATACCTGTGGACTTTAAAAAACCGCCCTCTTGAAATTTTGCATACGCGTAAAGAAACGGTTAGGAACCAACAGACATTTCTTGTAGAATTTTAAAAATTTCGCTTTCTGAGATATATCTTCCCGAACTTTAGGTCATTCGAAATGACCTTTGACCTTTTAAAGACCCTTTTAATACCTACAAAATGAGACCATAATATAAATTTTACTACAAGTGGTTTCAGAGTTATAACTATTTCTTCAGCTACACATTTCAACATTTTGATGATTTTTCACATTTTACAAGGTGCCATAGTTCGCGAATCAAAACGGTCAGAGGTCCAGAAATTGGCACATATTGTTTCCTTATAAAGAACTACATACGCACCACATTTCATCAAAATCGAAAGGGGTCAGGTCAAATCTTGTAATTTTTTTTCCTCGAGTTCATTTGTTTTAAATGATTTTTGAGTGCTTTTTCTTCGTATCCGAGTGAAAAATGAAAACATTTCGACGATCTATATTTTATTTTCAAATTCAGACAACAGAATCGAAATGAAAATGATTTTTCAGTGCTTTTCTTCGTATCCGAGTGAAAAATGCTCGCATGGAAACAGAATTTGCCATCTGTTGAATAATCGAATATACATACCATCCATGGTTTTTCTATCACATTTGGTTACAATTTGAAAACTACCTTATTTAAACTCACCACGAATGAACAGTCAGGGCCAATGGAGAACAGATGCTACCCAGCAAACCATTTTCGTAGCGCTCCTAAAAAGGAGTCAGAAACGAGTCCTACTAAAGTGCGTTTTCGGAGCGGTCCTAAAAAGGAGTCAGAAAAGAATCCTACTTAAGTGCATTTTCGGAGCGCTCCTAAAAAGGAGTCAGAAACGAGTCCTACTAAAGTGCGTTTTTGGAGCGCTCCTAAAAAGGAGTCAGAAAAGAGTCCAACTAAAGCGCATTTTCGGAGCGCTCCTAAAAAGGGGGCAGAAAAGAGTCCTACTAAAGCGCATTTTCGGAGCGCTCCTAAAAAGCAGTCAGAGAAGTGTCCTATTAAAGAGCATTTTCGGAGCGCTCCTAAAAAGGAGTCAGAAAAGAGTCCTACTAAAGTGCATTTTCGGAGCGCTCCTAAAAAGGAGTCGGAAAAGCTTCCTATTAAAGAGCATTTTCGGAGCGCTCCTAAAAAGGAGTCAGAAAAGTGTCCTATTAAAGAGCATTTTCGGAGCGCTCCTAAAAAGGATTCTCAAAAGAGTCCTACTAAAGTGCATTTTCGGAGCGCTCCTAAAAAGGAGTCAGAGAAGTGTCCTATTAAAGAGCATTTTCGGAGTGAAAGTAAAGTTTGCTTGTTACTATACTGAGACGGCACGCTCTATGACCTAGAAATTCCTCTTAATTATGTGCGTACCAAAACGTCGTTGTGCTGTTATTTGCGCTTTGCTCGAAAAAAAATAACTGTACCACACACAGTGTGTGTTGTTGTCGCACGAAGCGAAGCAGGCACCAAAAGCAATGTGTGCTTCAGTACAAAGTGAGTACTCTCATGATATAAATTAAGAGCTCTTTCAGAGTCCCAAAAACGATCATAAAAGACTCTTTTATGATATAAATTTAAAGCTCTTTCAGAGCCCAAAAACCCTCATAAAAGACTCTTTTCTGACATAAATTTAGAGCTCTTTCTGACGGACCATTTTCAAAGGAAAAGACCCATTTTCTGAAGGTTTTCGGAGCAAAAATAATTGTTTTGTGGTCTCATAAAGAGCATGAAAGCTCCGCAAAAGGAGTCAGAAAAGACTCTTTTCGGACTCATATGGCTTGCTGGGTATTACCACTAATTTAGAGCTCTTTCAGAGCCCAAAAAACCCTCATAAAATACTATTTTCTGACATAAATTTAGAGCTCTTTCTGGCGGACCATTTCAAAAGGAAAAGCTCCGCAAAAGGAGTCAGAAAAGACTCTTTTCGGACTCATATGGCTTGCTGGGTATTACCACTAATCTTTAAGTCGACATACATAGATATTTCGAGAAGGCTCGAGAAGAACAATGTAAGCGCTAGAGGGTTCGTGAATATGTTCACGTCCAGTGTTGCCAGTTTAGGGGATTTATCTGCAAATTGGGGATTTTTTTTAAAAACAGGGGATTGCTTTTTTGGTGTGGGGATCCGGGGATTTTTTGGTGATGAAAATTTAAGATGTATTTATTAAAAGCGCTTCATTTGTATCATTGTTTGAAATTTTTGATCTGGCACTACCTAAATCAAAGCAAGCATACTGTGAGGATGGAAGTCGTAAATTTGTTTCCATCCACATCACACAGTTATATATGGAGTTATTTTGATGTAGATACAAAACTCCCATTTGTATGCCTCTTTTATCCACCTCTGAGAAACTCACCACGATCAGCTGAGAGTGACAGCAGGCAACAGCTGAGTGAGGACAGCTGGGCCACACAAACCACTGAGCGACAGTATATGTGTTGTTCGCACAACCATACTCACACACACATGATTGGAGCATATTAAGTGACGCGCACAGCTCAAACAAGTCAGTCGTTGGATAACCGGCGCCCCTAATACATCGTAGCTAGTTGTAGTCATAGTAGCTCGTAGCATCGTACACTAGTAAGTTTAGACTTGTAATTATCCTGTTTGGTTACTTGTTCGGGGACACCCTGCCTGAGGGAATCCGAACCAGTGTCTCGACAGCGATAAGTCTTGTATACTCGATCGGGGACACCCTGCCTGAGGGAATCCGATTTGGTATCCTGATGATATTTAGCCTTAGCCCTCGTTTTCCTTGTATTTAATTCGGTAGTTATCCTGTTTGGTTACTTGTTCGGGGACACCCTGCCTGAGGGAATCCGAACCAGTGTCTCGACAGCGATAAATCTTGTATACTCGATCGGGGACACGCTTCCTGAGAGAATCCGATTTGGTATCCTGAAGATATCTCGCCTGGTAGTCGTAGCCAACGTTAACCTTTATTTAACGCCGTAGTGATCCTGTTTGGATACTTGTTCGGGGACACCCTGCCTGAGGGAATCCGAGTTAGTGCCTAGACAGCGATAAGTCCTGTGTACTCGATCGGGGACATCCTGCCTGAGGGAATCCGATTTGGGTATCCTGACGATATTTCTCTTTCGATACTTCTCTTCTCGTTACGTCTATTTTCAGAAGAAGGTTGATCTGGCCCATTATCATAACAGTCAAGCCTACCACCATCTTGCAGCAGAAGTCAACGTATTCCCGTACCACGAAGTATCTCAAGTCACAAACATCGACTCTCGTGTACTCGTCGTATGGTTTTTACGAAAGTAACTGGCGTTCGAACTCCGCCAGAGCCCATGCCAGCCGTCTAATATCTCCTATGTATACAACCGTCAACTATAGCACAACCCGCCGAAGATCCTACAAGTTTTACCAAAGCCAGAAGATTATCCCAGTGAGATATCCCAGAGTGGGCATTAAACACGTAAAATTGTAAATTAGTTAAGGTCAAAAGAATTGAAAGTGAAATAAAGCAGTCATCAAACACGAACAACCGGTCTTTCTCTCTCTCTCTAGTGAATCTAAATTGTATGTAACGGACTCTGGATACCCCTGAGCGTATCCTAGCTTCAAAGAGGAAAACTCGTCGTTACAATACACACACAAATAATATTTGGTTTTGCGTATGTGTGATTGCAAAAACAAAGAGAAGAAAGTTAATCTGGCAAGTCTATACTGTTTTTTGTGTGCGTTGCGAGTAAACACTTGCAAATCGTTATTGCTAAATGTTATCAGCAAAAAGAATTGCATACACTTGTCCGTAGACTAATTACTATACTGGACTTCACAGTTCTCTCAGCATATTTATGACTGTTGGCCTGGTGTGATATGAATTTTGGATGTTGCAAAGAATTGCTTTACTAATACCAGATAGAGGCAATGGTTCAAAACAACGAACAAAATAACAACAACGGCATTTCGTTTTGTGTGTTAAAATTATTGTGTTAAATACAACACAAATGTCTGCTAACAATAACAGTCAATAAAAAAGTGTGCAAGTTATTGTAATGCCACCTAGTGTACGTCACTTTTCGTCAAATATCTCTCTATCACACCGACCGCATCACGAAGAGTGTGAAAGGAAACGTCAGATGACCCAAATATGATTCTATGCACTTGTCAGTCCCTGAAAATATCAAAATGTTTTACTGACAAGGCTGTACGTGATGACAACAATAAAACCATTAACAAACATTTTCCATATTTGGCGTTGCTGAAAAGAATAGAAGCAGTGGAGAAGAAATAATGAAGTAGAAATAATGAAGTAGATGAATCTGAAAATTATGAGGCTGAAGTATTTGATATACTAAGCCTTAATGACTTATAACCAATGTCCAGATCAAAATCCAGATCTCATTTGCCATAATCTTTTTGTTATAACTAATTATTATTGAAATAATAATAATATAATATTTATAATTTAATAATAATTATTTATTATGTTTAAATTTTTCAATATTTAAGTTTTCGTTTTGTTAAACTGAATTCTAAATAAATTTTTATTTTAAAACTTGAAACTTACTCAAACTTCCCTCAAAACTATGGGGATTTTACATTTTTTTGAGGATTTTCGGGGATTAAAAATATCAATTCGGGGATTTCGCCTAAAAAAAAATGGCGACCCTGCTCACGTCGCGGATTGGGAGATGAATAAATAGCCGATGGCCTGTGAAATTGGGATCAGTCTGTGTTTAGGTGCGATAATCGGCTATGATGTTGTAGATAAAAAACATATTGTAAAGTGTTAGTTGAATTGTACGAGTAAAATAAAGCAAACACTTGTACTCATCGTAATGTAAAAAGAACGTTTTTTTTTTATTAAATTTTGAAATTAATAGAGAATAATTTGAAGTCGTAACAATATTTTAAATAATTACCTAACAAATGGATATTGATGGTCATAAGTTGGAACGCTCAATTTATATAAAAAAAATTTCCAAACTACGAACAAACTAAACAGTGTTTTGTAATCAATGTTTTTGTTATTCGAAGTTTTGTAATCAAAACATTTTTTATTCGAAAGATGAACACTACCTGGCATTAAAATTTGAGAATGATTTTGGGTATATGGCCATCACGGCCATTCATGACGAACCGCATTCTGGACGTCCAATATTGAGTCACTCTTGCGAGCGTTGCTGTTCGCATGTCACGAATACCACGAACAATAGTGGTTTCTGGTTTATCAGCATAAACAAGTGACTTCACGTAAGCCCACAGGAAATAATCGACAGGTGTCATATCGCACAACCTTGCAGGCCAATTGATAGGTACATTTCTCGAAATCTACGTATTGCCAAATGTTGATTTCAACAAATCGATGGTTGCGGTTGCCGTATGGCACGTATCGCCAACCTCATCTCGCTCGGATCAATATCATATATATTTTCAAACGTAAAATCATTGATCATGGTGCGGTAACAATCTCCATTGACCGTAACGCAACTCCGGTTTCGTTTTTGAAGAAATGTGGTCCAATGATGCCACCAGCGTGAAAACCGCACCAAACGGTGAATTTTTTTTGGATGTAATGGAGCCTATAGGGTCAGTTGTGGATTGGTTTCACTTCATATAAGACAATATTGTTTATCAGTGAACCCGAATAATATTTACTACAAGTGCCATGAGAAAAAGCATGAATTTGGTAGCGGTTTTGTAGTTAGCAAAAGCTTGACGACATCTGGTATCAAGGTTTAACCCAGTGTGTTCGCGTTTAGCCACCAACCGGTTTTTCAGTTTTGGTTTTGGACAGTCTAGTAATTACACTTTTCGACAAGGGGTTTTTTTCCTTCTGCGATATTATGTGTTTCTAAGGCGCTTTGATATAGGAAATTCAATTACGAAATCAGAATTTTGCTAACAGGCATAGTTTTTGTTTATTTGAAAGTAAGTGTTTTATTTTCCGTTAATAAGGGTTTTTCAACAGAGACGCTACAAAAGTAAATCGTTAGGGACAGCAAACGACGCCATATTTTTTCCCGCTCTTTTGGCATTTCTCTTCAGTAAGGTTTGCCATTTCATCATGGAAAGATATACGAGCCAACAACGAGTCGAAATTATTAAAATTTACTACCGAAATTTGGAGTCAGTGGCCTCAACTTTAAGAGCGCTACGTCCAATTTATGGTCGTCATAATCGTCCTACCAGATCAACAATTGAGCGTCTAGTGGAAAAATTTGAATCCACAGGCACAGTACAAAATGTTCCCGTGCCAGTGAGACAAAGAAGTGCCCGTAGTATCGAGAACATTGCTGCCGCTGAGGCTTCAGTTCAAGAAAGTCCAAATGTGTCTCTCACTCGTCGTTCTCAAGCATTGGGCATCTCTGTGACGTCGTTGTGGCGAATTTTGCGAAAAGATCTTCAAAAGATCAAAAGGCCTGAGCAACAACTTGAAAATGATTCGGATTTTCATCAGAAAATCATCTTCAGCGATGAGGCTCATTTCTGGCTGTATGGCAATAAAATATGCGTTATTGGTCAGACAGCAATCCACATGTAATCCATGAGTCATCATTGCATCCCGAAAAAATTACGGTTTGGTGCGGTTTATGGGCCGGCGGCGTCATTGGGTCGTACTTCTTCCGTGATGATCAAGACCGGCACATTACTGTGAATGCGAATCGCTACCGTTCAATGATAACCGAATATTTTTGGCCCCAATTGGATAATATGGACTTGGAGGACATGTGGTTCCAACAGGACGGCGCCACAAGCCACACAGCTAATGCCACAATCAATTTATTGGAAACCAAGTTTGGTGAACGTGTTATCTCACGAAATGGCCCAGTCGATTGGCCGCCTCCGTCGTGCGATTTGACGCCGTTAGATTATTTCCTGTGGGGCTACGTCAAGTCTATGGTCTATGCCAACAATCCAGCGACGACTGATGAACTTCGTACGAATATCGAACGTGAAATTGCAGCAGTATCGGCCGATTTATGCTTGAAAACCGTCGAAAATTGGGTTCAGCTTCTGGACTTCTGGAAGCGTGCCCGTGGTGGCCATGCAAAAGAAATCGAGTTCCATACATAATGGCATCGAACGTACTTTCACAGGAATAAAGAATTTCATTGGTATCTAAAACCGGTTTTATTTTATTTAAAAAAACTTTTGTAGCCTTCTTATTGAAAAACCCGTTATTTGTTGTTCTTATTTTTTATGTTTTAAACTCTACTAATATCGGGTATTGTATTTAGAAACGCTTCTGTTGGATTAAATAAAGTTTCATTATATTTATGAAGAATGTATTTTAATGCAACATAAGGAAAGGTGAAAAAAATTTAAACCTAAATTACTAAAAAATTATGCCTGATGAAGAACATCTAAAAACATATTTGAAATCATGATATTAACAGCCATAAGAATCATAATTCAGATACTCAGAAAAATTTAATTTTTTTCTTTTTGTAGAACAGTGTTATCCATCAACGGAACTTCTTGATAGTCGAGTACTGGATTTTTGGTACTGTCCGCTATAAATCTAAACTACTACGGTGAGTGGCGTCGTTGAGTGTCCGAGACCCAGCTGTATAGGTTAATATTCATCTATCTGCAGGTGCAGGGTCGGAAATAACTACTCCTTTATGGTTTTCCCTTTATTCTTGCGGCCTTTAATATCATATGACTATATTTTGGATTATATTTTGGTTGACATATGGTACAGAGTGAAAACCAAGCACACAAATTGTGTTTTTGTTCATTTTAACTAAATCGGAGAATTCAACTTGAAGAAATGTTTTTTATTTTAAATATTTTCGTAGTTTTTGCTTAAAACAATTAAACATCGTAAATGTTTATACACATTTACATACGTCGACCTCATAGAGTAATGTCACATAGAGCTACAATACGTCGCATTTGACATTTTCTTTCACACTATTCGTGGTGCGGTCAGTGCGATAGAGAGTTTTTTGTCGTAAATTGACTTACACCAGGTGGAATTACAAAAGTTGTTGACTTAAATTTTTCATGTCATGTTGATGAAAATCTGGGAAATTTAAAAGTTTTTTGGACTTGTTTGTTAGTATATATTTATGGTGTATTTACAGAAAAATGTTAATGCACAAAACGAAATGCCGTTGCTGATTCATTGTTGGTTGGTTTGAGCCATTGCCTCTATCTGGTATTATTAAAGAAACATCCAACCGTCCATCTGCAACACACCAAATGTTATCAATTTCCTGAGAGATTTGGCTACTCTATACGTCATAACTCTATGATCTGCCTGTTTGTGAACTTAAATTCCTCGCATATTTTCCATTATATTTGACATTTTACACATTGATGGAAAAGTGATTTTCTTTCTTTAAACAAAAAAAAACTAATATCATCCTGATATAAACAATCGCTGTATTCCAGTTGGCCCCCCCGGTGTTCCAATGACAGTTTGTTTGTAAAAATGAAAAAAATAAACACTTACATAGGTACATATGACCATGTGAATAAGGACTCTTGGTATATAAATAAATCTTAATTTATCACATGCCGAGTAACAAATAAATAAAACTGAGGACATTCATGCATATACACGTAGCGTCATGATACCACCTAACGTGCCTCTTGTATCAATACAATGACAATCAAGGGGGGAAATGTAGCAACAAAACAAAGAGCAGCAATAACTACCCAGCAGAAAAAAAAGATGATTTTCAGGCCTTCTAGCAGGCCTATAAAGTTAGTCAACACGGCCCGCCCTACAAATGCAAGCGTCATTTTAAATTGACATAGGGCGCCATAGGGAGGAGATGCCTTCACATTTTCCATCTCTTGCCAGGCCTGTTAGGCCTTCTCTTTCAGGCCTTATGATAGACCTGCTAATGACACGCTTCCTAAGAGGACTGCAAAGGAAGGCCTGCTAGGAGGAAAGAATGACTTATTTTTAGAAAGACTTAAGGAAAAATAATAAATTATGAGCGAATTATTTCCATACCTACTATGTTCATACATTTGTATGTTTGCTAGCTAAGTTGTTAACAAAATCTTTTAACATTTCACGAAAATTCAAACATTTAGCAAGACAGGATTTCACGAACACCAGCACCTTTCATGCATTACCTTAGCTGGCAGGTAGCTGGCAGGCCTCCCACAGGCCTGCTTGAAGAATAGAAGTGTGCATGTCTACGAACATCCGTTCTGCCTTCAACTACACTATTTCCAATTGAAATTTGAAAAAAATCAATTGAAATTTAAAATACATCATTTGAAATTTGAAGCACATCAATTGAAATTTAAAAGACATCAATTGAAATTTAAAACACATCAATTGAAAGTTGTAATACATCAATTGAAATTTAAAAGACAACAATTGAAATTTAAAAATCTAATATATAAAATCGGTTAATAATTTTTAAATTTCAATTGATGACTTTCAAATTTCAATTGATGTCTTTCAAATTTCAATGATGTTTTCTAAATTTCAATGGATGTATTTCAAATAAAATTTTTAAATTTCAATGGATGTATTTCAAATTTAATATATAATTTTCAAATTTCAGGTGATATTTTTCAAATTTCAATTGGAAATGGTGAAGTAGGTCTGCCAAGAGGCCTGCTAATACAATATAAGTGTGAATGAACTTTTCGAAGAAACAGAGAAGGCCTCCTGGCACGCCTGCGTCTCGAAGAGAAGCAAGCATGTCTATCGAATGTTTGGCATCCTTTAGATGAGACCTTTTCCAAGCCTACTCCAAAAAGAGAGATGTGAATGTATATCGAATTTTTTTGTCAGTATAGGAAAATAAGTAAGGAGTGCCTGCATATACACGCTGAAAAAAACAACGGTCTCTATAACATATTCTCGCAAATATATTCTGCAGGTACCATGTATATGTTTGGAACACACTCCAAACATTCATATGTTTGAAAGTCTCAAACTCACTTGTATTTAAATGGAAACGTTAGAATGTTTACTGGCAAACATGTATGCTTTTACGTGGAAACATATGCGTGCTTTATCCCAAACATCCATATATCGTACATAGGTGGTAGCATTCGGGTGTTTCCTCCCAAACCTCCATATTCTTACGTGGAAACATATGCGTATGTCCTGCCAAACATAAGAGAAACAAAATATTTTTGGATTTTAATATACAGGGTGTTCCCTAAAATTTTGTCTAAACTTAAACACGTGATAGCTGAGAACAAAAGCTACAATGTTTGTTCTTACGCCAATTGCCTAGGTGGCTTCGCTTTCGAGATATTCCTGTTTAAAATAATTGCATTTTTGAATGCATTTTCAATAAATGCATAATCTACTTTTTAAATGAAAAAGAAATATCATCGAAAATTGATTTTAAATCAAATGCGACAGGAAATGACTATTAATACAACTACAACTGAAATAAGAGACCGCTTATCTAAGTGCATAACGCAACAAGGCTCTCATTTTGGAAATTTTCGTTAATTGAAAACATTTAAAAAAAAAATTCGGTTTCATTTCAAACGAAAAAATAACTTATTTAAAATCAATTTTGAAGCAATTTTCAATGATATTTCTTTTTCATTTAAAAAGTAGATTATGCATTTATTGAAAATGCATTCAAAAATGCAATTATTTTAAACAGGAATATCTCGAAAACGAAGCCACCTAGCCAATTGGCGTAAGAACTGAACAAATTTCACCATTTCATGAAAATATGCCCATCTACGACCATCCCCGAAAATGCAAGGGGGCGAAATGGCAGCGGTTTGAAAATTTTCGGATTTGGTGGTCGGAGGGTACTAGGGTAAAATTGCTAACTTCTTAACCAGTGGCCAGATTTTTTTGTTTATAGGCTTGTTGGAAAGGTCTTTGGGAGACCTTTTAGAAACAATCTCTTAGAATTATCTTTAGTCAAAATTTAAAAAAAAGTGAAATCGCCGAGATATAGAGATTTAAAAAGAATTAAAAATACATACATAAGAATGTGTACATAACCTCTATTTGCTCAGCCAGATGGCAGGTAACTTATGATTTTTTTCTCTTAAAAGATAGCCCTATCGGTTAACTTTCCAAAATGCCCTAAACGAAGCCCAGAGGTCTAACAGTTTTAAAGTTCACCCAACAATTTTAACAAAATAAAATATTAAACCTGTCAATTTACAAAAACAAATGAACGTGTCTTGTTATTTCGCTTCCAAAAACAGAAAAAAATACTTGCATTTCAGTCAAATGGTCATAACTTTGGAACGGTAAGACCTCTGATTTATCCATTTTTACTGATCACAAATATTTTCTACTAAGCGCCGAACAAGGGCATTTGATATCCTCCATCCGATGAACCATTGACAACTGAATGCAAGATACTAAAACACAATGGTTGGTTACTTGGTTGGTTGAAAAGGCTGCAAGACAGCACGCTGTCTAGCACACTTAGGCTAAAGAAGCCCATTGTGATACCTGCAGTTTTCTCTATAGCATCTACTGACTAGTCGTCTAGCCAATTTGCCCTTTCAATGAATTTGTCTATAAGACCTACAGGAATATCCTATAGAGCTACGGTGCTAACTAAATGTGTTCCGAATATCCTACTTCTCAGTCCGGCCGGAGCAGGGCAATCCAAGAGAAGGTGTTTCGTCGTTTCCTCGTCCTCTTCCATGCAGCATCTACAGAGAGTGGAGTTTCTATGTCCCAATCTTAGGGCGTGTTTGCCTACAAGACAATGTCCCGTAAGTGTTCCTATTATTATGGATAACCTGCCGCTCGGCAAGTTAGGTAGTTGCCTAGTCCTCTTCCTGTCCACCTGTGGCCAGAGGATCCTGGCTTGTTTGCATGTTGAAGTAAGTCTCCACTTGTCCTTGAACATATTATCGGCCTACTCCCTGATCTGCAAACGGCAGGTAGAGATTGGCATACTAACACCTTCTTTTGCCAGAAGAACTTGTGCCGTAGTAGCCTGTCTAGCTAACGCATCTGCTACGCAATTGCCTGGAAAGTCGCTGTGCCCCGGTACCCAGATGAGCGAGATCTCAAAATACTCTGCCATCATCCCAAGTGATGAGTGGCATTCTTTCACCATCAGGGACGTAACAAATATGGCTTCCAGGGATTTTATGGCAGCCTGGCTGTCTGTGTAGATACTATTTTCCGGAGGGTTGTGACACTACTTTTCAGTAGTTCAGCAACCTCCCGTATGGCGGTAATTTCCGCCTGAAATGCACTGCAGTGATCAGGCAGCTTGCTTGCCATAGCCATAGCCCACTTGCTTGCCATAGCCTACTTGCTCGTCCAACTTTAATAAAAAATAAATAAATGGTTTCCCATTACATCCCATGAAGGGACTGGGGAGAACTTCTCACAATCACTGAGCTGTGCGCTTTCCAGTTTTCACTCACTGCTTGGGACCTACAGTTTTATACCGATTCCGAACGGTAATTTGAGATGCTTTTTCATGGCCAGATACTCGATAGTGTCGCCGTCACTATGCGAGGTGGCCGCCGCCGAAAGAAAATTTGAAGGTGGTCAGAGCCGGGTTCGAACCCAGGATCTCATGTACAAGAGCCGCACACACTAACCATTGCACCACCGACGGCCCCAATTTTAATCCATCCATGAAAAATCTGATACTACTGGTGTCCCCTTCCAGTGACTTTTCCCAGGTATTTCTGTTCGGAATAGAAGTCCTTAGATTTGTCGCTGATAGAGGGTATTGGATACAGAAGTTACTAAAACACAATACTCCAGTCAAAATGAAAAACGCTCACTTCATATTCAATTTATAGACACACATTCGGATATAATTATGAATCACTGACTGAACGAATAATGCAAAAACACAGTTACACACTCACAAGAAAGACTGGGAGTAATCTCTCGTTCACTTTTCTATTGGTCTCGAGAGAGCATAATACAGCAAAATACAGCTGTATTTGTATCACAAACATGAAAATGTTTGGATCACAAACACATGTATTATAACATTTGAATCACTGTGTCTCCAATATGTATTATTGAATAGCACACACCAAACACACAAAAACAAACAACAAGAAATACAGATTTTTTTTAGCGTGTAATATGAATTTTTCCACAGCATGTATACTTAGCCAACCAAGTGCATTTGCTATCCTCTGTCCGATTGACGACTGAATACATGAAACTCAAACGCAACAGATGTAAGAAATACTCATTTCATCTGTAATGTGCACAGTCATTCAGGAATTTGTATGAAACACTGACTGCGATATAATGAAAAAATACAGCTTCACAAATACAAATTTGTCTGTGAATAATCTCTCTTTGTACTGCATTTATTCTCTTGCTGTCAATAGAGAGTAAATAGTGCAACAAACACAGCTGTATTTGTAACCCAAACACAGTTATACTTGGGTCACAAACATTTATAGGATAACATATTAATCATTAAGTCTCCAATATGTAATATTGAATAGCAACCACGTTGTGTTTGGACACAAGTATACTATAATTGCTACAAGCTCCAAACAGACACTATATTTGCATCCAACCAACAAAAATGCAGAATTTTTAGCGTGTATGCCTGCTAGGAGAAGACATAGTTGAATGTCCACAAACTGCATAAGAAGGCATATTTGCTGGGATATTTTGAGAATGCCTTGGCGTTGACGCTGCTGTATATTTTGTACTCACACACACATACACACTCATTTATACCAACCAACAGCAATTATATAAAGTTAGTATATTCACGTCAGTGACAACAAAACAAGTAGTACATAAACTTAAAGTTGTATTATTTCTCATTGACGCACACAAATCCATGTGTACAACAATACATTCATATACGAGTAAATACATACATATCGATACACAATACACAATTGCTACACTGTGTTTTTGTTTTTTACTTTTTTTTTGCAAAATGAATTCTATTGAAATTTGAACTTTTCAACTTTCGATTGGGGATTATTCAAGATATATTTTTTCATTTTGTTGCACCTCTGTAATTGTCAGATTTGAATGTATTTTGTTTTTGTATAAGTACATGTTTGTTTACTTTTATGTTGGTATACACTTGTATTGAATTTGGTGCCTGCTGTTGTCGCCTACAACACCTCTTACTCTCACCACATTCAATTCATCTCAAGGATTATTTGAATTGCTATTTTTTTAACACGACTCTTTGGGAGAGGATTTGTAATCAGCAGCTTAGTTTTGAATAAGGAATAATAATGGGTGGCCCATGTAAAATTTAGAATTTAATTTCGCTTTAAAAAAATACTACAAACAAAAATATACAAAACATAATTCAAATGGCTTCCACGACTTGCTTCACAGTACCTCATTTGATCTACCACAATTTTCAGAACATTTGCGATTGTTTGGGATACTATTACGTGAACAACAGCGTCGATTTCATGTTACAAGGCATTAGTGGACTCGGGATTGTTTTCGAAAAATTTATTTCTTATGGCGCCTCAGAGACAATACCCTAACGGAGCAAAATCGCAGCTACGAGACGACCAATGTACTTCCGAGTTTCGGATGATTCTGAGGTTTTCGAGCACAGCGTGCAAACTGTCGTCCATGTCATACTTTTGGGATCAAAAAATTATCAATAAAATTATAAAACCGTAATTTTGGAAAAATTTCTATTAATAATAAATAAAAGCGAAATTAAATTCCAAATTGTGGATGACCCACTCTTTAAGTGCTAAGTGCGGGTAAACTTACTTTTTCTTTTATCGACTATTTTACAACCACATGAGGTCAGACGTCTTACACATATTAATTAAACAAACAAATTAAACAAATTTCAATATATTCTTCCAACTGGCTCTATCCTTCGCCTTTTCTCGCCAGTTGGTAACACCAAGGATACGGAGAGATTCTTCTGCCTGGTCTTTCCATTGGAGTCTTGGTCGTCCTCTTTTCCTGCTTCCATCGGGTGCGCTATCGAAAACCTTTTGCGCCGGCTCATCTTCATTCATTCTGATAACGTGGCCTAGCCAACGCAATTGGTCTAATTTGATTCGCCTAGATATGTCCACGTCAGAATATAAATTATATAGCTCTTGGTTCCATCGATGTCGGTACTCGCCATTTTCTTTAACAGGACCATATATTTTACGGAGAATGTTTCTTTCGAATGCTCTCAGGTGTTTTTCATCCGCTTGCGATATGACCCAAGTTTCGGAGCCATATGTCAAGAAATGTAAAATGAGAGTCTGGTATAGCTGGACTTTTGTCCGTCGAGAGAGGGCTTTGTTCGTAAACTGCTTGCTGAGCCTAAACTAGCATCTATTTGCAAGCACAAATCTCCTATTTATCTCTAGGGTGACGTTGCTGTTCTTGTAGACAAATTCATCTACCACTACAAATTCATCTACCACTTCAAAATAAATTAAATCGGTTCTCAACGTTCAAGTGCGGATCAAGTCGAGAGGTTTCTCTAGTTGTTGATTCCATAAATTTTGTCTTGCCCTCATTAATAGCAAGACCCACTTTCGCTGAAATACTCGATTCTTGAAAATACACCAATAACCTCTCGCAAATTTCGCCCAATGATGTCTATGTCATTAGCATACTCCAGCAACATATGGGCTTTCGTGTTAATGGTCTTGATCGTATTTACTGCAGCCTTTCTCATTATTATCTCCATTAAGATGTTGAAGGGATTGCACGAAAGTGTGTCGCATTGTCTAAGACTTCGCTTGGTACAGAATGGTTCAGTGAGGTCTTTCCCCAATTTTACTGCTGATTTAGTGTTGGTCAGCGTCATTCTACAGAGGCGGATCAGTTTTGCCGGAATACCAAGTTCAGACATAGCTTCGTACAGTTTTCCCCTTATGGGGCTATCGAAATCAGCTTTGTAATCGACAAAAAAGTGGTATGTATCGATTTGCTTTTCGTGGGTCTTTTCCAGGATCTGGCGTAGCGTGAATATTTGGTCAGTCGTGGACTTGCCTGGTCTAAAACCACACTGATAAGGTCCAATCAGGTTTTCAATAATTGGCTTTAGTCTTTCACATAATACGCTCGACAAGACCTTATACGCGATGGATAAAAGACTGATACCGCGACAGTTGGAACAGATACACGGATCACCCTTTTTGAATACAGGACATAATACACTGAGAGTCCAATCGTCGGGCATAGATTCCCTCAGCCATATACCGGGTATAAGTCGATGCATGTGGGCTAGCAGTCCTTCGCCAACTGCCTTAAAAACTTCAGCAGGTGGCCCATCCGCACCAGCGGCTTTATTATTCTTAAGCCGGGAGATCGCCGTTCTAATCTCGCCTTAGTTGGGGGTTTACAATCTACACTATCTTCCACTATTATTACCTCAGTGAAAGAATCAGAGTGCAGTAGTGCTGAAAAGTGGTCTCTCCACATTTTTACATTTCATCCACTACCACGAAAATGTAACATTTATCAACGTTCACCATTTCATCCAGTCGGGTGGATGTTCTGCCTGTCGAAATCATTAATTTTGTTTTGTCCTCGTTTACTGTCAAACCCACTTTTGCAGAGTCCTTCTTAATTCTCGAAAATACTGCAGTAACTTTTCGCAGATTTAGCACAATGATGTCTAAATCATCAGCATACGCAAGCAGCATGCGACTTTTGCTGCAGATTGTTTCATTCGTGTTAACTGCAGCTGTTCTCACGATGATCTCAATTAATGTGTTGAAGAGATCGCATGATAGGGTGTCGCCCCACCTGAGGCCTCGCTTCGTACTAAATGGTTCGGTGAGATCTTCACCAACCTACCATGTCTACGATTGAATTCTTATATTTTTGAACTTTTTAAGGTCGACATAATAAGAATAAATCAAAATTTTTTCTCAGAATTCTTTCGCTTTTCCCACAATCACACAAAATAATCCCTTTTGGGACAAAGATCAAACCCAGTTCACATGTTTGTTGTCAAGAAACGGAAACATCAAAATTATTGTTTCAAATCCCTTTTTCGATTATTGTCTACCCTTCAAGAAATTGATTAAATTATGTTGATAATTGCAAAAGTCAATATTTATGGGTTAAGACTATTAATACCCATATAGGTAAATATCTTATATCACCATTAAAACACATTCCACATCCACTTCCGCCTCCGCTTCCGCCTCCGACCCGACTTACAATTGCCACTTCTATCTTCCCACCACCAAAAAAGGTTTCATTTATTCAAATCAATAACGTTCCACCCAAAAAATAAAACCCCATTAAAATATCGACTACAATAACAAACGCATTGTTGTTTCAGTAAATAGAGACAACAGACCAACCAGAAAGGATGTGGCGAAGATTGAAGGACGAGGGACAAAACTCTTGTATTAAATAATTTGTGTTTGTGTATTAAACTAATAGATACAATTTAACTTAGATCATCCTTTGTAGTAAAGGACATACTCAGGGTATCTAGTACACATCAACACACACACACACACACACATCCATTCGAAGCTATCCATGTCCAAGTGTGTTTGTTTTATGGGTTTGGTATTTTATAAACAATCGAACAGGACAACAAAGAAGGTAAACTTAATAAACACAGAAGAAGAAACAAAAAAACACAGGGATCCTTGTGGAATAGCCTTACACTCTAGTACACAAGCAAACAAACAAACAGTTTACGCTTGAGTGTGTGTGGGCGCCTTTAAGGAGGAGTGGCTGGGGAAGTACTTTTCTGGACATGGAATATTCGACGCAAAGGATTTTTTTCTGTTTAAAAAGGGACGTATAAATATGTATATGTTTTTGTTTCTCAAACAATTACAAAACAATCATCACTTTGTGAAATTAATAAGAACCCAGTGTACACAGAGTAGAAAAGGAATCCTTTGACGTTTAGTAAGGTGTGTTCGTTGAATTGGAGTACGCGTGTGGAATTTAATGGCTCTCAATGTGTCGATAAGTGTGACATGTCACATTTAATTATGTCATGTTTCACTTGTCCCAGGCCAATGTGAATGTGAGTGAGAAAGACATATATTTGTTGATTTTTCATTATAAACATTTCATTGTTCTTTTGTGATTGACACGAAGACACAATTATTTATAAAGTAGACATACGGAAATGTTGGCAAGCAGTATGTTAAAGCCGACCAAGACCGACAGAATACTCTGAAAAAGTTTAGTATATAAAGCAAATTAAAAAATGGTGAGGTGAGTATTTTGTTACAACATTTTTAAAATTTCAACCACTACTCAGAAATAATTTTCCGAGGAAGTATCTGGTTGTAGATAAATAGTTTCGTGTTCGCTGATTTACAAAGAGCCGTTTACCAGCGTTCGAAGAGTCTCCCACACTGTCGACTCAACACTTTTTGCGACGAACATAAAACACAAGAGTTATGTAGGTAAATGCAGTCCCTGTACACTCGGACTAATAGCAAACAAAACCCCAAATTCGGGGTTTTCGTAGACCACACTGACGAACTATGTAACTCTCAATGAGTTACTGGCGTATGAGTAGTGCCAATTAAAAATAACATAATTAAAGCGTTAATTTGTATCAATGTATACTAAGAAACAGACCAAATGACAATGTATATAATCATTTTGATATCATTCAGATATTAGTCTGTGACCATTTTCTTCATACAAATTGTGATCGTGTTAACAGTAAACACTTCGAGGGTTAGACATCTGAACAAAACTGTTTTCGGAAACTTGAGACCAGGAGTAGACCTACTGACATACTTCATCACATAGAGTGCGTGCTGCCTTTCCTACTCGAGTTTCAAACACAGAGTTGCTTACAACGGGTATTTTTTAGAGGAGGCCAATTTTAAACAGAATTAAAACACAGAAAATGGTATTTAATAACCTTTAAACTTGATGCCGGTTGGAAATTTTGTGTTGAAGACATTGTCATTATTAAGGCTGTTTTTTTATTCCATTAAGCTATTGCCACTTTCGACTTTCTAAATAAATCGATCCACACTTAATACTACGAAATATGGCAACATTTGCTGTAAGGGGTGAAAAAAATTCGATACGGCAAGTCATTTGTAGCCAGTGCCAACCATAGAGTAAATATGGGTAGAGAAAATCTTTCACTCACCAAATTTCTGACATTTGTCCTCGTGTGATGTATACGTTTGATGTTGAAAATAATTGCTTTACTAATACCAGATAGAGGCAATGGCTCAAAACAACGAACAAAATAACAACAACTGGCATTTCATTTTGTGTGTTAAAATTAATGTGTTAAATACAACACAAATGTATGCTAACAATAACAGTCAATAAAAAAGTTTAAAACACATTTAAATTACACAGTTTTTCACCAAAATGGCATGAAAAATTAAAGCAAGAAGTTATTGTAATTCCACCTGGTGTATATCACTTTTCGTCAAACATCTCTCTATCACACCGACCGCATCACGAAGAGTGTGAAAGGAAACGTCAGATGAGACAAATGGCGGCTCTACTATAAATTTACTCTATGGTGCCAACAAATACATGGTAGCAGCAGATGTTGTTTAAATTGTAAGCAGCAATAACAGATATTTTATTTTCGTTCATTCGTTTCAGTTGACAAACTCTACACAAATATATAAAAAAAATATTGAAACAAAATACATATGATTTTGACAAGTGAAACGAAAAATGGCTTGTAAAAAATTTAATCACCTGTTTAAACGACTACACCTGATAGATAACTCTACCATAATCAATATGTAAACAATAACCGTGCGTTGTTGTGAATAATTTAATTCCAATTTTGTTTTCAAGAGATATAAAAGAATTGCGTAGTCTTCCATTAAATGAAATAATTTTGATGAACTTACCATGTGTAAGCCATTTGGAAGTTTCTGCTTTTCTGTCTCTCCTTGATACCATTTTCATTCAAAAGAAATGATAACAAATTTATCTAAGATAACTTTTTGTTGTCATTTCTTGAAATTGAACATGTGGCAACATTATCATTGATCAAGTCCGAATTTAAATGGGAAATTGAAATGACACTTAATATCGCTTAGCTAACCCGTACAAATTAAGCTATAATTAACTTTAGCGGGGTAAAAAAACACATTTATTAAATTTAATATTTATTTTATATATTCAAATATATATGTTTCCATTTTTATTATAAATATATAAATTTAAAAACACACTTTTTATTCAGAAGGTGATAAGGAATTTTTACGAGTATTAGACATTTTCTTGACATGTCACTAATTTTGATTTTGGTGACATAAACTGTGAATGGGCTGACAACCTATGTAAGACCGTTCCATTAATTTGTGGGCACTATGTCATGGCTGACTCTTACTGAGACCAATGCTGAATGTCAATAGAGGACGTCTTCAACTTAAACATATATATTTATTTGTAGTTATGAAATATATCCCATTTGGAAAATTTGTCTTGAAGATATTGCCAGTAGAATGCCCTTAGGATAATATCAGTAGGTGATGACAATTTATATAATACACCTTGCTGACATGTCACCAGTTTTGGTTTAGGTGGCATACATTTTGAAAGGGCTAACACTCTGCCTTGAACGGAAAAGCATCGTCACAGGGATGAAAGTTTTCATTAACCCAACAACTTTTGTCATCGAAAGCGAGCTAACTTACAGTTTCATTTCCTCTACGAAAATGTGTTCATCAAATATAAATTGTTCATCACTGTGACGAAAGTATGTTGTTGCTGCAATGAATTTGATTCATTAGTGCAACGAATTTGTTTCATCGCTGCAATGAATTTGATTCATTGCTGCAATGAGTGGGTTCATTGATGCAACGAATTGGTTTCGTTGTTGCAACGAATAAGTATCGTTCTTGAAATGAAATTATTTCACCGCTGCAATGAATTTGAATTTGTGCTCTTTTATTTATTTTAAACAATTTCTTAAACTTTCGATTGGATTCATATCATTGTACGTTAAATTGTAATTTGTTATATTCGTCTCACTTGAAACACTACGTTTTCATTGACTTTGAATCCATATGCCAATGCAACGAAACAAGCGCGACCGACTTATGTTTCAAACACAGCAACATTTTTCGTGGTAGTTTTTCTGCTATAGATGCGTCACTTTTCTTTTCTCGCGTGTTGCTCCTTGCATTCTGTTTATTTATCTATTTGATTTATAGATTTTCAATTTACACAAACGATCATAGCAAACACATAAATTCACATAATTTATTTGTCACAGTAAAATAATATTAGTTATATATTTAAATTATTCCGGTGGAGAAATATATCTACCACTTTCGGTTGGGTTGTTGCAAAGGAACTGATTTAAGATGTGTTCGTGACCCAGCACACACGCTCACCATTTCTCTTGCTGGCTTCTTTTCTATGTTCTCTCAATTTCTTGACTGCTTTTTGCTCTATATCTTGAAAAAAATTAGCTTCGTTGCAATAACGAAATTGTTTCGTCAAACCGAAACAAACCTCCAAAATAAATAAATAATAAAATAAACTATAAAAGATACGAGATAAACCAAATATCAATAGTTTAAATCAGTTTGCGGCGACTACAAAATTCTTTCAGTATATGTAAGGCCGTCACATCGTTATTCTTTCAGTGTATGTAAGACCGTCACATTGATTTGTCAGCATTATGTCCTGACTGACTCCATAGACCAATACATACATAGATACTAATATTCGCTCAATAAATTAAACGTCATAGGTACGGTGGAAAGTAAATATAGGATGGTGGAAAACATGACAATAAACACAAACAAAACAAAACAATAATACCAGATAGAGGTAATAGTAAACAACGTTCAACAAAGGAACAACAACCGAATTTCGTGTTTTTGTGGCAAACTAGGTGTGATAAATACAATACAAATGTATACCAACGATAAAAGTCAACAAAAATGTGCAAAATATACTTAACATTTTCTGTTCTACACTAAAACGACAGGAAAAAGTTAAGTGAACATATTTTGTAACTCCACCTGGTGTAAGTTAATTTTAAATTTAATTCTTCTCATTTCCACAAACCTACGACGAAGAGTGTGAAATGAAACGTCAGATGAGAGAATATAAGTATCTATGTATGTATTGGTTTATGACTGACTCTAATTAAAGGCAATGCTGAATGGCGATAGGAGAAGTCTGTATCATTTGTCAACGGCGAGTCATGTGACTAGATTTCGAATATATTCAAAAAATTCGAAGCTGCACAATTTATATTTAATTTATATGTCATGTATTTGATGAATTAATTTCAAAAATATTTGAAAATTAATCACAGAATATTCATATTTTCATGAATTATGCATACATACTTAGGTTTGTATGACCATCTGTACATGCATGCGTCTATTTCGAATTATGTTAGCAATATTTCCTTCAGATAATGGCTTTATGAAAAATGCCAAAAAAAAAAAATTAAAAATGCCCCAACTGAAGAATTCCCCAAAATAAATGAAAAATCCCCCAAAAACGCCAATATGAAAATTTCCCCAAAAAATATCCCAAATTTTATGAAAAATAACCCAAAAAACCTTTGTTTTAATTTGGAAAAAGTTTATATTAGGATTATGAGGCAATATAAATTAAATATTTCCTTCCCCAGATCGGAATGTTGAATAATTTTGTCACCGTAAAAACACTTTGGCACTTCACTGACCAAAGATGGAACTGATAATGAAGTTGCCCAACCACCCAGCGGCGGAAGTCATGACCTGGAAGGCCTGAAATCATGACCAAACAGGCCTTCTTTAAAATACAGAAGGCCTTTCGTACACATTACCTCCTCCTTTCTTTTTAACCTTGCGTGAGATTGGGAGGCAAGGTCTTCCTTGTCCATTGCCAAAAGAAGGCCTTAGAAGGCATGCAAAAAGGAAACCCTTAGAAGGGATTTACTTTAATTTATTTATGTTAAACAAAAATAAAATTAAAATAATTTATTTTATTCATCATTATCATATCATTATCCATTTCTACATATTTATTTACAAGTATGTATCTATCTTAGAAAGTTATACCACGCCCAACTTCAAATTGAAAATTTTGAAAATAACCTGAAATATATTAAATAAAAATATAATTTTAAAGTTTATATAAAATTTTCCAATTAAACTACGATTAAAAAGATTCGGAAAAGAAATTTCCCAAAATTGTAAAAATCCTCTTCTTGGTTATATCTGATGAAAAAATGCATCCAGTCCGCAGGCCTTATATTAGGAAGGCATTACAAAAGAAACATTCCGCATGCCTTATTTGTGGAAGGCCTTGCGACTTCCGTGGCTGGGTAATAATATTGATTTTGTATGTTTTGGAACTGTTATGCGTGTGGGTACTGTTAATATTTTGACTTCTGTACTGCAATTTTTCATGAAGTTAAGAATGAAAATTTCCCCCAAAAAATGAAAAATTCCTCAAAAAATTGGGGAATACTTCATAATTCAAATTTTGGGGTATTTTGCATATGGAAAATGAGGCGGAATGAATACGGACCCCAATTGCAAAATGAAAATGGGCCCAAACCAATGCACAGGTTACAACAACACGAAATTTTTGGGTATTATTTCGCATATTTGGGGTTCATTTTCGCTTACACTTGGGGTGATTTTGCATTATGAATGTGGGCCCCAATGAAAGTGGACCCCAGTTATTTTTTGGTGGACATTTTCATTTTACTTGGGGTCCGTCTTCATGTTTTGGGGTGTTATTTCATAACTAAATTGGGGTGTAATTTCTCGGGGTGCTACTTCGTATGGCTACTTTAAAACTAAATGAAAAAACACCCCACAATAACAAATGAAATTAGGCCCCAAATATTACTAAAAAGTAAGTTTTAATGAACTATAATTTCCTTTAAGGTTGTAAGAGATCATGTTTCTCCGCTTAGTGAAAAAAATGTAAATGCCGCGGGTGGGATTCGAACTTACATTCGCTGGACGATCGTTTCGATGTTTATGAAGCATCATCTTCAGCAGCGCCTAGCCCGTTAAGCCACTGCGGTGTGTATTTACACAAGTCACTAACCGAAGACATTTATTGATTGTGCAGAGTGATTGCTTAGCGTTACTTACACATTAGGTAGGGCCAAACCAAAACAAAAGGAGACAACTACAATTAGAATAGTTCGTTCTAGAAACAGAACTTTCAAAACTTCTGCATCAGTGCGTGTAAGTAGGAAAGCAATGTGTAAGTAGCGACAACAATCACTCTGCACACAATCAATAAATGTCTTCGGTTAGTGACTTGTGTAAATACACACCGCAGTGGCTTAACGGGCTAGACGCTGCTGAAGATGCTGCTGCACAAACATCGAAACGATCGTCCAGCGAATGTGAGTTCGAATCCCACCCGCAGCATTTACATTTTTTTCATTAACCGGAGAAAACATGATCTCTTACAGCCTTAAAGGAAATTACAACTTTAAACATAACGAAGATCTAAAACAACTAAATTTAATGAACTATATTTTTCTGTTTTAAAAAGAAATGAAAAAAAAATTTCCAAAAAAAAGTCGCCCGATTTTGTTGGGAAACATTTGTTGCCTGCGGCGCTTCAACATACGATCAACAAAAATTGTAATAAACTATACTTTACTGTTTTAAAAAGAAATGACAAAAATGTTTCCAAAACAAAATTGCGCTTCAACACACGATCAACAACAATTTTAATAAACTATATTTTTCTGTTTTAGAAAGAAATGAAAAAAATTGTTCTATCTTATTTTGTTTAATGTTTCATGGAATATGTTTATGTGTGTATTGTATATTCATTCTGAAATTAATCAAATCGACGGATAAAACAAAATAAATTTTTTTCCATTGATGCCAATTTTCCTGGGGTGCAATTTCTATTATTTAAAATTACATTTCAAGAAAATACACCCCAAAGAGTCAATGAAATCTGGCCCCAAATTTTATCAGTTTACATCAAATAATTATTTTGGGGTCCTCTTGCGCTTATTGGGGTCTTATTTTTAAACGTTTTAAAACTAAAAAATGAAAGCCGCCTCCACTAAAATATTTGGGGTTGTGCTTCACAATTTTTTGGGGCCCTTCATCATTGCTTGGGAGGCTATTTCATGTTGAAATTTGGGGCCCACCTTCATAATGAAAACAAACCCTAAATTTGCGGCCCATTTTCATTTTGCAATTGGGGTGTTATTTCCTGGGACCCGTCTTCCGGCCGCCGAAAAATGATCCCAACACGAAAAATGAAAAATGATCTAAAAAATTATGAAAAATTCCCCAACTTTTTTGGGGAATTATTAAAAATTAACTAAAAATGACCCCAATTTTGTAAGAAATATTACTCCGACAATTAGACTGCTATTATACAAATTATGCAATCTGTATTCCGGATTTCACGAATTGCCATAACTTCCGATTATCTCTAAATAAGATGACACAGATGAACAGTTCTATATTCCATTAAATGGGAGCGGGAGCACAGCAACATTCTAGGGAACCATAAAGAGGATGAGTTCACGAGATTAACGACTACATTGCATGTTCCACTGGATGTGAATCATGTGGCTGTGCAACTTCCTGTATGCAAGCTTATGGTTAGGAACGAAGTTCGCAGACATGGGATTAATTGATGACCTGAATTGGTTGGCTAAATTTGATATTCATTCCTAGGTAAGATATCTCTATACCAGTAGCTGTGATTATTGGGCACTGTTTAATAGGCAGATTTGGAATGTCAGCTTATGATTACTGTGGAACTTGTAAGGATGAAGAGAAGGACCATAGCAACAAAAATGCAATATGCTACTGTCCTGCCTTTTGTATGAGTAGGAGACAATATATAGGATCATATAGGATTATCTCAATGAAGTTAGGTCGTTTTGCAGAGTACTAAATGGTTGGCCAGCTACTAATGTACGTTTCTCTTTAGCCATATCCTGAAATATCGGAAGTGGTATCATATGGCTTGGCCGCCCCATACACAGTGAAAATATGACCCATGCAAAATTATGCAGGAAACATATATATTCTTCAGTGCTAGCATTGGTTTCATCAGTTGAGGATCTGGTGCTTTTTATTTTGTCTTTTTGTTTCAGCAGTTTGCAACAAAGCCATATATGGGTAACAAAAACATATATTATAATATATTGATCCAAAATGTAATATGGCGTAGCAAACATAATGTGTTTGGACACGAGTATTGTATATTTGCCATAAACTTAAAACACGCTATATTTGCATCCAAACAATAAAAAATGGAAGATTTTTCAGGGTGTAACCATACTAGGTCAATTTGCAAGTTTAACGATGGGGACAGAATATGACGTATCATAGCATTGGATCGGTCATCATTGGGCTAAGTGTATCATTAGGAACAACCACTTATACATAATTTAAGCGATTTCATTTACCTTTTGCGGGCGTGGCTAAGTTTAATGCCTGATAAATATATTTATTTTGATCATTTGCTCCAGTGCAAAATTCTTTTAAATTCTGCGGATAAACCTTTGTTAATATTGAAATTTTCAGACACTTGCATAGGACAACGCAGAGTATTAAAAAAAAATTATGTTTTTCAATTACGGACGTGATATTAAAACGCCAATCAAATTACAAAACTACCATTTACATAATTTTGTTAGCTCTGTTTCCATTTGTTTGTATCGAATTGTTGTGGTAAGAAAGAATTTACGGCAAGAGACCATAATGTAACATATCTCTTAAATCATAACATAACTCTTAACCCATTTTCTACCACCGTTGCGTTTTCGCATCACTCAGTTTACCCATAGTCCGATTACATACTTAGTCAATTAATTCAAATTTATTATGTATATTTACCTTGTTTAGACGATTGGCCTTGAAAATAAAACAAACAAAAAAATTTTGGCCAATTTTTCGAGATTGGCACGACAGCTGCAAAAATAGTCTAAAATAGCAGTTTTTAAAAGCGGCTATTGAAAGAAGAATTAAAAAAAAAAAAGTGAAATATTTTGAAATGCCTAGTCGAAAGATCGTAAACAAAGATAGTTATGTTACCGAACGATTTAGTTGATTTACTACACGAACATCGAGCAAGTGAAAACTGTTGATGCGAAAACGCATCAATGGTCAATTAAGTGTTACTTATTTACAAGAAACATTCCAACAACTATGCACGTTACATAGCCACATTGTATGAACGGTAGCAAAACAATTAGAGTTCGCAGTCATCTAAAGAGAAAAAGAGTGAAGAGAGTGCTGAGAGTGCAGAAAAAATTTGACAAAGCAAGACATTTTTCTATTCATTGGGATACTAATTCTATCAGGATATCACACAATTCCTCAGGTGGGACTGTACTGGTCATTTAGACCGGATTTGGGACTTCCTATAGTTCAGAAAGCTATGTCACGCAACAAATTCACAACCATCAAGCAAAATTTACATTTGGCGGACAATACCAGTATTGATACCGATGATCGTTTTGCAAAAGTCCGGCCCTTGATTTCTTTGCTAAATGTAAAATATAAACAGTTTGGAATATTCAGTACTAACTTATCAATTGACGAGCAAATGGTACCCTACTTTGGAAGGCATAGCTGCAATATGTTCATCAGAGGTAAACCTATACGATTTGGTTTCAAGTTGTGGTGCATGTGTTCCGATACCGGTTACTTATTCAATGCTATTCCGTATGCTGGTGTAGCAACACCCTACAACAAACAAGTCGGACTTGGAGCTTCTGTTGTCCTGCAACTGTTGCAATATGTTCCTGAGCCAGACCATCATGCTATTCATTTTGATGACTTCTTTTCGTCCTATTATTTATTCTGTTTGCTAAACGAAAAGAAATTTCGGGCGATTGGGACAGTAAGATCGAACAGATTGAAAGGCGCGGATACTTTTTTGGCGGCAGCCAAAGGCTCTAAAAATAAAAAGGCGTCCAAACTGCAGAAACACGACTATGACTACGTTTTTGACACTAACAACAAACTGTTTGTTGCTCGCTGGCATGACAATAATGAGGTGACCATTATTTCAAATTTTGTTGGTGCACAGCCGGAATCTAGAGTTTTTCGATACTCAACCAAGGAGAAAAAAAAAATTTCGATTCCGCAGCCCAATTTGATCACCAAGTACAACCAGCATATGGGTGGTGTCGACTTGCATGATAATGGAGTCGCTAATTACCGCATCTCAATCCGAGGTAAAAAATGGTGGTGGCCAATATGGATTAATTACATCAATTCGACAGTTGTCAACGCTTGGAAGATTCACTGTCTAACTGCAAAGGCTGAAAATACAAGCGCTATGAGCCAGCTGGACTTCAGAAGTGAAATTGCCAGGGGCTTATTGTTGTTCGAGGAAAAGAAAGATTATGCACAATCTGATAAAGACTACTCCGGGGAGACACAAAAGAAAATGCCCAGACTCAGTGTTCCAAATCATATTGTATGGAAACCACCAAATACAACCCCGAAAAGATGTGCAAAATGTCACTCACAAACAGTATACCAGTGCAAAAAATGCAACGTGTCCTTACATCCCAAGTGTTTCGATGAGTACCACAGCTTAAAATCAATAAAAATAAAAATCAATAAAAAAATTTTATCTGTATATTAAATAAGAAATAAAAACTATAAAAAAAAAATTGAAACACCAACCAAATAACAAAAAATAATTTAAAACACCAAACAAACAGATTTTATTTTTTTTATGATAATATACAATTATACCCTTAATCGACCATTGATGCGTTTTCGCAACACTCTGTATTTCAGAATCTGAAAAACCTAGACACCTAATTCCTTCGGATTATTGATCAGACATGTCTTAATACCCTTCAAACCAAACTTCGTAGAGTTATCTCAACGGAATCGGGTTGTGGTAGAAAATGGGTTAAAGCAGTAAATATTAATGACAGCAGGCAACAAAATATTACCCAGTGAGAGAAAGTGAAATTTTTTTATTACCATTTAGTTGTTGGTCACATTAAACCTTTCTATGGAATAGCCCATATACAGACTTAAATACTCGATCATACACTTACACTCAATAATTTCTTACAAATGTGTAAGTTGCCTTCCATATTAGCACTTTAATCTTTTGTTGCCCATTAGCATCAAGTGTTTGAATAAATTCAACAGCAAAAGTAAAAGGAAACTCTCGTAATACATTCCACAATTGCTGGCAATTCATCTTCGTTGCCACTTAAAACAGTTTATATTTCTTTCACGCAAATATTTATTTATTTTTTAATTGGAGGATTAACGTATGATAAAGACAGGATACAAGTGAAAAAAAAAACAGAGAAAAGTGAATGCTCTGCTTTAATCTGTTTGTGAATGCATTTGTAACAAGTGTACACAAACACACACATATACACCCGTACACATTTAATTCGTTGTTTTCTTTAGTACTGCATGGTAATTTGTGGGGATTCTTAACGCATTAAGGACTTAGTACTAATTAGATTCTTTTGAGCTTTATTAACTTAAACAAATTAATTATTTATTTATGGAAAACGGTATCGTTATTGCGGGCGTCATGGTGAACCAACGTGTAAAGCTGTGTCGAGTGTACGAGTGAAGTAGTAAACAAGTTAAGGTGATTACAAGTTAACATCAGGGCTGGTTGAAGTGTGCGGATTATATGCGAAATGGGTCCGAACCCAGTTCCGAATATTTTTTATATCTTTTAACAGGAGCGCCGGTAATTCTTTGAAGTTTAATAGTCCATGAAAATGAGTTTCAAAGTCATTTATTACACGTCTATTAAGCTAAGGATTTTAATTGCATTAAGTTCGATTTGCTATGTGGTTTATGGGGGACTCTAACAAAGCTGTCGTAGTATAAATAATCAAATTAAAATTTATTGTGTTAAATATTTCAAACGAACTGTAGATAATATCTATTATGAATGACAAAATATTATAAATTTAACGTCATACTAGGTTACTATTTATATTTCGGGAACTGGCAATACTAGTGTTCCTAGATGCAAACTGCAACTTCCATTGGAAAGTTTGACATTTTGTCATAGAATGTTTTCATCTACGAGCACTATTTTTTCTATTTCGTTAGTTGGTTGGTTGAAGATGCTGCAAGACAGCACGCTGTCTAGCACTTGCAGTTTCCTCTATAGCAACTATTGACTAGTCGTCTAGCCAATTTGCCCTTTTTTGTCTATAATTTGTCTATAAAATTTGTCTATAAGACCTACAGGAATATCCTGTAGGGCTACGGTGGTAACTAAATGTTGTTTCGAATATCCTATTTCTCAGTCCTGCCAGGGCAGGACAATCCAAGAGAAGGTGTTTCGTCGTTTCCTCGTCCTCTTCCATGCAGCATCTACAGAGAGTGGAGTTTCTATGTCCCAATCTTCGGGCTTGTTTTTCTACAAGACAATGTCCCGGAAGTGTTCCTATCATTGTGGATAACCGGCCTCTCGACAAGTTAAGTAGTTGCCTACTCCTCTTCCTGTCCACCTGCGGCCAGAGGACCCTGGCTTGTTTGCAAGTTGAAGTAAGTCTCCACTTGGCCTTGAACATATTATCGGCCCACTGCCTGATCTGCAAACGGCAGGTAGAGATTGGCATACAACGTCTTCTTTTACAGGCAGAACCTGTGCCGTAGTACCCTGTCTAGCACATCCGTCGCTGTGTCCCGGTACCCAGATGAGCCTGATGCCAAAATACTCTGCCATCACCCTAAGTGATAAGTGGCATTCTCTTGCCGTCATGTACGTAGCAAACATGGCTTCCAGGGATGTAATGGCAGCCTGGCTGGCTGTCTAGATACATATTCTCCGGAGGGTTGTGACACTACTTTTCAGTAGTTCAGCAACCTCCAGTATGGCGGTAATTTCCACCTGAAATACACTACAATGATCAGGCAGCTGGAAGGAGATATTTATATTTAGGTCGGGTGAATGGACTCCAAAGCCTACTTGCTCATCCAACTTTGATCCATCCGTGAAAATCTGATACTACTGGTATCCCCTTCCAGTGACTTTCCCAGGTATTCCTGTTCGGAATAGAATTGATTAGATTTGTCGCTGGTTGAAGGTAGGGGATACAGTAGTCCGGTTTTATGGTAATGGAGTTGATCCGGTGTAGTAATTCAGCGTGTCCGGAATGCCCCGATATCATGACGCCACAATACCTTATTCTCACCAGGGATGTAGCGGCTGCCGATTTGACCATGATATCAGGAGTACAGACGTTCAGGAGAGCACTAAGTGCAGTGCCTGACGTCGTGCCCATTGCACCACTAACGCTAATCAGTGCTGATCTTTGAATTTTCATCAAGAAATTCAGAATATATTTCTTTTGGAGGGACATCCACCAAACTACGATGCCATAGAGAAGTATTGGTCTGACTATTGCCGTATAAATCTACATGGTGATCTTAGGAGACAGTACTCAGCGCCTTCTTATCGCCCCTTTACAGCAGTAAAGAGCAACAGCCGCCTTTTTCACCCTCTCCCGCACTTTCGGTTTCCAAGACAGTTTTCTGTCGAGAATTATCCCCAGATACTTTTTCTATTTACAGTGTGATGAAATATTCATCTCGGTCAAAAAATGGAATTAACCCGTGAAACTTTTCGCTCGAAAATTTATTACGATTTTCGACTTATGGTAATGAAGGAACAATAAAAAACCACTGTAAATCGCTAATGCCAAGCGCTAAGTCTCGGACGCCATTGGATCCAGGATTGATTTCGTGAAGGGCGTCCAAAATCGGTTGTTCTGCCACAAAACATCGATACAGTGCTTGAACCAATAACGCAAGATCGTCATGTGGTGTATCGTGAGATAAAGGCATCCTTGCACATTAGTTCTGCTTCAAGACACTCGATTTTGCATGAACATTAGGATGTAAAAAATAGATTTGTTTACATAATTTGACAATCGCTCAAAGCAAAAAGGCTCGTGCCAATTGGTGTAAGAAAATTATTAAAGAGTTCGACCGTGGTGCTTCAAAAGACATGTATACATCGTAATAGGTGACGAATCATGGATAGATGCGTATGAACTGGAAACAAAATTACAATCGACCGTGTGGGTCAAGAAGAGCTAAATCCAACAAAAGTTGTTCGAGGAAGAAGCACAGCGAAGCAAATGGTCGCCTGTTTCTTCGGCCCAATGGGTCATGTAGCCACTGTTCCGCTTGAGCAATGTAGGACGGTCAGTTCCGAGCCATTTGTTTGGCGGAAGTCTTCGGAGAAGTTCTTAAAACCAACCGCCAGAGACGAATCATTCTCCATCATGACAATGCACACATCTCGCCAAACAGGTGAATTTTTGAGCAGTCAAAACATCGAGTTACTGACTCATCCTCCGTAAAGTCCTAATTTGGCACGCATTGACTTCTTCTTGTTCCCGAATATCAAAGGTAAACTGCGTGGTCAACGAATTTACGAGCTCCGAAGAATCAGTTGACGCGATCAAAAACCATGTTTGGAGGTGTCTCAAGAGGAATTCAAAAACTGCTATGACAAATGGTTTGAACGAATGCAAAAGTATAATGATCATCAAGGGGAATATTTTGAAAAACAATAAATCCATTTTCATTTAAAAATGTTTGTTATTATTTGCTATTCCCGAAATATAAATAGTAACCCTCGTCATCAACAACAAACAAATTAGAAATGTGCAGGGTGTTTTGACCGTCATTTCAAAAACTTATAAATGTCAGTTTGTATTTGACAGTTGTGCAGAGCAGTCGATAACAATTTATTATGGAGCATCTAACCCAGCAACAACGTGTTGAAGTTATTAAAACATTTTATCTAAATAGTCGTTCAGTTGTAAAAACGCTAAGGATTTTGAGGATTTTTTTAGTTTAAATACCGAGCAAATCAACCTTTAATCGTATTGCAAACAATTTTTAAACTTTGTTTACACTGCGAGGTAAAGTGAAGTCTAGCCGAAGTCGTAGCGTACGTACGGCGCAAAAAACTCTGATGCTGAAGAACATCATTATTGAAGAAATTGTAGCAAGAACAATCGTAATGTACCAAAATTTTTTACAAAATTTGTTTAAAAGAGCACATATTTGCGCAGCGGCCAGATGCGACCCTTTAGACGATATTATGTTTCATACATTAATGTTATAAACCAAACTTTCATGCAATAAAACATTATTAAAAAATATTGTACCATTTAAGATTAATTTAAAAACAAAATCATTGGCCGGATCATAAAAACACCTTGTATATGCGAGCCACCCATCTGTGCGTATGATCAACGCGCACATTATATTATTCCCTAGAATTATTAATCATACGTTGCGTTGTCCTGAACTTGATACTTGAATGGTATACACCCAGGGAAATAATTATAAAGGCAATATATTTTTTCTCGGTACTCTCAATGCCCTGGATTTATGGTGTAGAATTTTAATGCATATGTGTGTCACTAGGTATATTATGTCACAGAATGTAACCATTCTATCTCTTTTACAAGTTAAATGAAAAGTGACGTTGTTTTTTCTGTTTCCGGTGCGAAATATATATAAGGCAACATGGAAAAGAATCGGAATTGGAACAGTAGTAAATAGGAATTTAAACAGAAGAGAGTTTTCTTTGGTTGTTACTTTATTGTTTTAAAATTAACGTAGGTAAAATCAAAAAAAAACATATCAATTTATATAAAATACCTGGTCGAAAGTAGATAAGTAAAGAAGAAAGGGGAAATTTTAAGATTTTCATGATGAAGGGCTCTCCAATCGGGAAATTTTGAAGCGATTGAAAAGATCTAGCTGAATTATTGACGATTTTATAAAATAGGGTGGTCAATATGGAAACACAAAACGACCAGGAAGGACACCGCTGATCAGTGGCAGCGCCAAAAGAGATATCAAAAGGGTTGCTGTTAAAGAAAACATCACCGATAAGGAAATTATTGCTGAATTGAGCTTGGGAGCAGGGTTGCGTCGTGTTCAACAAATAATGAAACGCGACTTGAAACTGTCATACAGGAAAAAGTATGCAAAACTTGGGCTCATGCCAAGACACGAATTAGCCAGATTTAAATTCGCTGAAATATACATATTATTGGTTGAGTGGTAATATTTTCCGATGGAAAAAATTAAATTTGGATGGACCTGATGGCTGGGACAAATATTGGTGCTCCAGAGATTTTTCCAAAATTATGCGTCAGCGGCAAAATTTTGGCGGTGGCTCCCTTATGGTTTGGGCAGGTATGAGTTATAGAGGAACCACTCCAATATGTTTCGTTTCCACCGAAATGGACTCCGAGTATTATATTCGACTATTGGATGTCGTCGTACTTAATTCTGGAGAGGAAATTTTTGTCCCAGAATTTATCATCCAGTACATCGGTCTAAGAAAACTCCAAAATTTCTGGTGTCTAGAAATAATATCAACTCTCGACTGGCCTGCACTTAGTTCTGATCTCTATCCGATCGAGAACCTCTCGTCCATTTTACCTACCCAAGTTTACCACCCAGTACGCCAGTTGATGAAGGTCAAGGATCGAAGAGTAGCACTACAAGAAAATGGAAGATAACTGATCCTGCGCATATTCATTCGTTGATAAACTCAATGCCAAGATGCTTAGTAGAAGTTATCAGCGATAAGGGAGACCAAACGTCTTACGAAACGTTTTAGAATATTTAAATAAACCTTTTGCCTTTATAAATATTTCGCACTAGCAATTAGTTTATTTTTGTTGATTCACCTTGAAGAAGTTTTAGTCAAAGTACTGTTGCTGAAAAGTATTTAATTTTGAAAGGACTAATACAATATATAATAAAAACTTGAAACTTCCTCACAAGATTTGTGTGTTGCCTTTATATTTATTTCGCGGGGTGTATGTGGATAAGTGTATAACGATGGCTTAATATAAAAAGGTCCTAACTCGATTTTTTGTTACTTGACAGGAGAAGGAAAAAACTTAATAAAATTTTAGATACAACAAAAAGTTTTAATGGAATTTCCAAAAACATGTTGCCTCTTTTTATTAAAAATTGCATTAAAACTTTTTGGTATCTAAAATTTTAGGTATTTTATTAAGATTTTCCTACTCCTGTCAAGTAACAAAAAATCGAGTTAGGCCCTTTTTATATTAAGCCGTCGATAAGTTAAAGTACATATCAGGCATGGAAACAATTGTACTTCTATTAATACAATTTATTCCACACCAAAGTTCCATTGTACCCACGTCACAAATTTGATACACTAAAAAGCTATCATAAAATATACAACACTACTTTAACAAGCAATGGTATATCCTAACAAAATCGTTCCTAGATTTAATTTGATATATAGGGTTTTCGAATAGAGACGGGTAGACGTCAAACTTGAATAAACCAAGTTACGTTTGAGATATCAGAGAATGAAATGACATTGCATCTGAGAGCTCCAATGTTTAGTATCCACATTACAACTTCTTAATCTAAACAATAATCATATATTTACCCGGCATTTTCATCTTCATCATCATTCGAGTTAATTCTGATTTACTTTTATTGACTATTTTACAACCTCATGAGGTCAGACGTCTTACACATATTAATTAAACAAACAAATTAGACAAATTTCAACATATTCTTCCAACTGGCTCTATCCTGGTAACACCAAGGATACGGAGGGATTCTTCTGCCTGTCTTTCCAACGGAGTCTTGGTCGTCCTCTTTTCCTGCTTCTATCGGATACGTTATCGAAAACCTTACACGCTGGCTCATCTTCATTCATCGCGATAGCATGGCCTTGCCAACGCAATTGGCCTAATTTGATTCGCCTAACTATGTTCCAGCGATGTCGGTACTCGCCATTTACTTTAACCGGACCATATATTTTACGGAGAATTTTTCTCTCGAAAACTCCCAGGTGTTTTTCATCCGCTTGCGATATGACCCAAGTTTCGGAGCCATATGTCAAGACAGGTAAAATGAGAGTCTGATATGGCTGGACTTTTGTCCGTCGAGAGAGGGTTTTGTTCCTAAACTGCTTGTTGAGCCCAAAATAACATCTATTTGCAAGCACAATTCTCCTATCTATCTCCAGGCTGACGTTGTTGTCCTTGTTCACGGCGGTTCTAAGGTAGACAAATTCATCTTCCACTTCAAAATTATGGGGACATGGGACTGTCCTTGGAGGTGGAAAGTTTCTGATAGCCATTCACTTGGGAGTGGCCAGAAATGATTCCTTCATTGGGCAGTCCAAGCAGCTCACTACTTCCACGCAGTATGTCCTGGGCAATGGCTTATCGGAAATCTCCGTTAGCTAGCTAAAGTGAGAAGGCGAAACGAATGAGCAACCTGAGTGGTAATGCGATCAGGATTATTTGGTGACCCTGTCACTGAAGCTGTTCGAAGTAATGGACATATTCTTCTGTCCTTTGAAGGCGGTTGAGCCAACACCCCTGGCCAACCGCGGGTCAAAATTGAGGAAACCAAAATCCAGTTTCCAAAATCCATTGCGGGCGGCTGAAACATAATCATCCTGGCAGTAGGTAAAATCCAAACCACGGTGGGATGGGTTTTCCTCCCGCCACCGTTATATTTACAATGAAAATATACGTTAATTCTGATTAGTGTATTCAAAAAAACGGGTTTTCAAAAATATCGGTTTTCGGTTTCTTCGAATATTCCGATTTTAGTGAAACCGGTTTTATAAACCGGGTGTGTATTAACCGGTTAATATCCGGTTTCGGTTTTACGACAAAACGATAAGCTATGCCTTTTGTAAACGTCTCTTAATTTTAATTCAGTTTTTTCGAATTTTGAGATCTACTAACGAGCAAATAGCCATGAAGTGGTTTGTGAACCTACCGATAGGAACCGGTGTAAAACTTCAGGTCCCAATCAGAGTGTGTTAGCCTATGCCTTAATGGTATGTGATGGGAAAGTAAAGTGTGGGCCACGTATAATTTGGGATTTAATTTCGCTTTAACAAAGTACTAGTATAGACACATCCGACCAACACAATTTTTCAGTACATTGCCCATTATTTGGGCCGCTATTTCATGTTGTAAAGGTTCGATGAACTCGGGATTATTTGCGTAACACTTTCCTTTCATGGCGCTGCAGAGATAATAGTTTAACTGTATTAAACCGCAGCTGCGAGACGGCCAATGGGCTTCCGAGTTTGGTCTGATTATGCTGTTTTCGAACACAATGCGCAAAAGATCGATTAGCTGGGCGACACCTAGCGCCATCTTGTGGAAACCACACTTCGCCCATGCCATCCTCTTCAACTTTATGGAACAATTGCTTGGTCATTTTCAAAGAAAAATTGAACTATGATGCCGCTTTTCCAAAACCCGCACCAAACAGTCACTCGTTGTCGATGCATCGGATTCTCGTTGAGGACGTGTGGATTTTCCGAGCCCCAAATGCGACAGTTTTGTTTGTTAATATAGCCCCGAGGTGAAAATGAGTTTCATCGGAAAAGATTAGATTAGAAAAGATAGATCTTTCGGTAAAAAAATTTAAAAGGCATTGAATGGCCACGAGGCTTCCTCTTTTGGACTATTTTAATTTACGTCTTCGTACTGAGGTCTTTACGTAAAATTCTGCCCGCGAGTTGATATTGATGGTTGTTCCAGCACACTTTCATCTACAGTGGCAATATTTTCCACTCGACGAGTACGTAGACGAGTTCTTTTCTTCAATAAGGACTCGGGTTGGCAAACTCTCTTTACAAATTGATCTACAAACGGCGTTAAGGAACTCTATTTCTATCGAATTTTTTTCATAGATTTCTTACAGTTTGAGCTGAAGGCTCAGAAATTTTGATGAAAGTTGTACCCAATTTTCTTCAAGCGTAAAGCAATCCATTTCGTAGATTTCTAACCTTTTTCTAATAATCTGTCACTTCATAAATGTAAAATTGGATTGTCAATTGTCATCTGCTTCGTTATAAGGGAGGGGGGATTTGTAATTCTGCATTGTTATATCAGTTGTGTAAAACCCGAAAAAACCCCGGTTAATTGAATCGACATAACCGGTGAATGCGGTTCTTCGAAAATAGCATTTTTTAAAAAACCGACGTATGGTAAACCGACAGCAATTCGGTTAAATGAAATGACAATGTCCAATTCCATCACTGGTACATACACTACGAACCGCATGAATAAGGAATGGATTTATACAAACCTTCAGTCGAATTCAGCATCTGAGCAAATTGTAGGAGATTTATATAAATTGTAAATAATAAAGGTCAAACCTAAGTTCATATTGTAACAAATATACCATTTAATAAAAATGACAAAAAAAATGGCAAAACATGTTTTTTTCATTTTGTAAATAAGCAACTACACGCTGAAAACCCTCTCGTTCTTTGTTGTTTGACTGCAAATATAACTTATTTGTAGTTTTTTGCAAATATACTATACTTGTGTCCAAACACATTGTGTTTGCTGTTCAATATTACATGATCGATACACAATGACTAATATGTTATAATATATGTTTCTGCGACTCAAATACGGGTTTGCTTATTGAAAACTGCTGCAACAAAAAAGTGACAGACAACAAAAAAAGCAAATGATCTTCAATTCATGAAAACAATGTTTGAACGTAAGTATATGGATATTCCAAATATATGAATGGTTCCTGTATAGTATTACGGAGACCATTTTCTTTCAGCGTGTTTAAATGATATTCCTACCTAAAGTTTGAAACGTTCGATTCCATATTCAATGTGATTCGCACTGTGTTACATATAATTTGAAAGAAACCCCAACTAACTCATTAAATTATCTTTATATATATTAATTGTAATCTCTATTAACTTTTCTGTTTTTCTTATGATTATCGTCGTCATTATTTTTATTATTATTATTTGTTTTCATTTGCTACTTCTGAGTAAAGCGGATTATTGAAAAACTTTCGATGCGATAATTAATCATATTACAACTTTTAAGTTAAGGCAGTAGGAACAACACAAAACAAAACAAAACCAAAAACAAATAAAATACAAGAAAAGAAAATGGAAGGGAATTTCTGGGAATGGAAAGAGGCAGAGAAGGAGAAACAAAAACAATCAAGACTATAAATGTGGTTTGGGATCCTGAGTTGTAAGGAAGTGGAAACACTGTCGACATACATGATAACAAACATACATGAAATACAAATGTGAATGTATTCCAATAAATACATAAGCAGCTAATGAACAATTATAAGTACAAGTTATATCAATAGAAAACTATGCCAAATGATTAACATTGTGTCTGAGCTGGGTGGATTAAATGAACTCACTATCATATTTCTACCTACATGCTGAAACATTTGAATTTTTTTGTTGTTTGAATGTAAATATAGTATACTTGTGTCTGAACACATTATGTTTCCTATTCAATATTAGATGTTGGGGGCACAATGATTGTTTCGTTGGGTGGTTGAAAAGGCTGCAAGACAGCACGCTGTCTAGCACACTTAGGCTAAAGAATCCCATTGCGATACCTGCAGTTTCCTCTATAGCAACTATTGACTAGCCGTCTAGCCAATTTGACCTTTCATTGAATTTGTCCTAGAGGAATATCCTGTAGGGCTACGATGCTAACTAAATGTGTTCCGAATATCCTACTTCTCAGTCCTGCCAGACCAGAGCAATTCAAGAGAAGGTTTTTCGTCGTTTCCTTGTCCTCTTCCATGCAGCAACAGAGTGGAGTTTCTATGTCCCAATCTTAGGGCATGTTTTCCTACAAGACAATGTCTCGTAAGTGTTCCTAGCATTGTGGATAACCTGCCTCTCGGCAATTTAAGTAGTTGCCTACTCCTCTTCCTGTCCACCTGTGGCCAGAGGACCCTGGCTTGTTTGCAAGTTGAAGTAAGTCTCTACTTGTCCTTGAACATATTATCGGCCCACTGTCTGATCTGCAAACGGCAGGTAGAGATTGGCATACTAACATCTTCTTTTGCCGGCAGAACCTGTGCCGTAGTACCCTGTCTAGCTAACACATCCGCTACGCAATTGCCTGGAATGTCGCTGTGTCCCGGTACCCAGATGAGCCTGATGTCAAAATACTCTGCCATCACACTAAGTGATAAGTGGCATTCTCTCGCCGTCAGGGACGTAGCAAACATGGCTTCCAGGGATTTTATGGCAGTCTGGCTGTCCGTGTAGATACATATTCTCCGGAGCGTTGTGACACTAATTTTCAGTAGTTCAGCAACCTCCAGTATGGCAGTAATTTCCGCCAGAAATACACTACAGTGAACAGGCAGCTTGAAGGAGATATTTAACGGGTTACGCTACAAAAGTAAATCGATACAAAAGTAAATCGATAGGGACAGCAAACGACGCCATATTTTTTCCCGCTCTTTTGACATTTCTCTTGGCAAACCTATTTCATCATGGAAAGATATACGAGCCAACAACGCGTCGAAATTATTAAAATTTACTACCGGAATTTGGCCTCAACTTTAAGAGCGTTACGTCCAATTTATGGTCGTCATAATCGTCCTACCAGATCAACAATTGAGCATCTAGTGGAAAAATTTGAATCCACAGGCACAGTACAAAATGTTCCCGTGCCAGTGAGACAAAGAAGTGCCCGTAGTGTCGAGAATATTGCTGCCGCTGAGGCTTCAGCTCAAGAAAGCCCAAATGTGTCTCTCCGACGTCGTTCTCAAGCGTTGGGCATATCTGCGACATCGTTGTGGCGAAGTTTGCGAAAAGATCTTGGCCTACATCCTTACAAGATCAAATTGACGCAAGAACTGAAGCCGCTTGACCACCATAAGCGTCGTATGTTCGTGAATTGGGCTGAGCAACAACTTGAAAATGATTCGGATTTTCATCGGAAAATCATCTTCAGCGATGAGGCTCATTTCTGGCTGAATGGCTTCGTCGAGCCAGTTGGAAGAATATGTTGAAATTTGTTTAATTTGTTTGTTTAATTAATATGTGTAAGACGTCTGACCTCATGAGGTTGTAATATAGTCAATAAAAGAGGGCTTCGTCTATAAGAAAAATATGCGTTATTGGTCAGACAGTAATCCACACGTAATCCAAGAGCCATCATTGCATCCCGAAAAAATTACGGTTTGGTGCGGTTTTTGGGCCGGCGGCGTCATTGGGCCGTACTTCTTCCGTGATGATCAAGACCGTCACATTGTTGTGAATGCGAATCGCTACCGTTCAATGATAACCGAATATTTTTGGCCCCAATTGGATAATATGGATTTGGAGGACATGTGGTTCCAACAGGACGGCGCCACAAGCCACACAGCGAATGCCACAAATCAATTTATTGGAAACCAAGTTTGGTGAACGTGTTATCTCACGAAATGGCCTTTTGTAGCGTTTTTATTGAAAAACCCATTATATTTAGGTCCGGTGAATGGACCCCATAGCCTACTTTCTCGTCTAGTGGTATCCCCTTCCAGTGACTTTTCCCAGGTATTCCTGTTCGGAATAGAAGTCCTTAGATTTGTCGCTGGTAGAAGGGTAGGTGATACAGTAGTCAATATTATTGTTATTATTTTTCACCGTGTACTTGAATATATTATAGTTATGAAGAAAGATTTGATACTTTATCGCTGGGAGAAGCATAGGAATATGCTCTCATTTTCATACTTAAGTACTGAGATATTTGATATACATTGAAGAAGTATTACACGGTATTATTATGCTAGTCCATTTTAGTACATAGGTGGATTGAGATCTAAGCCTATAATACACATTACTTGAATGGACCCTGGTTCTCGCGACACACCGCTATTTGATATATGAAAGAGATTTCAGCACATACTTTATCATAATTCAAGAACAATATATCCAATTTAGTAGATATACGAAATGCAACACTGCTCCCATCAACTACCACCTGTTAATAGACTACTGTCAAATTTTGAGTAAGTTACATCATTTGCTTCGCGTTTAACAGCTGTTCAAAACATACAACCTCGTGCTTTTTTTTTAAAATGGAAGAAAGTGAATTTCGAGTTCCCATTAAACCTTATTTTTTGCGAAAAAAAAACGTCAATCAAACCAAGGAAAAGCTTGATAAATACTATGGAGACTCTGCACCATCGATTTCAATGGTAAAAAAAAGTGATTTACTGGTTGGTTTCAATTTTAAATGATCAGTTGGGTTTAAGAAAGCTGTCTGCAAGATGGGTGCCGCGTTTGCTCTCAATTGACCATAAACGTAATCGTGTGACAACTTCAAAGAATTGTTTGGATTCCATGAATTGGGCTACGAATTGTTACCTCATCCGCCATATTCTCCAGATTTAGCCCCCAGTGACTATTTCGTATTTCCAAACCTAACGAAATGGCTGGGTGGAAAGAGATTTATTTCCAACGATGAAATTATTGATCAAGTAAATGCCTATTTTATGGATCTCGAAAAATCCTATTTTTTGGAAGGGATACAAAAATTGGAGGAACGTTGGACTGAGTGTATTGAGCTAAAAGGAGATTATGTTGAAAAATAAATTTCTTTTCGTGGAAAAAAACTGTGTTTCATTCAAAAGTCACGGACTTATTGATCCGCTCTCGTATCTCGTAAAACATCCACAAAGATCTATACTTTTAACTTTCTTACGTATCATTTTTCAGGAATACCAAGCTCACACATTGCTACGTAGAGTTTCTTCGGTATCGGGCAATCGAAGGCCACCTAATAATCGACAAATAGATGAGGGACGTCGATGTGTTTTCGTGAAATTCTGGTCAGCTGTTGATTTTCCAGGCCTAAAGCCACTTTGGCAAGGTCCAATCAGGTCAGCGATTATTCGTTTTAGTCTTTCGCACATTATACTTGATAGAACCTTATATGCTATGGATAAAAGGATTATTCCACGGAAGTTGGCACAGAGACTGGGGTCACCTTTTTGGAAATATGGGGCATATGTATCTTATCACATTAGCACGGCCAGACTTAAATAGCTTCGCAGGTAATCCGTCGGTTCCTGCAGGGCAATAGCTGTCCTGACCTCGGCTGGGATAGGAGGGGGCAATCGACGCCTTCGTCCAAATTGTGATCGATTGTCTCCACGTCATTGGATATCTGAGGTGCTAGTAGCGCGGAGAAATTATGCCTGCATATTCCCAACATACTCTGCACATCCGGTATGTAATTTCCTTCTTTGTCTTTACAGAAGCGAAGCCCTGAATTATGTCCAGTAGTTCCGTTTTAACTATTTGGTAGAATTTTCGGGCTTCGGTCTTCCTTCGATATGTCTCAATTTTCTCATTCTCACGCTTTCGCCAATGTAATTTCTTACGCATAAAGAGAGGATTTCCTTCCTTCCCTTTCTCCCTATATCGCTCAGTCGCAGCTCGCGTTACAATTGACGGAAGCATTGCCATACGTGCAGCGTTCTTTTCATCAATTGCAATGCGACACTCTTCATCGTACCATGATTTTATAGAGTTGGAAATGTTTTATAGAGTTGGAAATGGGCTTCAAGATCGTCACCGGAAGGGGCGGGTTCTGTGCCAAAAGTTGCGAGAGCTTCCTTGACTAAGCTGTGGCTACCTCTGGTAATTGTAGCTTTCCGATTTCTAGCTTAATCTTTTGCGAACCTTTACTGCTACCATGTAGTGATCAGAATCGATGTTAGCTTCTCTGATCACTCGTACGTCCATTACACTGGATGAGTGCCTTCCATCAATTACCACATGATCAAGTTGGTTCTCCGTTCTTTGATCAGGGAATACCCAAGTCAATCAGTCTCATACCGTTGTCGGAACTATCAGTGCACATTTTCCCAGTCTACACATTTTCCGTGCCTACTTGAGCATTACAATCTCCTAGTACAATCTTAATGTCATGGCCAGGGCAGCGGTCGTACGTTTCTTCCAGGCGCTCATGGAATATGTCTGTGGCATCATCATCTTTCTTTTCTGTCGGGGCATGCACACAAATTAGGGAAATATAAAAATGTTTCGCTTGTATGCGAATTGTGGCCATACGTTCACTCACAGGATTGAACCTAGAGACTAGATGTCGCAGTCTTTTGCCAACTACAAATCCGCAACCAAATTCATGTTTTTTCTCATGGCAACTGTTTTATATGTCGCAGCTTTATTTAATTGTGGAGCCATGTCCTGTCCATCACATTTCCTAGATAGCGGTAATGTTAGTCTTATAACTTTCGAGGACATCTGTCAATTGGATGCTTGCACCGGACCAATAGAAAGTTCTTACATTCCAAGTGCGTACCCATAAATCATGGCCCTAATAACGTTTGCGGGGGTCGTCTACAAATGGTGGTTGTTTATGTTTTCTTTTTCGTTTTTGTATATTCACTGCCATTTTGTGCTGTGGCGGGAGGCAAACCCAGTCTACAGTGTTTTTGCGTTTTGCCTACTGCCAGGATATATGATTGCAGCTGTCGATTATGAATCAGACGCTGATCTGGCTGCGATATGTCGAACCTGGATTTTCTTCTTGTGGTTTCTATACGCCGTTGGCCCACATGTTTAGCTCATCCGTCTATTAAGGATAAAATAATATGCCCGATATCTTCATCAGTTTTAGTGACATTACTCACCTACTACTTCAGCCGTTGGAAAGCTTTTATGGGTACAGCTTTTTCATGGGTAGATACTCGATAGTGTCGCCGTCACTAAGCGAAATATTTCTGATCAACGAAAAATTATTGAATAAAGGCACTGGTGGTTAAAACGGTTTGTTTCATTGATTTGCCTTTTCCTTACCCAATTGAGAATCGTTTTAGAGGAAAGAAACTGAAAAAAAGCAACAACGTGAAGCTCTAGTCGCCTCGAGCAAAAAAATTAGCGTTTGGGGACAACAATTTAACGTTTGCTGACAACAATTTACCGTTTGGTGACATTGAAACCTGCTAAAAATAAAAGCGTGAGAATCAACAAACATAAGTCAGAAAAACAGCAGATTTTCATTTGATGAAACAAAGTAATGCATCGAATGCTAGTAAATGTAAAAAGGGCCGGTTTAAATGTTTTAGTTTGCCAGTAATTGGTTAAAAGTTTAGTTTTATATTGGTAATTGGGTAAATGTCTGTATGTATATAGAAGTCAACAAATAATTTTGCTCTAAATATTACTGTGTTTGGGAGGAAACACGCATATGTTTCCACGTAAGTAACCATGTGTTTGGAAGGAGATACGCACCTACTTCCACGTAAGTATATAAAGGTTTGGGAGGAAACATACGAATGCTTCCACGTTAGCTTATGCATGTTTGGGATTAATCACATATATGGTTCCAGGTAAAAGCATGCATGTTTGTAACTAAACATGCTAATATTTGCATTTAACTATAAGTGAGTGAGTTGAAGTGAGTTTCAAACTTATACATTGTTCCTACAGAATGTGTTTGGGACAATATGTTACAGAGATCTTCAGGGTGTTTACCCACTCTTTGTTGTCTTCCCAGTTTTCGTCAAAACACGTACACCGATTTCTTATCAAATATTTTTTTTGGCTTCGCATAATGGTAACCGGGAAGATACAAGTCGGAACATATGCTTAATGGTGATACATTTTCCAGGATTTTGGCCATCTGCTAAGTCACCTTTATCAACATAGGGGCAACGTTTCCATGTCTCTTGAATTCCGAAGCGGATTCATGTGAGCCCAATTGTGTGAATCTCCAATTAACTAAACTCAATAGCAGGGTGAAAAATGGTTCCATAACTGCATTAATATACAAGTTAATATTTTGAAATTTATGCAATTTATGTGTTTTTGAGATATGATTATGGTTATACACTTGCCCCTTCTGATTGTTGTCTTATGTCGTTATCATCAATACTTTGTCACATTGTTGTTTAGCAATTAGCGATAGTAACAAGACAATAGTTGTCAGAATATTCTCAAAAAAAAAAAATATTATTCTAAGAAAATATATATTACTGTGTTTGTGTATCGCTAGTGTATGTCTGTGTATATGCATGTGTCTTTAAGTGTAAGTAGAACTCAATTATGACACATAATAAATTGGTATCCTTTTGTTGTTTCCGGTACAAAAGGAAATTGCAAATTATATAAATAAATATAAAAACCCACACATATTTACAAAACTGCATACACACACACATTCTTAAATAAATGTGCTACATACATACAAACATTTTTATTGTTGTCAAATGGCGACAACAACGACATTGACAACGATAGCAACACAACTTCAAGTAAGAGGAAGATGATGATGACAACTACGACAGCTGGAAAGAAAAACAACGCACACAATAGCAACATATTTACAAGCAATTGTTGAGCTGCCACCGCAACCATTTAAACAGAAAGAGGTACGAGCAACAGCAACAGCAACAGCAGCAGCAACTAAAAATGAATCAACAAGCACAGCTATGAAATGTCTCGTACTCACAGGTTATGAGAGAAATATTGAACAAGAAAACAACTTTGAATTCATATGCACACGAGTACGTGTAGTAGTAGTAGTAGTAGAATGTGCCTGCCAGGTAGATCGTGAAATTTAAATTTAATATTTAGTAAAACTTTAACGTAACATTTTAAAGGATACAAATACCATGATCATATCGACCACTGTCAGCAAAAATTTTCGTACGTGAGCAATTTTAGGAAACTGACATTTTAAAGCAAAATCACCGTAAATTTTACAACTTATAGTCTGGAAAAAATGTAGGAGTTGTAATCGATAGTTGTCAAAGATTGGGAGCTTTCTGTTCTCGATCATGTGCGTGTTTGGGACTCTTTCCTCCACGTGATGGTTTGGAATATTTTTTTCTACCGGATGAAGTCAATGCTTTCCGATGAGCGGCCTGATTGGTTGTGCAACCACTGATGCGTCACCGGCTTAGTAGGTGACTGATGTCACTGAAGTTCATCAGGATACCGGGCATATTGTTTTGTCCTTAGAAGGCGGATGAGCCAAACATAACGGTGGATATAAACGTAAAGAGAAATCCAGGTTCGACATATTGCATGGTGACGCGTCATAACGCCCATGAACATAACGCTCATGGGCGTTATGTCACACCTAAAATGGACATAAAGCCCACGGGCGTTATGTCGCACCTAAAATGGACATAAAGCCCATGACCTGTGTGACATAAAGCCCGTGGGCGTTATGGCCATTCTAGGTGCGACATAACGTCCACAACTTTGTAAATATGGTCTACATGTAAAAGGCCACATCTCGCTGCCCGATTTCTTCAACGTCATTATCACCGTCCATGACCGGTGTGACACAAAGCCCATGGGCGTTATGACGCCTCAACATGTTGCATCCTGGTCTGCGTATGATCCATACTGGACGGCTGCAATCTAATATCCTGGCAGTAGGTAAAAAATAATATGGTTTCCCATTACATTCCATGAAGGAATCGGGGGGAGCTTCTCACAACCAGTGACCTGTGCGCTTTCTAGTTTTTATACTCGCTGATTGGGACCTACAGTTTTACACCGGTTCCGAACGGTATTTTTGAGAAGCATTTTCGTGGCTCAATACTCGATAGTGTCGCCATCACTATGCGAGGTGACCGCCGTCGAGAGAAATTTTAAGGTGGTCAGGGCAGGATCTCAAGTACAAAGGGCGCGCACACTACCCATTGCACCACCGTGTAGGTAAAATGTAAAAACCCGGTGGACTGGGTTTGCCTCCCGCCACCGTTCATAATGACAGTGAATATACGAAACAGAAAGAGAAAACATAAACCCCTATTTGTTGACGACCCTGCAAACGTTATAAGGAGCACGATTTACGAATATGCATTTTGAATGTAAGAACTATGTATAGATCCAGTGCAAGTATCCAATTGGCAGGTGTCCTCGAAGGTTATAAGGCAGACATTACCGCTATCCAGGAAATACGTTGGACAGTATATGGATGCGCAAAGAGAAAAAGCTGCCACATCCACAACAGTTGCCATGAGAAAAAACATGAATTTGCCTGCGGATTTGTAGTTGGAAAAAAAGACTGCGGTATCGAGTCTCTAGGTTCAGTCCTGTGAGTTTAGGTATAACCACAATCCGCATAAAAGAAAAAAATATGTATATATTTCCCTAATTTCTGTGCATGCCCCGACAGAAGAGAAGTCGGGAATGTAATGCCAAAGACATATTCTATGAGTGCCTAGTAAACACGAATGATCGCTACTAGGGTGATCGATTATTCGGGTTTTTGCGAAAACCGGGTTTCGAATTATTCGAAAAATGGCATTTAAAAAAAACCGGGTGCCTTTTTTGAAATTCAGAAAAAACCGGATAATCCGGTTTTCAAATGTATGCCAAATAACAAATTAAAACACAATTTTTGACAAAAAAATTTTATTAAAAAATAACAGAAAACAATTCAATTATACTTATAAAAAGTAAACTTTTAGTTTAATTATAATTACAATACAAAACATTACTGAGAGTTATTTAACAAAGACAAACAAAACATAACAATTCATTTGTAAATACTTGATTATATATAAATATATTTAGTTTAATCTTTAGTTTTCCCTAAAGTAACATTTAAGAAATAAGATACAATTTAAGTGCTTGGGTGTATACCTATTTTTTTCTTTGGTTTTTATAAAACTTGACATTGAAAATGCCCTTTCACTCAATGTACTAGTTGGACTTATTTTGTACAAGGCGTGTAATAATCTGTCAAGGTTTTCAGTCCTTTTGCCGCTCTTATCCATATATAAAAAATCTTCCAAAAGAAAATTTTTGGTAGATTTTTTAATGGCAGTTTTAGGATTTTGAACGTTTTTTTTAGCGTTATTTAGTTCTGTTTCTATAGTATCTTCAGTGGCATCAACGATCATTTCGTCATTTGAATCTGTAAACGAATCATGTTCTTCAGTAAATAATCGTGAATACAAAATGGATGCCAACTCTTTTCTTTCATTTTTACTTGAATATTTTAGAAATGCGTTACTAATTGGGAGTTTACTCGTACTTAAATACAAACTGAGAGTATTCAGTGTTGGAACACGTCTTTCTGATATACGTCTTTTTAGAATTTCATATAAATTAACTGATAATTGGTTTTGAATTGTTGAAAAGTGTTTAAGTAAAAATTTAAAAATACCTTCAGCATCAGCTAAAGTCGAAGAGTTTGCAGAAAGTTTTTGTATAGACATTTCCAAAGGTTTAAGGGTGTCACTAAGCACAGACAAAGTTGCGATATCAGTTTCACTAAATGGTGTCAGTCCTAAGTCCACTAAAGTATGATTCACACATTTGTGCAATTTTAAAAATTGAGAAACCATATTGGCCATAGAATTCCAGAGGTGCTTAACATCATGGATAAGTTTAAGCTCCTTATTAAATTGGTCTTTTACAAACATTTGTAATTTCTTTTGCTTTTCAGCCGACTTATTACACATTGAAACGCATTTTCTAACACGTTTTATAATAGAGCTTACATTATCATTTAAAGTCATGTATCCATCTACAAAGTCGAAATAATTATTTGTAGCATTATCGTTATCATATTCTTCATCGTCGTTAGTATCCTCTTCACTGCCAATTTCGTTATTGTTGACCACATTGCAGTTCTTTTTGTAAAAGCTCTCAACAACACCGAGATGAATGAGGTGATTTATGCATAGCTGCGACTCTGAATCAATACTTCGGCCGTATTTCGCCATGACCGCTGCACCATCATGGGTCGATGCTACTATGTCATGCTACATATCTAAGCTAAATTCTTCCAACTTTCGTTCGATGACTTGTTCCACGTTAACAGCTGTGCCTTTTAATTTCATCTCCTCCCAACCGAGGTTAAAAACTTCAAACAATTTGCTTTCGGGATCAAGTGTTCGCACAGTAACATTTATGTATTTTATGTAAGATATATCCGACCATTCATTGACCACAATAGAGAAGCGCTGGTTTTTTTGCTTTAAGTAAATCAATTTTTTCTTTAACTCATCTTTTTTGGATAGATAGAAATCATATATTTTCTCCCATATTGTAGTCTCAGAAGCCGGCATCTTGAATTGTTTTGATTGTAAATAAGCCAGCACCACTCCAGAAAGTCCATCCTCAGCAATACAGCGGGAAAAAATCTCACCAATAGTTTCTTTTCTGGAAACGTATTTAAGCATAGAACAATTTTCAACTGATTTAACGGATCCACCCGCCTCTTCATTTACGTTGTGGTCTGCTTTGGTTGTTGCGTCAATTTTATATACACGCCTCAAATGGTTCAGTAGAGCAGCGGTCGAGGAACCCCTGCAACCTAATTGCTTAGGACATTGCCGGCATCTAGCTTTATCCTTTCCGTCTCGATCAAAATATTTCCATACAGAAGACATCTACATCCAAAAGAGTTGAACACCGTTGTAAGACAGCACAATATTTCATTATAAACCAAAAAACTTACCTGCTCAATGTTAGGTCAAACAATTTATTCACTATTTTAACTTTAATAAAAAAAATAGAGCTCTGCTTTTAAATTTTGATGTTTGGCATGTATCAATTTATTTGTAAGAATGTGAATGGAAAGGAAATCATGAAAAAACAGATGTTTGTAATAGTTGCCAGATTTATAAAACTAACAATTAGGTTGTTCGGCCGAAACACTGGAAAAAAAACATGTACGAGTACGCATTTAACACAATTATGAATAAAATTAAATAAAAAATATCGAACGCCAAAACACCGAGATTCGACAAAAAAATAACCGGATTATTCGATATTCGAAAAACAGGGATTTAAAAAAACCGACGGTTTTTATGACTGAAAAAAAACCGAGTAGCCGGTTTCTGGAAACCGAACTGATCACCCTAATCGCTACCCTGGCCATGACATTAACATTGTACTAGGAGATTTTAATGCTAAAGTATGCAGGGAGAATATGTTTCATCCAACTACTGGCAATTTTAGTCTACATTCTGACAATTCCGAGACCGGTATGAGACTGATTGACTTTGCCGCGGCAAAAAACATGATCATTAGTGGTACAAAATTCCATCATAAAGATATCTAAATGGTATTTGGGTTTCCCCTGATCAAAGAACGATGAACCAAATTGATTACGAGCTAATTGATGGAAGGCACTCATCCAGTGTAATGGACATACGAGTGATCAGAGGCTAACATCGATTCTGATCCACTACTTGGTAACAGCAAAGGTTCGCACTAGATTAAGTAGAGCGAAAATCGTAAGAAACCAGACGCATAGAAAGCTAGACAACGGAAAACTGCAATAACCTGAGGCAACTACAGCCTACACAAGGAAGTCACCTCCTTCCGATGATGATCTTGAATCGCAGTGGAAACCCATTTCCGACTCTATAAAACCTGCCACAACAACCGTACTTGGTTTTGAAAAACCGTTTCGCAACAAACTTTGGTACGATGAAGAGTATCGCATAGCAAATGATGAAAATAACGCTGCACTCATGGCAATGCTTCAGTCAATTGCAACGCGAGCTGCGACTGAGCGGTATAGGGAGAAAAGAAAGGAGGTAAACCGTCTCTTTAAGCGTAAGAAACGGCAGTGGGGACAGCGCGAGAGTGAGAAAATTGAGTCAAAAATTCTAACAAAAAGTCAAACGCGGAACTAATGAACATGGTGCAGGCCGTTAGTGCCTTTACAGGTCTCTTCTGGAAAAACAATCTCAAATCTCATCGCAGATTTGTAGAGCATGTTGAAAATATAGAGAGATCATTTCTCCGCGTTACTGGAACCTGAGATATCCAATAACGATGAGACAATCGATCACAGTTTGTAATAAATGTCGCCAATTTAATAACATTAGTAATTCAAGGTCTGGACTGAGCAGATATAATTCTCGTCTTTAGCAGAACCGTTGCACTGTATATGGCGATAATATTATTTTACAGAAAGAATAATTGATCATCAACAGATGCAGATGAAAGATGAAGAATTATGAACTAAATTCCAATCCACTTGAGAGAAATTAAGTTCAACAAGACTGTAACTTATATTCTTGACATCTCTGTAATAATATATTTGGTCCATACTCGATCCAAGAAAATCATATGCTATAAAGTTTATGTCGCATTTAGAGAAACAACCTGCAGAGATTTGGTCATAGAGAAGAACGTTAGATGTTTCATTTGTAAAGAAAATATCCAGCAAGAATTGAGAGAATTGTGCGAAATGTGTAATAGTTGTAGTATATGCGGAAGAAATACCTATCGACGAAATATAATCAGTTAAAGTCGATTCTGTTATAATGTTCGAGTTAAAATCACCAGAAATTAAAACACCAGTAAAAGATACCGTTAGAGCTTCCAGCATATTAAAAATACTGTTGACATTTATACTACGATTCAGTCCATACACACATCCGATCAATAATTTACTGGTACATGAAGAAATTTTCGCGTATATGTTTGATGCTAGATTTAAAAGATGTGCCCACTCCTCCACCTTCTAGACACTGTGGAATTAGAAAGGAGGTCACTAGTCTATGCTGTAAATTACATCGATCATTACCTGTGAGGTCGCTGTGCCCCACCTATTGCACATCAATCTGTGTTTCCTCCTAATTTAGAGATGCTCGGTAGTTGCGGCAGATTTTGACAGTCAGGAATCAAGAATGCGAAAATTTTGTAGCAGCCTGACTATCAGCTATTGATATACCATGGAGTGATGACATTTCGCCCCAGCCATAGTGCAATTAGTCTGATTTCCATGTATTCTGTCTGTAAAATACTAGGAAGATCTTCCACACTCACATGCGGCATTCAAGATAACTTAGCCTCAAGTTACGGGGTTTTCGCTATATTTATGACGTTTTAACATCACGGATTGCGACGTTTACAAGATTAGTCTTAATGTATATAAAGGTGAAATCAAGAAGGCCAAACGGAAATCCTGGCGAAACTTCTGTGAATCCATTGAGGGAACCAACCAGACTGCACGCTTAAGATGCGTGCTCGCTAAAAACCCACCGTGTGCGGGTTTCTTAATGAAAGACGATGGAACGTGGAAGTAGTCATCTGAAGAGTCCTGGATACCCACTTTCGCAACGATGACAGGAATGTTGGTCATCCAACAGCCAGAAGAGTTAGGCGTAAACTCACCTAGCTTAGAAAAAGGTCGCTCAATAGTGAGCAGAAAGAATCTGATATATGCCATTAGATGCTTTAAGCCCTACAAATCAGCCGGACATGACGGGATAATTCCCGCGCAACTACAGGAGGCACTATACCTATCTTGTAGTTGGTTGGAGGCAATCTTCAGGGGCTGCCTTATGCTGCGAGTCATTCCTAGCATTTGGAAGCAAACCAAAGTTTCCGTCTCGAAAGCGAGCAAATGCTCTCATGTCAAACCAAAGGACTTTAGACCAATACTATCCTTTGTTCTTAAGACATTTGAAAGGTTACTGGACATTCATGTTCGAAGTAATCTTCCCAGAATCTACTATAGAGTTCTCAGCATGCCTATATCAAGGGCAGGTCAACTGAGATGGCTCTCCACTCTATAGTCAGCATAATAGAAAACTCTCTTGAGAATAATGTCATCGTTCTGGGGACCTTCCTGGACATCTAGAGAGCCTTCAATAACATTCAACCTTCGGCGATTTTTAGGTCGTTACAGAATCTAGGAGTCGACAGCTTAGTGACACGCCTAATTGGGAAACTTCTGGTGGATAGCTCCGTCAAACCTGAATGTTAACTGTTAAATTATGGTTAACTTCTATCAATGAACTGCTTCTTGAATTAGACAGAGCCGAATGTTAGGTCTTTGCCTATGCCGATGATATTGCTATCTTCTGTGCGGGTAGAAACTTCAATTTACTTGGCATTCGTACAACCAGCCTACTTAGTCTACTTTCGAACTGGACCGCTAATAACGGACTATCACTTAACCTACTTAAAACCGAGCATATCTTGTTGTCTCGGAAATATAAAATACCCGCATTTGAACTGCCGTCAGTTAATGGGGTGCAATTACAGTTGACGGAAAAGGTCACGTATCTGGGAATAATTCTCGACAGAAAACTATCTTGGAAACCGAATGTGGAGGAGTGGGTGAAAAAGGGGTCTGTTGCTCTTTACTGCTGTAAAGGGGCGATAGGAAATCGCTGGGGCCTGTTTCCTAAGATCACTATGTGGATTGTTAAGGCAATAGTCAGATCAATACTTTTCTATGGCACCGTAGTTTGGTGAAGGTCCCTGCAAAAGAAATATATTCTGAATTCCTTGATGATCAGCACTGATTAGCGTTAGTGGGGCAATGGGCACGATGTCAGGTACTGTACTCAGTGCTATCCTGAACATCTGTACTCCTGATATCATGGCCGAATCGGCAGCCGCTACACCCCTGGAGAGAATCAGAGATTGGGGCGTTTTGATATCGGGGCATTCCGGACATACTGAATTACTACACCGGATGAACTCTATTCCCGTAAAAAGGGACTACTGTATCCCCTACCTTCTACCAGCGACAAATCTAAGGACTTATATTCCGAACAGGAATACCTGGGAAAAGTCATTGGAAGGCGACACCAGTAGTATCAGATTTTTCACGGATGGATCAAAGTTGGACGAGCAAGTAGGATATGGGGTCCATTCACTGGACCTAAATGTAAATATCTCATTCAAGCTGCCTGATCAGTGTAGTGTATTTCAGGCGGAAGTTACCGCCATAAAGTAGTGTCACAACCCTCCGGAAAATATGTATCTACACGGACAGCCAGGCTGCCATTAAATCCCTGGAAGCCAAGTTTGCTACGTCTCTGACGGCGAGAGAATGCCACTCATCACTTAGGGTGATGGCAGAGTATTTCGACATCAGGCTCTTCTGGGTACCGGCACATAGCGACATTCCAATCAATTGCGTAGCGGATGCGTTAGCTAGACAGGGTACTACGGCACAGGTTCTTCTGGCAAAAGAAGGTGTTAGTATGCCAATCTCTATCTGCCGTTTGCAGATCAGGCAGTGGGCCGATAATATGTTCAAGGACAAGTGGAGACTTACTTCAACTTGCAAACAAGCCAGGGTGCTCTGGCCAGAGGTGGACAGGAAGAGGACTAGGCAACTACTTAACTTGCCGAGAGGCAGGTTATCCACAATGATAGGAACACTTACGGAACATTGGCTTCTAGGAAAACACGCCCTAATATTGGGACATAGAAACTCCACTCAATGTAGATTCTGCATGAAAGAGGACGAGGAAACGACGAAACACCGTCTCTTGGATCGCCCTGCACTGGCAGGACTGAGAAGGAGAATATTCCGTACACATTTAGTTAGCACCGTAGCCCTACAGGATATTCCTGTAGATCTTATAGACAAATTCATTGAAAGGGCAAATTGGCTAGACGACTAGTCAATAGTTGCTATAGAGGAAACTGCAGATATCACAATGGGCGTATTTAGCCTAAGTGTGCTAGACAGCGAGCTGTCTTGCAGCCTTTTCAACCAACCAACCAACAACACGTATTAAGTTTTATTCGCAACATTTGTTCGTGCTAAGTGACTTTAAGAACTTTGAGATCCCTGACTTTTAATTTTGCCTCGCAGTTAATTAAAAATTAACACTGTTCCTAACATCTGTTAGTAGACTACCCAGCAAAAATAAAATGAAGTAGTTCTAGTAGAAGTTATTATTTTTGTACATCTTCTGCAACATTATGCGCATTTTTAATGCAATTTTGATTCTGATCAAAAACAACTGCGAAAAATCTACATTTGCATCACATCCATTATGATGCAAATTTATTAAAGAGCTAAAGGGATAGTGGACAAGTGCAAAGATGCCTAAATATATTACTTGTTTTTAATTTGTATTTACTTTCTTTCAAATCGCTTTTCATTTCCTGTCTTTTTCACCTGTTGAAAGAAGCATTTGGAGTACTAATAAAAGGTCAATTAATAAAATAATTAGTTATATAAAAGATTAAAAAGTTAAGACCTAAAGTTGTATATTACAGTCATAACTCTTTGCCAAGTTTCAAATGACAAGAAATTTAAAAATTGTTGAAATAATAGTTTTGATTGCTCATTTGCGGACGAAATGTAGCATAAAAATGTTAGCATAAACTGCTCTTCCAAACAGTCAAATAAGAAGTAGTGCTGCGTTGGACAACGCCATATTAAAAGAAGTACTTCTGCACCTAAATTAGCACTACATCTTACCAAGTAGTTGTGGTGCAAATTCTACTTCTTGGTATACTCTTTTTTTGCTGGGCTACTGTCAAATTTTAAGCAAACCATTGAAAGCAGACAACCACGTGAATTTCGATGAAAATGGAAGAAGTGAATTTCATGTGCTCATCAAACCTAATTATTTGGCGTAAAAAAAATACTTGAGAAAAGGCTTGATAATATTATATGGGGAATCGACACCATCAGTTACGATGGTTAACAAGAGGTTTATTGACTTCCGCTGTGATCGTACCTGCACAAATGACGCCGAACGTTCAGTTCTTCCAAAAGTTGTCGCTACGCCAGAAATTGTCGACAAAATCTATGGAATGATATTGAACGATCAGAGGTTGAAACTGCGAGATGTGGTTGAGACTCTAGGCATTTCAACTAAGCGGGTACATCACATTTTATATGAATACTTGCTGACCCGGCAGACGTTGTCCTGCATAATATTTCAAGAATTTATTCAAATCGGTCCAGAAGTGTAGGAGGAGTTCAGTCACAAACACACGTGCAGTAGAATTATATATATAAAGATTAGAGCATGAGAAATATATCTGCCCGATTGATGTCGCGAGTTAGTCATAATCGACCTTAAGCACAACCATGTGACCACTTCAAAGGAAACCACCATGGGCGAAACATGTATCCAACGCAACACAACAGAGACCGAGCAACAGTCAAAGCAGTAGTTGTCAATTTGTGAACTTACACCAAATAAGGCCAAGATGGGTCTGTCGGTCATCAAGGTTATACGAGGGTTGAAATTTTGGTTTCGGGATTGGAGAACAAAAACAAATATTAATCATCGAAAATCACTTTATTGTTTTTCAAAATATTCCCCATGAAGATTTATACACTTTTGCATGCGTTTGAACCAATTGTCGAAACACTTTTGCCACTCTGATTGAGGTATCTCCAAAACATGCATTCTGAATACAGCAACCGCTTCTTCCGATGTCGTAAAACGTTGACCTCTCAGTTTGTTTTTTATGTACGGGAATAAAAAGAAGACATTCGGTGCCAAGTCAGGACTATACGGCGGATGACCCATCAAATCGATGTTTTGGGTGCTCAAAAATGCAGTTGTTTCAGCCGATATGTGAGAGCTCGCATTGTCGTGGTGAAGAGTGATACGTCTTCGGCGGTTAGTTTTCCTGATTTCTTAGAAGACAACTGGCAAACAAATGGTTGTGTACTACTCAGAATTCACTGTTCTGCGTGCTCTAGTGATACGGCTGCAGCATGTCCGGTTTTTCGAAAGTAGCGTCAGTATTTTGTATGATGCACGCAGTGTCATAAGCAACGATTGCCTTGCAAATAGTAAAACGATCACCGACAATTATTATTCACAGCTGTTGGACATATTCGACATTGACTTGAAGCAAAAGCTACCGCTATTCGCAAAGAAAAAAATCCTCTGCCACCACGACAAATCACCGGCGAACAGGTGTTTATACGCCATGGCATTTAGCCATAAGTTGGGCTACGAATTGCTACCTTACCCACCATATTCTTCGAATTTAACGCCCAGTGGCTATTTGCTGTTTCCAAACCTGAAGACTCAACTCGGCGGTAATAGATCTGAGTCGAATGAAGAGGTAATCATTGCAATACACCCCAATTTTGAGGACCTTGAGAAAATATGCGATTTGGAATAAATACAAAATTTGAAAAACGATGGTCTAAATGTATCGATTTGTAGGAGACAATCTTGAGAACTTAAACGGGGTTTTGTCAAAAAAATTAAATTTGATTCAAAAAGTCACAAAGTTATTAAAGTGCTACATGTTGCCTTCAAAATTCAGCTTTCAGCTTTCTAAAATATTATTATTTCAAACTCATTGTTCAAATTCCGTTCACACTCATTGTGATGGTATTTTTACTATTTCGATTAATCGATATCGTGATTATTGTGAATCGAATAATCAGAAATTCAGATTAGCCTGAACTATGACTAATCAATTAAATTGAATATTGATTAATCATACTGAATAATTTTATTCATCATTCAAATAGTTTTTGGAAAACATACACATACACTCCGGTTCACTTATTTGAAGGCAGTAAAAATTTCATATTCAGCAGCCTGTATCTTTTGCAATTTCTAACCGATGGCAGAATTTTAAAATGGAAATGGAAGGTAGACATCTTGAGATATAAAAAAGATAGACATCTTGAGATATAAAAAAAATCATGACAATAGTGGTTTCTTAACTAAAGAACTTGTTTTGAGCAATTTATAAAAAAAGTCCAAAAATGTGCTATTTTTTTGGTTCACTTGAATAAAGACACTTTAACTAATTTTAATGAGAAACAGTTTCTCTTGTTTTTTAAATTTATCTTACTTTATTTAAGAACTCTTAGTAATGTTTACAACCTCCTTTGTTTTTCATAACTTCAAATATACGGGTTTTCATTAAGAGATAAAGAGTATTTATGTAATCCAACGAAATTTAATTGCAAGCATCCTTGAGGGCCTGAATTAGTGACTGCTTGTCATCAAATTGTATACCTCCTTCATAGAACTGACAAGATAACCAACCCCAGACATTTTCGATAATTTCTAGATCTGACAAATAGGGTGGCCAGTCAAGAATATTAACATTTTGGCTACTTTACTATTCTGGCGTTGTGTATAGGGGCATTATCCTGTTGCAATATCCAAGATATGGGACCAAATAGTTCAGTGAACTTCGGAAAAGCCGATTGGAATTACGTTTCATATCATGCACCAGTAATTTTTGCACTTTGAAATTTAAGATCGAAGGTGCCATAGTACGTAATAGCACCCCACACCATAACTCCGCCCTCTCGGCTGTGATGTCGGTTTAAAAAGCGTTTTTCTTTGCGCAGATCATGGAAATATTAGTCGTAGCCGTCAGGGGCATCCAAATTAAACTTCTTCTCATCCGTAAATACAACGGTTCTCCAGTCAGTTACATGACCTCTTGGCTGCACATTCCATACCATGTAGTCTCTTGCGAATTGAAGCCGCTTTTCCTTACGAGGACCATTAAGTGGCGGTTTTTTTTGGAAATTTCAGGTATTTAAGATACTCACAGCTCTTAATTACTCTACGTACTGATGTCTTACTCGCTTCCAAACCAGCTTGAGCTCTTATTTTTGACAAGGATAAGGCAGAATTAGAAGAAATTTAGATGATTTTTGTTCAAGTGAACCAAAAAAAAAATAGCACATTCTTGAACGTTTTTTTTTATAAATTGATCAAAAAATGTTCTTTAGTTAAGAAACCACTATTGTCATGATTTTTTTTTATATCTCAAGATGTCTAGCTTCCATTTCCATTATAAAATTCTGCAATCGGTTACAAATTGCAAAAGATACAGGCAGCTGAATATGGAATTTTTAGTGCCTTTAAATAAGTGAACCAGAGTGTATATTTCACCGCTAGTGTTTTTCTTTCATCTTTGGTTTCAATTCAAATTATTTAAATTTTCAACTTATTTGAACAAAACGTGCAGAAGATCTAGACTAATGGGTATATTTATTATGCAACTTGTTACACAGTTGTAAACGACTATTTTTCTTCTTGTGTCAATGGAACTTTTCATCGGAATTAATTTGTTTTGAAATTTAAGTATTTTTCTCTATTATTATTAATATTTTATTGTAGTTATGTTGTTTATAATAATAATATTCGAATTTCCTTTACAACCTCATTATGGCATAAATGAAAACTCTTCCCATGCAAGTTACTTTGCATATGCCTTAGACACTGACTACCACATTTGTAAACATACATATACATATGAAACTTGTGGTTTTGGAGTTTACGTTCATATATCCCAGCGGCGGAAGTCGCAAGGCCTTCCACAAATAATGCATGCGGAATGGTTCTTTTGTTATGCCTTCCTAAAATAAGGCCTGCGGAATGCATTAATTTTTTCATCAGATATAACCAAGAAGAAATTTTTTACAATTTTGAGACATTTCTTTTCCGATTCTTGGAAATTGGAAATTCCATAAGAATAATTGGAAAATTCCATAAGAATTTTAGAATTATATTTTTTATTTTTTCAAGGTATTTTTAAAATGTTCAGTTTAAAGTTGGGCGTGTTACAACTTTCTAAGATAGATACATACATACTTATAAGTAAATTTGTTGAAGTGGATAATGATTTTGTGATAAAATAAATTATTTTAATTTAATTTTTGTTTAACAAAAATAAATTAAAATAAATGCCTTCTAAGGCCTTCCTCTTTGCATGCCTTCTAAGGCCTTCTTTATGGCAATGGACAAGGAAGGCCTTGCCTCCCAATCACACGCAATGTTAAAAAGAAAGGAGGAGGTAATGTGTATGGACGGCCTTCCGTATTTTAAAGAAGGCCTGTTTGGTCATGTATTCAGGCCTTCCAGGTCATGATTTCCGCCGCTGGAATATGACTTCACATAATCATATGTACTTATGCATGTGTAGAAACAACAGCACACATACCAATTGCCTCAATAGCTTTGAGGCGGCTATCAAACTTTTCCCTTTGCTAATGTGGTATCATAGACATGACTTTATGTTTGTGTGTGTGTGCATGCAAATGTATATGAGTGCTGTGATTATGTTTATCTTTCGGAATTTCTCTCCTTCTCTCTCTCTCTCTCTCTCTCTCTGTTTTGAAAACTTATGTCTTCAATATTTTTGCATAATATTGTTCTTTTCGGTTTTTAACATTTGATTTATAAAACTGTGTCCTTTTGGTTATGACTTCTTGATAAGGAATGCAATCTGAGATGGAATTTCAGATGTAGCATACGTTCGGTAACAAACTGTCATGATTAAGGCAAATTTTTAAGAGTTCAAAGAACATTCTACTGTACGGAACAGGACTATCCTTTGTATGCTTATATTATGGAACATTATGCGGCATCAGTACATGTGATTTATTTTGGATGTAAGCCAGGGACCTAATTACCGGAAATTAAATCGAGTTTTTGCGATCCAGACGTTCATATATTGGATGATGACTACAAAAATTGTAAAAGCTTTCTGAAAATTTTGCACAATTTGCATATTTTATTTTTGCATTTATTAATACCAAACAATGATCAATAAGCCTGTTATGAATCTTGAATGTACTGCTGCCCATACTTAGCCTGATCAACCTTCCCATTATTAGCGGGATTATCCCACGTTATGTGGGATTGCCCAGCGTTTTGTTGTCTTATTCCGACTACAGTCTATAACAACAAAATGATTATATACTTATACAATAAAAATAGTTTAATTTTATTTATTTAGTCGTATTTTACTCAAATACATGTATTTTTATTTAATATTTAATTTAAGACCATAAAATTCTGCTCTTTTACCCAAGGTGCCCCGCTTTGTGGGACAAGTTGGCCAGGCTACCCATACAGGACCCCATGGAAAAATATGTATTAACATATGTAATTTTTTCCAGAATACTACACATTTTCATCACCGCACATTTCGGCAGACACCATCCAAAAGGGAGTGCTTACACGCAAAGGAAAAAACGGTTATTGCTCGGTTGCCGCAATAATACTTTCATTGATTTGTATTTATTTATTAATCGCAACCGTTCATCTAGGTGTCCCAACTAAACTCATATATCGCAAATGTGTATAATGTTGTTGCAAACGAGTTCTCGTTTGAATCAAACGCGTACAAAATTACTTTTGCCGCAATTTAAAAAACGTTTGCGATAACTGAAATTAGTCCTTTTTCTAATGAGAGCACAGATTACGCAGAACGTAAATTTCTCTCATTCTGTCGACTGTATACACAGTCGTATCCACTCGTTTGGCATACATACTCACGCATACACATAAAAGTGATCACTCACACTAATGCTTCTACCTTGTCAGGATATCTTGGTCGGACAATTGACGCGTTGTAGATTGCTGCGCTCGTAGTTGTTATTTGAATGCAAGGCGAGACAGACGTGTAAGTAGACAGTGAAAAATATACAAAAATTCCAACTTTTTTTTAAAAAAAACTTTATGGGTAAAAAACCAAATCATAAAAGTTTTAATTACAACTCGGTTGCTGTAACCGAAAGAACAGTTGGTGGAACCGTTTTTCGTTTCTCGCAAACGTTTTGTTTTCTGCTTCTAGTTTTCATAACTCGTTTACTGCAAAAGTTTTTCAGTTCTCGCAAACGTTTTTTTTATTTTGGAGTAACTAGAACTCGGTTGCTGTAACCGAAAGAACAGTTCGTTGAACCGTTTTTCGTTTCTCGCAAACGTTTTTTCAGCTCTAGTTTTTGATAACTCGTTTGCTGCAAACATTTTTCGGTTCTCCCAAATGAAATGACATTTATGGATTAACAGAAGTTCGTTTCTCCCAACTACAGTCCTCAAACGAACTTCAGTTATCTCAGATTTCGTTTGGGAGGAACGAGTTTTTTCTTTGCGTGGAGAAACGATCAAAATATGTGGTCCATTGTCTTACCCAAAATTCTTTTAACGGTTGTATATCTAATACATAGATTGAACAAACTTGTCTAAACTCAAAAATCATTCATCAATAATACAGTTCACATTTTTTACGGTTGCTGCAATATCATTTTACGTTTGTTGCAGCTTATGAAACGCTATATTCTGTTGTTGTTGCAAAATTTCTGTGGTTACAACCGAAATAATGCCAACAATATTCGGGTATCCTTTATACAAGATCGGGAACCACAGTGTCAGAATGTGCTCTAAATTCTAAAAAAAATAAATAAAATCTAGGTGTCCCAACTAAACTCATATATCGCAAATGTGTATAATGTTGTTGCAAACGAGTTCTCGTTTGAATCAAACGCGTACAAAATTACTTTTGCCGCAATTTAAAAAACGTTTGCGATAACTGAAATTAGTCCTTTTTCTAATGAGAGCACAGATTACGCAGAACGTAAATTTCTCTCATTCTGTCGACTGTATACACAGTCGTATCCACTCGTTTGGCATACATACTCACGCATACACATAAAAGTGATCACTCACACTAATGCTTCTACCTTGTCAGGATATCTTGGTCGGACAATTGACGCGTTGTAGATTGCTGCGCTCGTAGTTGTTATTTGAATGCAAGGCGAGACAGACGTGTAAGTAGACAGTGAAAAATATACAAAAATTCCAACTTTTTTTTAAAAAAAACTTTATGGGTAAAAAACCAAATCATAAAAGTTTTAATTACAACTCGGTTGCTGTAACCGAAAGAACAGTTGGTGGAACCGTTTTTCGTTTCTCGCAAACGTTTTGTTTTCTGCTTCTAGTTTTCATAACTCGTTTACTGCAAAAGTTTTTCAGTTCTCGCAAACGTTTTTTTTATTTTGGAGTAACTAGAACTCGGTTGCTGTAACCGAAAGAACAGTTCGTTGAACCGTTTTTCGTTTCTCGCAAACGTTTTTTCAGCTCTAGTTTTTGATAACTCGTTTGCTGCAAACATTTTTCGGTTCTCCCAAATGAAATGACATTTATGGATTAACAGAAGTTCGTTTCTCCCAACTACAGTCCTCAAACGAACTTCAGTTATCTCAGATTTCGTTTGGGAGGAACGAGTTTTTTCTTTGCGTGGAGAAACGATCAAAATATGTGGTCCATTGTCTTACCCAAAATTCTTTTAACGGTTGTATATCTAATACATAGATTGAACAAACTTGTCTAAACTCAAAAATCATTCATCAATAATACAGTTCACATTTTTTACGGTTGCTGCAATATCATTTTACGTTTGTTGCAGCTTATGAAACGCTATATTCTGTTGTTGTTGCAAAATTTCTGTGGTTACAACCGAAATAATGCCAACAATATTCGGGTATCCTTTATACAAGATCGGGAACCACAGTGTCAGAATGTGCTCTAAATTCTAAAAAAAATAAATAAATAAATGTTTTCCCATTACATCCCATGAAGGAATTGGGGAGAGCTTGTAAAACCAGAGAGCTGTGCGTTTCTAGTTGTATACTCACTGATTGGAACCTACAGTTTTTACGCCTTTTCCGAACGGCATTTTGAGTATCATTTTCTTGGTAAAGTTCTCGATATTGTCGCCATCACTAAGCGAGGTGACCGCCGCCGAGCAGGGATCGAACCGAGGATCTCATGCATAAGACGAGCGCACACTTACCATTGTTTGGAGCCATCAGTGTAGAAGTCAAAATATCCTCTATTATCTAGTTTGCACCCTTTGCAGTAATGCCAGCCGGGATATTAGTGCAGGAGTTTCTCTCAAATGTAGGAGTGGTTATGATGTAATCCACATCTAATGTAACCCCTTAAATTCGTCCCATGACCATATGGACTGGTTATGGATTGCGAGGAAAGTCTAAGGTGAATTTCCGACGTTATAGATATTCGCGTTCGAAGGAAATCTAGTGGTAACAGATGACGAATAACTTCAAAATTCCCGGTAGGGTTTGTGCGAAAGGCACCCGTGCTACACTCCTTTGCCCTTTTCTGGACTTTTGTCAACAGACTTATGTAAATGGATTTTTCTAGTACCGGGAACCAAACAACAATGCGTAGAACAATATCGGTTTGACAACAGCTGTACACATCCAGTAAACTATTTTCGAGGATTGGCCACATCGTCCTTCGATAGCCCTTTTACACAAATGTAAGGCTACTGTTGCATTATTGATCCCATTCATTGTGTTTAGGCCTGTACTAAATTCGTTTGCTGTAACCGAATTTATTCCAAATTCGATTGCTGCAAACGGAGTTATGGAAAATTTAGTGGATACATAACCAATATAATTTTAAATTCCGTTGTCAGAATCGAATCAATTATGAAACGAAGTTGTGCCAACCGAATTTGAGACGTGGGACTGAATTCACTCGTGACAATCTTAGTTCTGTTGTGGCAACCGCAACTCGGCCGAATTTGCGGTTGCGGCAACCACTTTCTTAACAACGCGATCTGTAAATATAGACAAGAAGGAATCTTCGTGGTAGATCAAGCCATATCTTGGGACAGACTTGCAGAGCTCATTCTGTGATAGCCTTTGAGGAAGTTTTTCATGTGTTAACATCTATAGGCACGGGTAGCGCAATCTATCAAAGTGAACACATGCAAACAAAACATACAGCGTTAGCACCACATACGTGGTTGTTGCACAACAATAGTCTCTGCCTGTAAATAAGAATGATGGTATTGATGTAGCGGCAGCGAACAAACAAGCAGGTCGTCGTTGCCAAAGAGTATTGAATAGTATAGAGAACTCATGGAACGAATTGTATGACTGTAATGCACTGGTAACATCTGGCGAATGTTTCAAAACGTATTATTCTCTTTTTGTCATAACTTTGTCATAACTCATAAATTTGATGTGACATTGATATTTATACTTTTTGTATTGTTTTGTAACATTGTCGAAATGGTGCCTTTATATTGAAATATAATATAAAGAGAATAAGACTCGTTTATGCTCTTTTACTCAGTCACTCTACATTAGAGCGGAAAAAGAGTGCAAAAAGTTCTCTATACTATTCAATACTTGTGGTTGTCACTCTGTTTATAACAAAACAAAATCAATTATTTCAGTGAGCTAAATATTGCTTTATTTATTTTAACAATATTACAACTAATGTTAAATCAGATGTAAGAAAAAAGAAAGTATAATAGTAAAAGAGCCTTCAGCACAAAAACTATTCTGTTTTTATTATCCAATGTAACATTTACTAATGTGTTCATAGAATTCGAACAGGCAGCGTGTAAGGTGTTAACACATCGCCCGTGAGTTCGAGCACTCATTGATTTTTATTTACGCTGAATCCTCAAGGATCGAGCGAGGCTGGAATGTATAAAAATTTGGGAGTAGGGAATTCAAGAAGGAGCTAAAATCACCACAGAAGAGGTCTTGAGAGCCTTTATGAGAACGCATTGAAAACGAATCTAGTTTCAGATTACGTAAAATCCTCCCAACTATGATTACCACTGTTGGATAGCTGAAAGACCTAATCGAGTGCTGGATGAATTCAAAGGCAGACTTCTTAGACCTCCTGATTAACACACAATTCCAAGACAACTAGTCCCAAGACATAAGTTTGGACTCACCGACCAATCACGCCATCTCTCCGATTGAGGGAAACATCGTGACTATTGAAACTCTACAGTGGGCAATAGGAAATTGTAAACCCTATAAATTACCTACCGTCAACATTGTAGCACCAGTGGAGTTACAAAGTGGTCTACACATTTTAGTTCCTTTTCTCCTGAAACTTCAGGTATACAAGCTGCATTAAGTTATCCTAAGTACCTGTTAGATGGGAAATATCCAAGGTGGTATTCATTTCGAAGGATAAGAAACTATCATATGTTACTCCACATGACCTTAGACTTATCCGTCTGTCTTTTTACCTTCTGAAAGCATTGAAAAGGATGATTAACTCATGTTTGCGCATAAACACCAGGTACACCATGAACTGTCCACATATTTAAGGAAACGACACTACACGCTCTAGTGAGCTACATAAAAAATCGACATATTTATCTTGACTCATTCGTCGATATACAAGGAGATTTTAACAACGACATTCAGGGATCCATATAATCGGCTCTATCAAGACAATATATTGACCAGAGATCATTAATTTGAACTGTGGACTACTTAACCGAAGGCGCATAACCTCGTCCTTACCTAGAAGTGTTAATAGAGGAAACACTCACTGGGAAATCCCATCTTCACGTCTCTGGAATTTGACACTAGATATTGATTTGCTTGAGCTGAAGGGATCAGGTTACAAAATCATAGCAGATGCTGAAGACCTGTTAATTGGATACTCGCTAAGTGGTGCACGGAGAACGAGCTGGGAGTAAATTGGGATATAACCGCTCTAGGTGTTAGAGAAATTTACCTAAAATGTAATCCAAGATATCTAGGTGTGATTCTCGACAGGAAGCTCAGTTTCGGGCCTAAATGCTGGTATTAACTTCGATCTCACGAAAAACACTGAGCCACAAGCTGAATAAGCCAGCAATATGCTACTATATTTTTCTTTGTTCATAAGTTATTTTACGCTAAAAATTAACTATTTAGGGTAATTGCATGAGATTTGACAACACTGATCATTAGCTCCTACAATTTGACATTTTTCTTAGAAACATAAAAATTTTGCTCGATACAAGTTGCTGACATTTCGTACCAACAACTATCTTAGTATTACATTGACGGAAATATTTCATAAACATTTCGAAGACATTTTCTTTGTATTTGTTCCGAAATGTCGAAATTAGTGTAGGCCTTAACACTGTGAATACATAAAAGGTTTCTCATTACAAACCATGAGGGGATTGGGGAGAGCTTCTCTCAACCAGTGAGATGTTCGCATTCTAGTTTTACTCTAACTGTTTTACACCGGTTCCGGTCAGTATTGTGAGAAGCTTTTTCATAGCTAAAAAATCGATAGAGTCGCCCTCATTAAGCGACGTAACCGCAGTCGAAAAAAATGTTAGTAGGTCTGATGCAATATCAAACCCACGTACCGCCAATCTGTAAGGACTACCTTACCAATTTTACTGGATATGGAACATATGGGTATGACTATTTCTACATGCAAGGTCATGATGAAAACCAATGTAATCAAATATGTCAATGATAGCCAGTCTGGAGGCACAAATTGCAAGATCACTAGGCTGGTATGGACTACACGTTGAAAATTCTGTCTTTTTGGATGCAAATATTTGGATGTTTGTTTGCAAATATAACGTTTTGTAGCTTGTCGCAAATATACTATACTTGTATCCAAACACATTGTGTTTGCAATTCAATATTATATGTTTGAGCCACAATGATTAGTATGTTAGAATATATGTATTTGTAATCCAAATATAGCTTTGTTTGTGTTAGAAATACAACTGTGTTTGTGATACAAATACAACTGTGTTTGGTGCACGGGTTATTTAATTTGTTGTTGTCGCTATGCTCTGTCGAGAGCACAGTAATAAAATAGGGGAAAATATAGATTTTTCTCAGCCTAAGTTAATGTTATTGCAAGTTTATAACTCTATGTTTACATTATTCTTTCATTTAGTGATTAACAAATATTCCTGAATGCGTGTCTAATTGAATTGACTGTTTCTAATGTTGACTGATCTGTTGTATTTTAATTGCATGCATTCAGTTGTCAATCGTTCATTTGGAAAGTTTGGGAGGAAACCCATGATTGCATCGGCGTAACAATATGGTTGTTAGCGATCAATCGCGCATATAGTTACACGTAAAAGTATGCATCTTTGCATGTAAACATGCTAATATTTGCATGGATATATAAGTGATTTTAGGGCTTGCAAACATGTGAATATTTGGAGTGTGTTCCAAACATATGCATGGCTCCTGTAGAATGTGTTCGAGAGAATTTGGTTACAGAGGCCTTCTTTTCAACCTGTCGTTATAACACGAATCGTTGGAAAAACTTAATATTCCCTCCAATATGGGTTATTTCCATGCGATTAGTTGTCATAACTGGGCACTATTTGATTGTCAGCCACGGGTCAGGATTTTAAGATGACGAAGAGGATGTTGAACATCTCCAATGCTCCATTCTGGTATTTTGTTTCAACAGACAATATTTCCTTTTTCATCTAAGGCATATTTAGGGAGTTAAGCTGAATGATCTTAGAATATTATAGAGGAGCTCAAATTGGGTTTTCAAAAACTTATATATTGAATTTATTAGCATCATCTAAGAATACCAAGATAGGGTACCATATGGCTTGCACGCCTCTTAAAGACACCAGGTTAAACTCCAGGTTCAACGAGGGTGACGGAACATGACGTGTCCTCGTATCGAAAAGGTCCCCATGAACTTGGTGTGTCAATTATAATGACAGCTTCTACGCCCTAACTTAACCTAACAATGCCACAGGGAGTGTCAATGGTGCAAGTCTTCCTGGTAGATGGAGATCGAGAACTCCACTGGTATACTGAAGGACCTACGACGAATGGAAGAACACGAATAGGACTCTCTATTGAGGACCTGTCGTATAACAACATTGTGATTGAGACAGAGGTTAAGGCGATCACAGAATGTGTTAACTGGCTAAACAATGAAGGTGAATACACAAATATATTCACTGATATTCAACCGGCGATCAGTGCGACATCGCCACAAAGCATTAGATCCCTTAAGGATCCGTAAGACGACCCCAATGAAAACAAAGCCAGAGGGTTGATAATGATGGGCAAGTAGAAGTTCTGGTTGGATACTCTACTCTTCAGTAACATTTACATAAAATGAAACGAGCCTCTGCAAATGAATGTAGGGCTTACGAAATGGACTTCAAAACGTCGAAGCACTTTCTCTGTCATTGAAGTGCTTTAGGATACCCATGTTCGATGCCACATATTCACGTTTCGAGCTGGGTTGTACAGGATTGAGGAAATGTATGATATTTTGAACGACTTCGTAATATGGTCGGATTTCTACCTCAGCTATATGTGCGAAAGCAATAATACACGCAATAAAATCAAAGTAATTTTGATTTGCAACTATGGTAGCTTATTTATGTCAGCCTGGAATAAAACAGCCCTATTACAAAATGACCCTTATTAGTTAATTCTAAACTATTTAGTGCATCTAATTGCAAAACTTATAATACTTTAAGACTCGTGTCCAAATTTCCAATATCTTCATAACCACTAAATACTTCGTGACTTGAATAATCACTCGAGTTAATTGGAAATATTGAAATATTCAAAGTTATCAATGTAAACTCAATCACGCACCTCAATCACTTGTAACCTAAAGAAAAAGAAGGAAACCCAAATTCCCCTTCTAGTCTTAAAATAAACTTATTAAACAATGTTCTGTACCCCACCACTTTTTCCAAAAGGAGCAAAAAGGGAAAACGAGAAAGAGGTAACGATGCGGGGTAAAAAGTAAGAGATGTTTAGGATTTCCTCGAGGATTTCTTTGACCTCATTTAAAAAAAAAATCGAAAAAATCAGCAACCGGAAACGCCTCAAGGGGGCATCACAAGTAAAGTAATAATAATTTAATATAATACTTATGTACACCATGACACACACATACGATACTTTCGCACACATATCCCATCGCATGCATGTACGTACATTAGGGTGTACTGAAAGTCTTTTGGGTTTGTGAAGGGAAGCGTTGTGTATTTTGAAACGGAAGTGACAAAATTTATTTTTCGAGGTTATGTCCGTTCCACTCTCATAATTTACAATACATTAGTATATCTGGAGATAGGTGATGGATTTGAAAATAAAGGGAAATTTTCTAGATGGCACCGGAGTGGTGGATATGGGCAAATTTCCATGGAAAAAAAAAACTATTGAAAAAACTATTTAGTCATGGGTTTTGCCTTTTGTATTGGGAACAAATATCAAACCAATATGCTTTTCTATTATTTATTTTCTATTTTCAAATTTCAACAGAATCGAAATAAAAATGATGTTTGAGTGCTTTTTCGTCGCATCCGAGTGAAAATGGTCGCACGGAAACAACCTTTGCCCTCTGGTGAAAATGGAGATTAAGCAAATGAATCATCTATGGTTTTTATTTATCTATGGAATCAATTGTTTTTAAGTCAATATCACAGTGCAACAAAATGGAGGTAATTGTCTGAGGGGTGAATGATTCCTTTACGGAATGAACGACTTAGGTGAGTATATTAAAAGTCCAGAAGAACAAACTCCCCTTAGGTTTCACTATTTTTTATGGCCTGACGACATTTTTATTGTGACCAGAAATAGTATTTGAAAATTGTCCAGAAACCTATGTTTGTCAATACCGCAACCCATTTTCGAGATAACATATCTTCACTGAAATTGAATGAGACATTTATCTTAAAAAATTTCAATCCTCTATCGCGATACCTTTCGTAGCCTTTTTGTCCTTATTTCGAGAGATAGTAGTCTAACGGGGTGAAATCGCAGCTGCAAGTCGGCCAAACTTTCGTGTTTCGGCGGATTATGCGGTTTTTGAACACAATGCGCAAAATATCGATTGTCCTGTTGATGCCATACATAGTCCATGTCATCCTCTTAAACTATTGGGAACAAACAATCTATGAGCACGACATGGAAATTGCGCTCGCGATTGACCGTAACGGTGGTTCTTTGCTTATTTTCGAAGATAAATGGGCCTATGATTCCGCCATGCCAAACATCACACCAAACAGTCACTCATTGTGGATACATCGGATTCTGGTCGTAGTCGTTTGGATTTTCCGAGAACCAAAAACGGCCACGGAGACCCCGAGGTAAAAAAGAGTTTCATGGAAACCTATAATTTTTAGGTAAAAATGCTCATCTTCAGCCAAGCGATCTTCAGCCCATTCGAAGCGAAAACGAATCGGATGTTCACAAGGCTTCAGTTATTGAGCTAGATGGACTTTATAATCTATAATACCGAGTTCTTTATGAAAAATTCTTCGCAAAAAAGGGGCGAGAAATGATCGGTTGCTGCAATCGGTGGCGCGATGCTGCTGATGGCTGTTCGATCACACTTTCAGCTACAGTGACAATATTTATATAATATAATAAAGCACAGAACGAGCACGTGCATGAGTTCTTTAGTGCAATAAAGAACCGGATTGACGAACTCGCTTCACAAATTGATCCACAAACTGCGTTGATGCCTTTCAATTTCTATCGAATTTATTTCGTTGATATCTTACAGTTTGTGTTGACAACTCAGAACTTTGGAAGAAAGTTTGTAATATTTCCCAATTTTCTTCAAGCGTAAAGCAACATATTTCGTAAATTTCTAACCTTTAATAATCTGTCACTTCATAAAAGTCAAATTTGCCATCTGCTTCGAAATATCGAGATGTTGAAATTCATAATTTTACATGGCCCACCCTTTAGAAAAAACGGTGGAAAATTTCATGAAAAGAGTAATGGCCGGTCATCAAAGGCGTGCGGGCCATTTGACGGATATTTTATTCCATCCTATTAACATGTCTTCTTTACAATCCAATAAAAAAATCACAACTATCTCAAAAACCACGTGTTTTATTTTAAAATTAAAAAGCTCATTCTTACTGAGACACCCTTTATGAACCGTCTGTCTCTAGCCGGGCTCAAGGTATCAGTGATTATTTCAGATTTGACAAGGCACTGTATGATTGGTAGACATGCGGCGAGAGTAAAGCCTGGAAAAATGGCCGATGTAACGATGAGGAAAACGAAGAATCCACTGAACGTCTTCTATGCACGTGTCCACACGCTAAAAAATAACGACCCCAGCAATATATTGCAGGAATCATGTACATGTTTGCAAGCATTGTTTTCGTGAATTAAAGATCTGCTGCTTTTTGTTTCTTTATTGCAAGTCACGTTTTTGTTTTCAGCAGTTTTGAAAAAAAACACACATTTGGATCACAAATAAATATATTATAAGCTATTAATCATTGTGTCCCAAACATGTTATATTGAATAGCAAACACAATATGTTTGAACACAAATATTCTATATTTGCGACAACCTGCAAATTGGCTATATTTGCATTCAAGCAACAACAAAATTCTGGATTTTTAGCGTGCAGCACTAGCCGGCAAGATGATGTCAACTAAAGGGTCCTACCCATTTGGAAGCCTGGGAGAATTATCTCAGATAGGACGCTATTCATGAACCTTTTGTCTCTAGCCAGGCCCAAGGTGACAATGCTTGTTGCTGTTTTGACGGAACACTGTCCGCTTGGCAGATATGCGGCGAGACTAAAGGACAAGACAAATGAATTTTGTAGAATTTAAAGTTTGAAGTTTGAAGTTGTATCGATGAGGGAAAATTCACTAAACATCTTCGTACGTGTCTAGCACTAGCAGGTAAGAGTATATGTACTGACGGATCCTACCTATTTAGGGACCTGAGAGAACTGAGGGACCGCAGAAGGTCAAGTTTTTCAGCTACTTGGAGCAAACTAAATGGTTCTCTGGTTCACAGTTCAAAGTGGTTCAGAATCGATTTCCATCGGTTAAAATTCAATATCTTTTAATCTAGTAAACATTTTTAAAGTTTGTAAAATACCATTTCTAGACACGGAGTCAGGGATTATTCCGATTTAATATATCAATATTAAAATTTAAAAATCAACATTAAATAAATCAATATCTGGTCTCAATGATTTTGGCAATCCCAGTCTACAAAATAACTCCTCCATGGACTTTATAATTTTTGCGTAGGATATATTCTTCAGAAATACTACCTCCTGATACCATGAATAGTAGTCTGTCTATTAGCACTAAGACGTACTCATTGTTCGGAAGTGGTCCTAATAAATCTGCTGCTTTCCATTGCCAGGGACAATTCGGAAACGAATATTCTGCATCGGCACCTTACTCGTTACTTGGGAAACAAGCAGACAGTCGCGACTGTTCTTAACAAAGTTTTCTTCTTTTTTATCTATCAACGGCCACAAGACGTTAGCTCTTAGTCTACGTTTCATAGCTGACTTTCCTGGGTGTCCTTCATAAGCTAATTGAAACATTTTACTCCGCAGCGACTTAGGTATCACAATGCGAGTGCCTCGCAGAAGAATACTTTCAATCGCCGAGAGCTCAAATCGGAATGAATAGTAACTTATCCGGATCCCACGACTCGTTTCTGAAATGTGCAATATTATGGGCGATTTCTTCCCCTTTAGCTCTTCTTTTAGCCATGACAGTGATCGTAAGAGGTAGAGGGATCGAGTTTGCTACAATACGAAATGTGTTCTCCTCACAATTTCCGTTTTTTTTAAACTTTTTTTACATAATTGTTATAATTGTTCACAATCTGCAGAAAAAATAAAATTATATAAATATTCACCTTTTCGAATTTTGAAAATCGAAAAATACTGACCTCTTTTTTCGAATTTCTTGATCAGTATCTCCTTCAGTTTTAGAGATATTGCATTAAAATGTTCTACATGGCAAAGAGTGGTTGGGTCGCTTTAATATGCCAGCTAAGTTTTCTTTAACTATGCAGTTCGATTGTGCTAAATATTTCAAAAAGTATCGTTTTTGAACAAAATTTTGACATTGGACCAACATAACTTGTTTGCTTCAAAAGCCTTCAATAAATACGATACACAGTTGGAAAGGCTGATCTGTTCCTCAGTTTTTCAGAGTAACGTCAGCTGCCGGCCGATTGAACACAAAGAGTTAGTGCTAATTTAATGAAAGAAGTCTGATCAATTTCAAACTCAATCAATGGTTCCCCATTACGTCCCATGAAGGAATTGGGTAGAGCTTCTCACAACCAGTAAGCTGTGGGCTTTCTATTTGTGTCCTCACTGATTGGGACCTACAGTTTTACCCTGGTTCCGAACGGTATTTTAAGAAGCTATATCACGGCTAAATACTCGATAGTGTCGCCGTCAAAATCAAGGTGGTCAGAGCAGGGATCGAACCCAATATCTCATGTACAAGAGGCGCGCCCACTAACCATTGCACCACCGACAGCCAAATTCACTCCAATAAATTCACCTTAGTGACCATAAACATGATCCCACGACTGTTACTGAAGCGAATTTAATTAGTATTCAGGTATAAAAACATTACAATAATGCCAATGTTTTCTATTTGATGAATTTCAGTACCACCTGTATGCAATTCAACGGCAGTAATTCGATTATATGATATGATAAATCTTGTGTTGTAAGAAATGTTTGGGACAGAACTCTGGCAAATTAACTCGGATTAGTATAAAAGATACCAAAATGAGAAAGAGAATTTTATCATCCTTTTAGCTGCGTACCTACTTTTTGAAACTTGTTGTGAAAAAAAAGTAGTTATCCTAGTTTAGGCACTAAAAAATCTGAACTTTTCATTAAATTAGCACAGTCTTCTTTATGTCCAATAGAGCGGATACAAAAGTTACCCTGCGAATTTGGGGAACAGATCAGCATTTCTAGCTGTCTATCACATTCAGTGAAGTCTTTTGAAGCAAAGACGTTATGTTAGTCCAAAATCAAAAACCATATATTTTTAAAAATATTTGCTACAACCGAACTATAGTTGGTAAAACACAAAACTTAGCTGCCACTTTTAAGCCACCCAATCAGTATTTTTAATAAAGTAAAATTGTGTGCAATATCTCTAAAACTGAATGAGATACAGTTCAAGAAAATCGAAAAAAGAGATAAAAATTTTTCGATTTTGAAAATTCGAAAAAAGCGAATATCTGTAATACGGAATTTGCGCAATATGAACAATAATGTCAAAATATATCAAAAAAATCACATGAGGTGTGATGGAACGAAGTTCCTTTCGCTATTTATTATGTACTATATATTACGTTCCAACACGTGTAAGGCGCCCGTTAATTTAAATGGATCTTTAAGAAAAGGTACTTTTTGTAAAATTTTAACATTTTTTTTTGAAAAATTTTTTTTTTCTACAATGTATTTTTAAAAAAAATTTGATTTTTAGGTCCTTTTTGTACAAGTATGTATTATACTTTCCCGAAAAGGCCCTTTTTAAAATAGAGGTACTTCTTTTATTAAAAGAAAATGTTTTTTTTTTAAGAAAATGTACTTTATTAAAAGAAGTACCTTTATAAGAACAGGCACTTTTTAAAGAATTGGTACTCTTTTTAGGAAAAGGTTATTTTATTATTAAAGTAAAACTGATAATGATTACAGTCCCTGTCTTCTGTGTATGAAGGAACAACAGACGACGACTGTGGAGATAAGAAAAGACAGTCCAAATTATCCAACTTAGGAGTTACTGTACAATAAAATTATGATCACTAGGAGCTTTTAGTCCAACTTGGGCAGGACGAAATCTCCTCAGGCGATTTAAAAATATCAAACATATCCTCCAACGATTTAAGTTTCGAACGAATAGAGACAAAATCAGAATTTAAATTTTGAAGTCCTTTTTTTAATAGCTTATAAAAGTCGACATCGAATTCCCTACACTTCCAACATGTTCAGCAAAGCCCGCTTTCCTTAGCCGTAATTATGTCATATGGACACTTCACATGGGCATCACTATCACAAAGCCAACATGAAAGAATACAACCCTCATATACGTCCCTGACTGTACAAATCTTAGCACACAAACGGCGTGTTGGCACATTATTTCTAAAGGTATGCAATAAAATAAAACAACAAAACGAATTTGTAAAACTTTCAACGAAATCCTAAAAGTATGCAGAATAATACTGGGTTGTATACTGGGCTATAGCATAATATGGTTAAAAAAAGTTGTTTACAATTTTTTCATTTAGCCCCCTTCTCGCAACGTGCGACAAGGTACTTCATTCCAAAAAACATTAAAAGAAAAAACTTAAATTTTTGATTTCTTGTAAATCGAAAAAACAAAAGGTAGTAAAACTTTAAATTGTTTTTGGAAATGTACCCCACTGTACGATTTTCAATGTTGATATATAGCAATAAACCTTGACTCCTTGCTTACAATTGGTATTTCATAGAGCATAAAAATATTTACTAAATCAAAAGATATTGAATTTTGGGCGATGGAACTCGATTCTGAGACACTGTGCCGGGTGGCTGATACCGAATTTCGTTAGCCCATAGTATCAGAATTGAATAATAAGTCTAATTGCGTCGTTTGTCGTCTGCCGCCAACACCAACACCTAGCCTAACCAAACCTAAGTATCACAGTGAATAAAAATAAAATACTTTGCCAAAATTTGTAATTATTTTTTAACTCTATGCTCATCACGACATATCTTTTTTGTTTTTTTTTTTTTGAAATGTTTATTTATTGGTTAATTTTTGTATATAATATAATTAAGCTACAAATAAACAAACAGTGTATAATTAGTGTAATGTACGCACTGTTCCGAGTCGGACTCTCAAGCATAATATATATTATAACAGTTTCTTTTCTAAATTTTCTTTTTCATCTTAAGATGTATGTAGTAATGTATAATACAACAGTATATTATTTGTAATGAAAAATATATACAAAAATATTACTTTAGTATCGAGTCATAACGACACATCGTTTGACGTACACTGGGAACGAAAACTTCAATCAAAGACTGCTTGGCATTCCCCTAATATGTTGTTCCTTGACATCGTTGATTTCAAATTTCCAATAAAAGTTATCCTGCACACCCTAATCTCTTTGCCAGCTCATATATTTACATGTGTACACACAGCCAACCATATGTAAACTGAATCTTATGAGGGGCTAAAGTTTGGTTTATGGTTGCCCGCCCCCGCCACCCATACATTTGTTATTTACGTATTATTTTATATACAAAGTATACAATATCGGTTCCACTCTACTAGTATCGTGCCAGTTTTTATTTTTACAACGTGCGAGACATGAATGCCTCTAGGGCCCGTATAAATATCGGTTGGGGTGGTGGTGGGGGAGGTGAACTAAGGATAATGGTGGTGCGTTAAGGCTAGAAAGCAAGATATTTGCCAAACATGAAACGCCAGAAAAACAAAGTCAGTAAGCAAAAGTCAGTGGAAAATACAACACAACACAACACAACACAACACAACATAACACAGCACAGGCACGAGAATGAAAACGAAATTAAAGAGATTGTGGTAGATTCGCCATACCTGTGTAAACAAATTTGATATTCACTCAAAGGTATTGTAGCTGGCAGAGAAGGAAAAAATTACAACTTTGCCATATAAAACAGTTAAAGAAAAATTAACATCATCCCCTGGTTGAGAGCGACGTTGGTGGGGCAGACAGACGAGTTCAAGGAAATGAGTCGATGAAAAAAATAAACAGCATCAAAGTAATGAAATAAACGCGTCTAGAATAAGTAGATGGGCACAGTGGTACACACGCATCTAGAGATAAAACAAATGAAAGCTCATGAGAGAAATTTTAAATGAAATACTGTCAACACAATAATCCTTTGAGAAAAATGAACGATCACATTGTATAGGAATTACAATATACATTCCTCATAGGGTTGCCAGATGATAAATGGGAAAAGTCTGGATTACCATTAAGCGAGATATTTCGGAACAACTAATCAGTCATATTTTATGGGGTTTTGACTTCTTTTTATTAACAAGTCGAGAAACAATGAGTTCTTAAATTAGTACAAAAACTAGGTCAGCAATTAAAAATTGATTTCTTAACTTGAAATTGCATAGAAAAGCGTGCTAAACAAAAGAAATTCAAACCGAAAATCGGGCAAATTATGGGAACTTCAAAAATCCAAAAATTTTTATCTGGTCGGGTCCATAAACCGGGTTGCGTCATTTTTTTTAAATAAAACTTTAATTTTTTCAATTTCAAGTTTTCTTAACTGAGGGGTTCTTTCTGGTCTTGTGAAGAGAATTATTTTAATATTTTTTTAAATTTCTCGATATCCGATATAATATGGTAAAATAGGGTTATCTGTATACCATCGATATACCATTAAATTCGTGAGGACAATTCCTTTCTTGATAGTTCCTACGATGTCGTTAGGTGGACCCGTTTTTCTGGATATTTGTTGATTTTTGAACTTCACATATTTTGGCCGATTTTCGACTTTTGTTTGGAGCCCAGCTCGGAGAAGTGCAATTTTGCTGATTTTTTCCAACCTTTGCAAATATTTACTTTGAGATTAATTCGTCAGTTGTGAATCATTAATTCAAAGCCAATTTTAACTTCAAAAATTAGTTTCCCGTACTAAATAAAGGGTTTTCTAATAAGGCCTTGACAACTTTTTGTATTAAATATAATGCAAACCATTTGAGATATTTCCAAAACTTTTCGATCGACTTGAAATACAATCAAAATATTTATGAATGGAACTCGATTTCGTTCAGATGGCCACCACGGGCACCTCGGTAGCGATCGATTCATTGGACCCAATTTTCGTTGACTCGGTCACACATTTCGGATGTTTTTCAATTCGGGCCACAAATAATCGGTAATCATGGCGCGATAACGATCGCCATTCAGAGTAACGTGACGATCGTTATTGTCGACGAAAAAATATGGCTCAATGACGCCGCCGGCGTATGCAAGCCGCACCAAACAGTTATTTTAGGTGGATGAAGTGGTGATTCATGAAGCACGTTGTTCGTTCGTGTACTTTACCACGATAAAAATGTTGAGTTTACTGAAAAACGGAAGGTTAGTGATATAGTGCGTTCACAAAGTAAATTCAAAGTTGTCAAGTACCTATTGGAAAACCCATTATGTTCCAAGAATGATATTTCATGTGTGGTTATTTCAATACCTTGAAAAAGACTATTTTTCACAGGCCTTTTTAAGCCGCTGCTGAATATAAACACTGGTAAACATATAAACCGTGGGTGATGCAATGGTTAGTGTGTGCGCCTCTTTTACAGGAGATCCTCGGTTCGAGATCTGCTCTGATCATCTTAAAAAAATTTTCATTCGGCGGCGGTCACCTCGCATAGTGACGGCGACACTATCGAGTATTTAGCCACGAAAAAGCTTCATAAAATACCGTTCGGAATCGGTGTAAAACTGTAGGTCCCAATCGGTGAGTGAAAACTGGAAAGCGCACAGCTCAGTGATTGTGAGAAGCTCTCCCCTGTCCCTTCATGGGATGTAATGGGAAACCATTTATTTATTTTTAACGTATAAATAAACATAAATGCATTCTCATTACATTCCATAGAGAGAAAGGAGACAGCTTTTCACAACCAGTGAGTTGTACGATTTCTAGTTTTATATTCACTGATTGGGAATAACATCTTGACTCCGGTTTCGAACGGATTTTTGGGAAGCTTTTTCGTAGCTCGATAGTGACGCCAACACTAAGCGGTGTGACTGTAGCACAGTGGTTCACAATCGTTTTTCATCGGTATATTATCTATAACTGCTGATCGAAACAACATTTTTAAGTTCCATAAAACCAATTGTTGGTAAGGATTGCTAATACTACAGACTATCCCAAGAGAACTCAATATTACCACGGCTTACTGCACCTCCTCATTGACGTTCGATAACCTATTCGATGTCAGGTTTCCCAGAAGAATACCGAGGGTTAAAGAGGAACCACCGACAGGTTTTGACATCAAAGTATTTGCGGACGGATCTAAAATGGAATGTGGAATCGGCTCGGGTGTCTTCTCCAAAGAGGCAAGCCACAATTTATCATTCAAACTCCCAGGCAAGAGCAGTGTTTCCAAGCGGAGGTACTGGCCATTAAGGATGCCAGCGCCGCACTTATAACTACTACAACGGGGAACTGAGCGCATCGGAATATTAGTAAATAGCAAAGCGGCTCTCTTATCACTTAAATCCAACAACACTGCATCTAAACGCGTTAGTGAATGTAGGGAAAAACTTGTCGAGCTAGGTCGTATGGCCAATGTGGTTCTTACTTGGATACCAGGCTATAAGGGTTTCCTAGGGTGCGAACGGGCAGACGAACTAGCTAGGGCAGAATCCTCTTCCACTGAACTCCATATTGTCGAGCTAGGTCGTATGGCCAATGTGGTTCTTACTTAGATACCAGGCTATAAGGGTCTCCTAGGGTGCGAACGGGCAGACGAACTAGCCAGGGCAGAATACTCTTCCACTGAACTCCATATGGTGCCAGTCGCAACGCCTATAGGGTCGGTCACAAGAGATATTTTCCTGCATTACCTTGAACGAGGATAGGACGGAAATGTGCCGCATATCCAGAGACACATGGCCAGAATATAACGTTCACCCGACTAACTCCCTGTTTAGCCAAAATCGAGGAACATATCAAGGCTAATTGCCGTGCTGACCGGGCACTGACCAATCGGTAATCACGCAAGACGGCTGAATCTTCCATATAATGACCACTCCGGTGCATGCGAAGACGCAGAAGAGGAGAAGACGGTGGAACATCTCCTCTGCAGTTGTCCAGCTCTAATGAATACACGCCTAAAGGATATAGGTCATCCCTTTCTATACAATCTCACTGATATACACGAGATAGATCTAGGGTATCGAATGAGGTATCTGCGATTAACAGGTTGGATATAGACACTGTACATTAGACTGTCCGGAGTGATGTTGTATGAAGAGCGGTGTCTCAGGACACTAATTGATGCTAAATAGTATCTTTAGCAACCACGTGAACGAACCAGGTAAGGAGTCAAAAATTATTGTGAGATATCAACATTGAAAATAGCACAGTGGGGTGGCACATTACACAAATTTTTTCCAAAGTTAACTACTTTTATTTTGTTCCAATTTCCAAGAAAACAACAATATAAGAGTTTTTTGACTTGTTTTAATGCAGTTGTTCATAATGCGCACAAGAGGATTTTTCAAATATTACAGTTTTTATTCGACTGCTTGCATCTCAAACAGTTTTTGAGCAAAATACGAAAAGTTGTTAAATTTGACAATTTTCTAAAATATTCCCCATGGTGCGATATTCATTGTTGATATAGCACACAAATTCTAAACTCCTTACCTAAGTAAATGAATGGTTTCCGATTAGATCCTGTGAAAGAATTTGGGAGAGCTACTCATAGCCAGTGAGCTGTGCGCTTTCTCGTTGTATACTCACTGATTGGGACCTACAGTTTTTACACCGATTCCGAACGGTATTTTGAGAAAATTTTTCGTGGCTACATACTCAATAGTGCCGCCGTCACTATGCGAGTGACCGAAAAGAAATTTAAGGTGGTCAGAGCAGGGATCGACCATGATGTTCATAGTGACGATGAAACTGGCGATGAATAAATTGAGAAACTAGAGGGTTATGACTCATGCGACAACAGTAACTAAACTAAATAACGCTTTTATCGAAAATCAGATTCGCATGTTGTATATGATGTTCATACATATGTACATACATAACGCTGTTTTCTTTTTGATGTGTTAATATCTATAGCCGCGTATAGGGACTAAATCTATCAAAGTCAACACGTTTATGGTGTTGCTACAACCAGATGTTATGCTGCTGCTAAAACCAGATTTTCTGCGACTGCGAAAGAGAATAATGACGTGTTAAACAAAAATGAGCGCGCAAGAGAGCAATGACAGAGTGGTGTGGCAGGGGTGAGGCAAACGAAATTGTGTCTATAGCGTATGTATTAACATAATAATGTATGTATGTACATGTGTCTGTTACTGTTGTTGAACGGAGATATAAAGAATAGCCACGCAAAATTTCATTTTCGACATGAGGCTTGCGCAGTCGACGTTATGGTGACACACTAATACGTCAGCTACTTCGTACAAAGTATGTGTGATGTTGTGTGTTTGGCTGTTTCGTTGCTGTTGATATGGCAAACATGTGGTTATGTGACACACGTATACCCCAGCTACTTCGGACAAAGTATGTGTGATGTTGTGTGTTTGGTTGTTTCGTTTTTTATCTCATCGCATATTAGTTAGCAATCACCAACATTCGATGCTCTGCTTTGTTTACATTTGAAACATGATCGTTACAGCGATACACAATTTCATTAGTCGGTAATGATCATTTTGGTTACTTGTTTTGTTTTGTATTTTTCCCTCTCATTTTAAATTCAATTTCGCTTATGATATTTATCGTTTGAATTATATCGACTTATTATATATGTATATTGGTTTCATATGCCTGAAATCACATTTGTATATACATACTAATGATACTACATATGGATAATTGTATGTAAATAAATATGTACGGAGTATATTAGGTCATAATGAAAATTCAAACTAAGTATAAAGGAATCGGCGAGTATGAACAGGTAAGTACCCTTTATGGTCTGTTATCTGGCAAATGATTCAAAACGTATTACTCTCTTTTTGTTATAATTGGTCGATTAATAATTTTGATGTGAAACGTTGATGCCTTTTAAAACATTTATGCTTTTTGTATTGTTTTCTGTTATATCATTCTCAAAATGGTGCATTTATACTGAAATCTTCTATAAAGAGAATAAGGCTCGTTTATGCTCTTTTACTTAGACGCTATACATGAGACTGGAAAAAGAGTGCAATAAAATGTCTATATTATTCAATACTTTTTGTCATCGCTCTGTTTGCGACAAAATAAAAACAATTATTTCAGTGAGCTAAATTTTGCTTTATTTATTTTAACAATATTACAACTAATGTTAAAGCAGATGTAAGAAAAAAGAAAGTGCAATAGTAAAAGAGCCTTCAGCACAAAAAAAAAATACCAATGTGTTCATAGAAATCGCACAGGTACCGTGAAACAAAAAGGTGTTAACACATCACCCGTGAGTTCAAACACTCATTGATTTTTTTTCAGAGAACACAACCTCGAATTCATAGAAATTGTGGTCCAATGCCTCACTGTGCAACGCCCTGGTCGACCAAAAATAATTGGCGCAGGATATCCATATATAAATTAAGAGATTAAGATTTCATCATTCGATGAAATTAAAAATCTGTGTAACAATAGATCAAATTGGAATAATGTTGTAGAAGCCCGGTAAAGCTAAAGGAAATAAAATAAAAAAAAATATTTCGTTGCAACAACCGCAAAATCCTTGGATGTACACAACTTTTCATGGCATTAATGAAATCATACTAACGAACATGTGACATCTCTGTGACGAAAGGTTTTACTTTCAGGGAATCCTGTCAGTCGTTACCACTACACAGTTTTCCGAAAACCACTGTGGACACGTTTTGCTTGATTTTTTTATTAGTCCCAACATCCTTCTTCCATTCCCTTTTGCTGAAGGTTGGAAAATGATTCTTGCTGCCGTTGTTGTGATATATTAAGACCAAAGTGTTTTTAACATCTCCTTAAAAAAAAGTGTGAATGTGTGTGTGTGCCTGTGTATGTATAGGCGGGTGTGTGCATTTGAGCCGATGTGTATATGTCTGTCAGCCTGAGTGTGCGTGAGTGTGTGTGTGCAGTATGAAATAACACCAGGAATATAAACGCCTTTGCCCACATACATATATACAACGTATGTATGTATAAATAGAGATGCTAAGCTTAGGATGATAATGATGAAGACGGATACAAGAAGCGCCAAAGAAAGGGAACGAAGTAGATGGGAATTTGATGCCTTTAGTGTTAATGTGTGTCTGTGTGGCCGCATTAAGAAAGTCAGAAGAAAGAAAGCTTTAGTTTATTAACAACATCAGCAACAGGAGTAGCAGCTGTTGCTGTTGCTGCTGCTGACGATGATGACGAAGATGCTAGTAGAGGTGATGGTGTTGGTGGTATTGGTGGTGGTGGTGGTGGTAGTGTTGGCGATTGTTTTGGTGTTGATGTCGGTGTTGGTGCTTTAGTCCTGTTGTTGCTGTTGTCGCTGTTATTGTTCAACAAATAACATCTACACAGCTGGCATAAAAACAGACTGGCGCCAAATATGTGGCTGACTTAACAGATTTTCATCATCAAAGACGAAAAGTGCAAAAACAAAAAATAGCAAAACCCTAAACATCATAAAGCCAAATGAAGTGTATGTAGTGCGGGAAGTGCCAGCCAGACAGGACTTGATGACAATGCACAATGGCAGAATATTGTGGAATATTTTATTGATCAACAAAGATAATAAATATTATAGTGATTATGATCGAACTAAGATGTGATCCAATATTATACCGCAAAGGTGAATAAAAAAGGATTACATTTTTTCAACATAGTAAAAAAAAATTTAGGTAGTGGCAGATATAAACTGCCTCTTCCCTAATGAAGGTTAGGTAGATATGGCTGCCAGTTTTGGCACATTCAGTGCAATGGGGACCATCCCCATTGCCTAAGCTGTAAATTGATCTGGTATGGAATTATGGCCGTCGGTTGTACAGAGTCCGTGTGATTCTTGATATGAAGTCCTTAACCACTGGTGAGCACCGCCCCACCAAGAACATGTCTGATACGACTGTTAGCACCGTCCGTAAGATATCCGTGCTACCTCGCATAGAGGGGCAGCCAATTGGAATCAGGAATTGGAAGCCTTACACCGTTGGTATACACAATTACGTGGGGAAACTAACGCCCCGTATTCGCATATCCGCAGGCGCGATTTCTTTCATCCGGCAACGAACTACCAAATGAGCAACTCTCTGTACGTATGGTACTTCTCCTTTCTAGGGAGTGAGGTACCATCCAGACGTCTTCCGTGGTAAGGGCCACGGATCCTATGTTTCAAGGATATACAACGGCCTACTTCGTTACAAAGTATCTGATGAAACATTAACACAAAACAACATCCAAAGCCACATTACGAGAACTTTGGTATTTAAAAACCAAATTGCATCAGTAACCGTTCTAATAACTACAGACAGTCGGCTGTAATTTTCTCACCGTAGGAGCGAGACTGTTTCTACCTCCTCCGATCAATAACAGCGACCGGCAGCCAATCTTCAGGCTTCGCCCGATAATGCCGCCGTGGGTCACAACACACAAACTGAAAGGGCACGAGTTCCACTCGTTAGTCCCAAACATCGCACGGAAATGGCCTCTGGTCAGACCTTCTACATTACATATCCGGCTAATCCACTTCCATATTCCACTCAGATGAAGTCCGGCAACCAGCAGTATCGGCATTGGCAGGTTACAACAATACCGACAATAAGATCCTACACTGCTGAATAGCAAGCTTGAAAAAGCCCGGAGCACGACAAACTTCAGCCACTAACTTAGGGGACATGCTGACACAGACCATACGTCCTAGCGCAACGACTCGCGAAAACTCGAGAGGCAAACTGCATTGCTACACATAACGCATGCGGAGACAGAAGCATACAAAAACCCCCGTTTCCCATTACATCTCACGAAGGGCTTGGGGAGAGCTTCTCACAACCAGGGAGCTGTGCACTTTCTAAATTTTCATTGTCCCTGACGGTGAAAGAATGCCACTCATCACTTAGGGTGATGGCAGAGTATTTTGACATCAGGCTCATCTGGGTACCGGGACGGCACAGGTTCTTCCGGCAAACGAAGGTGTTAGTATGCCAATCTCTATCTGCCGTTTGCCGATCATGCAGTGGGCCGATAATATGTTCAAGGACAAGTGGAGACTTACTTCAACTTGCAAACAAGCCAGGGTCCTCTGGCCACAGGTGGACAGGAAGAGGACTAGGCAACTACTTAACTTGCCGAGCGGCTGGTTATCCATAATAATAGGAACACTTATGGGACATTGTCTTCTAGAAAAACACGCCCTAAGATTGGGACATAGAAACTCCACTCTCTGTAGATGCTGCATGGAAGAGGACGAGGAAACGACGAAACACCTTCTCTTGGATTGCCCTGCTCTGGCAGGACTGAGAAGTAGGATATTCGGAACACATCTAGTTACCACCGTAGAATAACCCTGTAGGTCTTATAGACAAATTTATTGAAAGGGCAAATTGGCTGGACGACTAGTCAATAGTTGCCATGGAGGAAACTGCAGGTATCACAATGGGCTTCTTTAGCCTAAGCGTGCTGTCTTGCAGCTTTTTAAACCAACCAATTTTTCACTGACTGATTGAGACCTACAGTTTAAAATCGGTTCCGAACGGTATTTTGATAAGCTTTTTCATAGCCAAGTAATCGATAGTGTCGCCATCACTAAGCGAGGTGACCGCGGCGAAGGAAATGTAAGACGTTCTCCTGCACACGAGCCGTGCATACTAGCCATTGCACCACCGACGCATACTACTCTCAAATCACTTACCGCCGGACCTGGAGACACAATTGCCGACTAAGGGGGCATTCGCACAAAACATGGAGTCAATGCCCTTCGCAATCACACGACTCCCGATCCGCGAGTCTCATTCTGTGCAAGAATGCATTCAACGACCAGTGACCTGATAGTATGAAACCAAGGCTTGAAATTGAAACTAAAACCAGGGTTCTGAAACAAAAATCAGGGTGCTTTCCGACGAATTCTATATCCGGTATAAACTTATACGTTACACGACCATTGGTACTGGAAATCCACCGGCCCAGCCACTCAGATGTGACTAACGCGTCCAAGCGAGACAGCCGCTCACTCCTACTCATACTCTCTGCACCAACAATGAGCCAATAAGACTCACCCAGTGCGTTACCCCTATTGATTTTGAAGTCCATGCTACAACGCAGCACCTCTAGATCAAGATCAGTGGCACCCATCTATACTTGTTGGGCATCCGTAGACACAGTACGACATACTGGCGTACAAGCCAATATCATTACTCTCTGTACAGAGAACAATCGACGCTGCCCGAAGACACTTCTCGCAGTTTCGCACCAAACAGAGAAACCAAATGTTGCCATGACAACACAATACCCCTTTACATAGTCCTAACTGCTTGACAACTCAGACCCCACTTAGACCCCACTCACTCCTCATAACGCGCCTAACGTTTCCTATCATACTCGTCAGTTTTTCGCGAAGTCTCCCCATATGGGGTAAAAAGTTCATCCTTTCTCCCATGGTAACTCCGAGATGCTTCACCTCGGTGGAGTAGGCGGATCGCACCACCACCATTTACACGCACGATTGAAAAATGAGACTTTAAACTACCATTCAGCAACATGGTCACTGAATTTTCCACCGATGTTCTGAATTTTCTACAACTCTTCCAACTCGGAACGAGATCTACCCTCGACCATAATGAGTAGGTCGTCAGCGTACGCATATATCTTGCATTCGGCCTCAAGCTCATGCAAAAGTGATTCTAATATCAGAATCCACACAATGGGGCTACAAATGGAACCTTGCGAACATTCCCAAACCACGTCGACACCTTCTGAATTATTTTGAATTGTAACTGATTTTCTATCACGGAAGTCACTTTTTTTTCCTGACACCTTAGCGCCGCTAGTATACTCGGCTCTTATACTTGATCGATCTTTACATTTCATCCGTACTATAATCACCTTACATTTCGTTCGACGACGGCCACCAGCTACTCAAAATGACGTTTGGAACCGGGTTAAAAAGTGTAGGCCCCAATCCTTGAGTTTAAAATTAGAAAGTGCATAACTCACTGGTAGTGAGACGCTCTCCCAATCTCTTTGGAGTCTTATAGGAAACCATTTTTTATGGTTTTGGGGCGTTCAAGCCATATGAGACCTCGTCCCTGTACTCCAGGGTGTGGTTGAAGTAGATGCACACATTAATCCTTGGCGAAAAAATTAGTACTCTGCTAAAATGTCCAAAGATCATTCAGCTTAACTTCCTGAATGTCTGTGCGAAGAGCACCCATGGTACACACCTATGCCATTCTGTTGAATTTTGTCAACAGACTTAGGTAAGTGGATGTTGCTTGTACTGGACACCAAATGTCAATGCGGTTAATAGGTGTGTATACGAGGGATGCTATTTATATTTCGGGTCCAGCAATAAAAAAGACAATCATTTATCATTGGAAATGGGTTTATTTCGAAGCACTTTTCCCACTGCGATTAAGACACCTCCAAAACATGGTTTTTGAACGCTTCAACAGCTGCTTCCGGCATCGAAAAACGTTGACTACGCAGTAAAAAGAAATCATTGGGTGCCAAATCAGGACTGTACGGCGGATGACCCATCAGCTGATGGGTTGTCCTGATGCAAAATGATCCGTCTTCTCTTGTTATTTTTCCTTAATTCTTCGAAGACTGTTGGCAAACAGATGGTGGTATAATTCACACCGAAAAGCAAAAGGCACCCACTGTGCCGAACCCCTTTAGGATGTGGGGCTAAGAAGGATATGGATGGTGGTAGTTTATGGAAATGAGCTAAAATGGAAAAATAAACTAAACTAAAGATTAACATAAAAATGACTAAAATTATTTGTTTTTGATCGCAAGCGATGTGCAGGACGACTCTACTCGTAACTACAACAAGCATTGATAATTTGTTCAAGGGTTAGACAATAATGTGGACGCCCCCATATTCTATGCGCACAATTTGTAAAGAGGCAGGCAGACAGGCAGATGAAAGACATATGTATTTGTATGTGTATGTGTGGGTGTGTGCGTTTATGTGTTTATCATTAAACCGTAAAGCGATAACAACAATGACAAGTCATAAATGACAACATCAACACCAACAGCAACCACACCAACACCAACAGCAACAACGCCAAAACATCAAAATGTCAATTTATACCCATAAAATAAATAAACAAACAAACAAACGCCGTGAATCGATGTTAAACCGAAATTAAATACCAACAATAAAACTGACAAGGATACCACCACCATATGGTGTTTGACTTGTCATAGTGTGAGTTTTAACAAAGCCACCCACACACACACGCGAGCATTCACACAGACCCACTTTCGCTCTCACACTCTTTCTCTAGTTGTATGTAATTGTAGTATAGGTGTGACATACTGCTGCCCCTGAAATACCAATGACGCCATTCTGTTAGGCGCCAATTCATCTCTGCTCCTGCTGTCATTAACAATGGGATATTTTGTTGTTGTTATTGCAGCTTGTTTTCAAAAGACTTAAGCTTCTCTAACCATAACAACAAAAACGACTAAAAAAAAACTAAAAACAACTACAACAACAACAAAAATTGAATTCTATATAAATTACAAATTATTCCAAAACTCCAGTCATGCCATTCAATTCATTCACTGAACCATTGATTGAGTCAAATTCGTTTGTAGCACCAATTAAAGCAATTGATAGTTGGAACAAGTCATCATAATGACAATGGGGAGAAAAGGACCAATAACGTAATTCTAAACTTATAATCAGAAAGATTCGAGTTATCGCAAAATTTACTGAAGTTAAAAGAATTAAGAGCAAGTTACCAATTAGGAAGCGGTTAAAAGTTTCATGGAATAATTCAGTGGTTTTAAAGCTAAGTTCAGATAATGGCTTTTAATTGTGGGCAAATCGAATCTGATAAATATTTCTCTGCTAGATGATTCTTACAACATATTGACGAACTGGGCCAGTGTAATAAAACTCGCAAAAGCTCTAGCGCTGATTGGTCAGAATTTTGTCCTCTAACCAGGTAAAATTTTCATATTCCTGACTACAGTTTTCATATTCATCTGATAGAAAAAACGTCGAAAAGCTATTAAATTGTGACTGAGACCTAAATCTGGTGTTATCGTGAAACTGTACGAGAATATGTTCAAATAACATTTCCATAATTTGTCAGATGAATATAAAGGATATGTTAATTTTAAAGTAAAAACTCGTATTTTTTGAGATAGTTGTGATTTTTTTATTGGATTGTAAAGAAGACATGCTTCGATTAAATATGGAATAAAATATCCGTCAAATGGCCCCCACGGCTCTGATCAGAGGCCATAACCCTTTTCATGAAATTTTTCATGACTTTTTCACCGAGATGTGGCTGTATCTCACCGATAACGCGTTTGATCTCGGATTTGAACTCAGGAATTGTTTCTGGTTTATTCGCATCAACCCGAGATTTCACAAAAGCCCAGTGAAAGAAATCGCACGGCGTTAAATCGCATGATCATAGTGATCAGTTGACTTTAGAATTCCTTGAGGTAATTTGTTCTGGAAATCGTTGTGGCAATAAATCGACTGTATCATGCGCAGCATGACAGGTGGCACCAACCTGCTGAAATCACAGTTGAGGCCACAAGAACTCCGTTATCATGTTCCTGTAACGAATGCCGTTCACAGTCACAGTGATTTCGGCCTTATCTTCAAAAAAAAATAAGGCCCAATCGCGCCGCCTTACCAAAATCTACACCAAACAGTTGCTCGTTGTGACTGACGTCAATTCAAGTCATTTCAATTCAGTGCAATTTAATTCAATACAATTTAATTCAATTCAATGAAAATCAATTCAATTCAATTCAATTAAATGCAATTCAATTCAGTTCTATTCAATTCAATTCAGTTCAATTCAATCCAATTCGACTCAATTCAATTCAATTCAATTCAATTCAAATCAATTCAATTCAATTCAATTCAGTTCAGTTCAGTTCAATTCAATTCAATTCAATTCAACTCAATTCAATTCAACTCAATTCAATTCAATTCAATTTAACTCAATTCAATTCAATTCAATTTAATTCAAATCAATTCAATTCAATTCAATTGAAATCAGTTGAATTTAATTTTAATCAATTCAATTCAATTTAATTCTGTTCAATTCAGTTCAATTCAATTCAATTAAATTTAATTCAATTCAATTCTATCTGATTCAATTCAATTCAATTCCATTCAATTCATTTCATATCATTACATTTC